>CAMGYJ010000006.1:904669-1212808 GCA_946122785.1 Linum tenue | reverse complement strand
CCATCCGAAAATAAATTCGCCCAAATCGGTGCTTAATGGGCTTCATCATCCTTGGAGAATTTGATCAATAGACTTCATTATATGTGGAGAATAGCCTCGGGCTGAATCCGCGATATGTAACCTCCAAAATAGAGAGAAAATGGCATTTCAGAAAAATCGCCTGAAATCTGTGATGGTACCCCTCTGCAATCTGCCAAAAATGGACCCAGAAGAAATCCGCCCAAATCGGTCTTTAACGGACTTAATCGACGTTGAAGAATAGCCTCAGGCCGAATCCGTGATCAGTAGCCTTCAAAATCCATGGAAAATGGCCTTTCGAAAAAAATCCCCCAAGATATTACGATAATGCCATCCGAAAATAAATTCGCCCAAATCAGTGCTTAATGGGCTTCATCATCCTTGGATAATTGGATCAATAGACTTCATTATATGTGAAGAATACCCTCGAGCTTAATCCGCGATCTGTAGCCTCCAAAATATAGAGAAAATGGCATTTCGGAAAAATCGCCCGAAATCTGTGATGGTACCCCTTTGCAATCTGCCAAAAATGGACCCGGAAGAAATCCGCCCAAATCGGTCCTTAACGGACTTAATCGACGTTGAAGAATAGCTTCAGGCCGAATCCGTGATCAATAGCCTTCAAAATCCATGGAAAATGGCCTTTCGAAAAAAATCCCCCAAGATATTACGATAATGCCATCCGAAAATAAATTCGCCCAAATCAGTGCTTAATGGGCTTCATCATCCTTGGAGAATTGGATCAATAGACTTCATTATATGTTAAGAATAGCCTCGTGCTGAATCCGCGATCTGTAACCTCCAAAATAGAGAGAAAATGGCATTTCAGAAAAATCGCCCGTAATCTGTGATGGTACCCCATTACAATCTGCCAAAAATGGACCCGGAAGAAATCCGCCCAAATCGGTCCTTAATGGACTTAATCGACGTTGAAGAATAGCCTCAGGCCGAATACGTGATCAGTAGCCTTCAAAATCCATGGAAAATGGCCTTTCGAAAAAAATCGCCCAAGATATTACGATAATGCCATCCGAAAATAAATTCGCCCAAATCGGTGCTTAATGGGCTTCATCATCCTTGGAGAATTTGATCAATAGACTTCATTATATGTGGAGAATAGCCTCGGGCTTAATCCGCGATATGTAACCTCCAAAATAGAGAGAAAATGGCATTTCGGAAAAATCGCCCGAAATCTGTGATGGTACCCCTTTGCAATCTGCCAAAAATGGACCTGGAAGAAATCCGCCCAAATCGGTCCTTAACGGACTTAATCGACGTTGAAGAATAGCCTCACGCCGAATCCGTGATCAGTAGCCTTCAAAATCCATGGAAAATGCCCTTTCGAAAAAAATCACCCAAGATATTACGATAATGCCATTCGAACATAAATTCGCCCAAATCGGTGCTTAATGGGCTTCATCATCCTTGGAGAATTGTATCAATAGACTTCATTATATGTGGAGAATTGCCTCGGGCTGAACCCGCGATCTGTAGCCTCCAAAATAGAGAGAAAATGGCATTTCGGGAAAATCGCTCGGAATCTGTGATGGTGCCCCTTTGCAATCTGCCAAAAATGGACCCGGAAGAAATCCGCCCAAATCGGTCCTTAATGGACTTAATCGACGTTGAAGAATAACCTCAGGACGAATCCGTGATCAGTAGCCTTCAAAATCCATGGAAAATGGCCTTTCGAAAAAAATCCCCCAAGTTATTACGATAATGCCATCCGAAAATAAATTCGCCCAAATCGGTGCTTAATGGGCTTCATCATCCTTGGAGAATTGGATCAATAGACTTCATTATATGTGGAGAATAGCCTCGGGCTGAATCAGCGATCTGTAGCCTCCAAAATAGAGAGAAAATGGAATTTCGGAAAAATTGCCCGAAATCTGTGATGGTACCCCTTTGCAATCTGCCAAAAATGGACCCGGAAGAAATCCGCCCAAATCGGTCCTTAATGGACTTAATCGACGTTGAAGAATAGCCTCAGGCCGAAGCCGTGATTAGTAGCCTTCAAAATCCATGAAAAATGGCCTTTCGAAAAAAATCCCCCAAGATATTACGATAATGCCATCCGCAAATAAATTCGCCCAAATCGGTGCTTAATGGGCTTCCTCATCCTTGGAGAATTGGATCAATAGACTTCGTTATATGTAGAGAATAGCCTCGGGCAGATTCCGCGATCTGTAGCCTCCAAAATATAGAGAAAATGGCATTTCGGAAAAATCGCCCGAAATCTGTGATGGTACCCTTTTGCAATCTGCCAAAAATGGACCCGGAAGAAATCCGCCCAAATCGGTCCTTAATGGACTTAATCGACGTTGAAGAATAGCCTCAGGCCGAAGCCGTGATCAGTAGCCTTCAAAATCCATGAAAAATGGCCTTTCGAAAAAAATCCCCCAAGATATTACGATAATGCCATCCGCAAATAAATTCGCCCAAATCGGTGCTTAATGGGCTTCATCATCCTTGGAGAATTGGATCAATAGACTTCATTATATGTGGAGAATAGCCTCGGGCTGAATCCGCGATCTGTAGCCTCCAAAATATAGAGAAAATGGCATTTCGGAAAAATCGCCCGAAATCTGTGATGGTACCCCATTGCAATCTGCCAAAAATGGACCCGGAAGAAATCCGCCCAAATCGGTCCTTAATGGACTTAATCGACGTTGAAGAATAGCTTCAGGCCGAATCCGTGATAAGTAGCCTTCAAAATCCATGGAAAATGGCCTTTCGAAAAAAATCCCCCAAGATATTACGATAATGCCATCCGAAAATAAATTCGCCCAAATCGGTGCTTAATGGGCTTCATCATCCTTGGAGAATTGGATCGATAAACTTCATTATATGTAAAGAATAGCCTCGGGCTGAATCCGCGATATGTAAACTCCAAAATAGAGAGAAAATGGCATTTCGGAAAAATCGCCCGAAATCTGTGATGGTACCCCTTTGCAATCTGCCAAAAAAGGACCCAGAAGAAATCCGCCCAAATCGGTCCTTAACGGACTTAATCGACGTTGAAGAATAGCCTCAGGCCGAATCTGTGATCAGTATCCTTCAAAATCCATAGAAAATGGCCTTTCGAAAAAAATCCCCCAAGATATTACGATAATGCCATCCGAAAATAAATTCGCCCAAATCGGTGCTTAATGGGCTTCATCATCCTTGGAGAATTGGATCAATAGACTTCATTATATGTGGAGAATAGCCTCGGTCTGAATCCGCGATCTGTAGCCTCCAAAATATAGAGAAAATGGCATTTCGGAAAAATCGCCCGAAATCTGTGATGGTACCCCTTTGCAATCTGCCAAAAATGGCCTAGAAGAAATCCGGCCAAATCGGTCCTTAATGGACTTAATCGACGTTGAAGATTAGCCTCAGGCCGAATCCGTGATCAGTAGCCTTCAAAATCCATGGAAAATGGCCTTTCGAAAAAAATCCCCCAAGATATTACGAAAATGTCATCCGAAAATAAATTCGCCCAAATCGGTGCTTAATGGGCTTCATCATCCTTGGAGAATTGGATCAATAGACTTCATTATATGTGGAGAATAGCCTCGGGCTGAAACCGCGATCTGTAGCCTCCAAAATATAGAGAAAATGGCATTTCGGAAAAATCGCCCGAAATCTGTGATGGTACCCCTTTGCAATCTGCCAAAAATGGACCCGGAAGAAATCCGCCCAAATCGGTCCTTAATGGACTTAATCGACGTTGAAGAATAGCCTCAGGCCGAATCCGTGATCAGTAGCCTTCAAAATCCATGGAAAATGGCCTTTCGAAAAAAATCCCCCAAGATATTACGATAATGCCATCCGAAAATAAATTCGCCCAAATCGGTGCTTAATGGGCTTCATCATCCTTGGTGAATTGGATCGATAGACTTCATTATATGTAAAGAATAGCCTCGGGCTGAATCCGCGATATGTAAACTCCAAAATAGAGAGAAAATGGCATTTCGGAAAAATCGCTTGAAATCTGTGATGGTACCCCTTTGCAATTTGCCAAAAATGGACCCGGAAGAAATCTGTCCAAATCGGTCCTTAATGGACTTAATCGACGTTGAAGAATAGCCTCAGGCCGAATCCGTGATCAGTAGCCTTCAAAATCCATGGAAAATGGCCTTTCGAAAAAAATCCCCCAAGATATTACGATAATGCAATCCGAAAATAAATTCGCCCAAATCGGTGCTTAATGGGCTTCATCATCCTTGGTGAATTGGATCGATAGACTACATTATATGAAAAGAATAGCCTCGGGCTGAATCCGCGATATGTAAACTCCAAAATAGAGAGAAAATGGCATTTCGGAAAAATCGCCCGAAATTTGTGATGGTACCCCTTTGCAATCTGCCAAAAATGGACCCGGAAGAAATCCGCCCAAATCGGTCCTTAATGGACTTAATCGACGTTGAAGAATAGCCTCAGGCCGAATCCGTGATCAGTAGCCTTCAAAATCCATGGAAAATGGCCTTTCGAAAAAAATCCCCCAAGATATTACGATAATGCCATCCGAAAATAAATTCGCCCAAATTGGTGCTTAATGGGCTTCATCATCCTTGGAGAATTGGATCAATAGACTTCATTATATGTGGAGAATAGCCTCGGGCTAAATCCGCGATCTGTAGCATCCAAAATATAGAGAAAATGGCATTTCGGAAAAATCGCCCGAAATCTGTGATGATACCCCTTTGCAATCTGCCAAAAAAGGACCCAGAAGAAATCCGCCCAAATCGGTCCTTAACGGACTTAATCGACGTTGAAGAATAGCCTCAGGCCGAATCTGTGATCAGTATCCTTCAAAATCCATAGAAAATGGCCTTTCGAAAAAAATCCCCCAAGATATTACGATAATGCCATCCGAAAATAAATTCGCCCAAATCGGTGCTTAATGGGCTTCATCATCCTTGGAGAATTGGATCAATAGACTTCATTATATGTGGAGAATAGCCTCGGTCTGAATCCGCGATCTGTAGCCTCCAAAATATAGAGAAAATGGCATTTCGGAAAAATCGCCCGAAATATGTGATGGTACCTCTTTGCAATCTGCCAAAAATGGCCTGGAAGAAATCCGGCCAAATCGGTCCTTAATGGACTTAATCGACGTTGAAGAATAGCCTCAGGCCGAATCCGTGATCAGTAGCCTTCAAAATCCACGGAAAATGGCCTTTCGAAAAAAATCCCCCAAGATATTACGAAAATGCCATCCGAAAATAAATTCCCCCAAATCAGTGCTTAATGGGCTTCATCATCCTTGGAGAATTGGATCAATAGACTTCATTATATGTGGAGAATAGCCTCGGGCTAAATCCGCGATCTGTAGCATCCAAAATATAGAGAAAATGGAATTTCGGAAAAATCGCCCGAAATCTGTGATGGTACCCCTTTGCAATCTGCCAAAAATTGACCGGAAGAAATCCGCCCAAATCAGTTCTTAATGGACTTAATCGACGTTGAAGAATAGCCTCAGGCCGAATCCGTGATCAGTAGCCTTCAAAATCCACGGAAAATGGCCTTTCGAAAAAAATCCCCCAAGATATTACGATAATGCCATCCGAAAGTAAATTCGCCCAAATCGGTGCTTAATGGGCTTCATCATCCTTGGAGAATTGGATCAATAGACTTCATTATATGTGGAGAATAGCCTCGGGCTGAATCCGTGATCTGTAGCCTCCAAAATATTGAGAAAATGGCATTTCGGAAAAATCGCCCGAAATCTGTGATGGTACCCCTTTGCAATCTGCCAAACATGGACCCGGAAGAAATCCGCCCAAATCAGTCCTTAACGGACTTAATCGACGTTGAAGAATAGCCTCAGGCCGAATCCGTGATCAGTAGCCTTCAAAATCCATGGAAAATGGCCTTTCGAAAAAAAAACCCCAAGATATTACGATAATGCCATCCGAAAATAAATTCGCCCAAATCGGTGCTTAATGGGCTTCATCATCCTTGGAGAATTGGATCAATAGACTTCATTATATGTGGAGAATAGCCTCGGGCTGAATCCGCGATCTGTAGCCTCCAAAATATAGAGAAAATTGCATATCGGAAAAATCGCCCGAAATCTGTGATGGTACCCCTTTGCAATCTGCCAAAAATGGCATTTCGGAAAAATCGCCCGAAATCTGTGATGGTACTCCTTTGCAATCTGCCAAAAATGGACCCGGAAGAAATCCGCCCAAATCGGTTCTTAATGGACTTAATCGACGTTGAATAATAGCCTCAGGCCGAATCCGTGATCTGTAGCCTTCAAAATCCAAAGAAAATAGCCTTTCGTCGACCAAAAAATTACGAAAATGTCATCCAAAAATAAATTGGCACAAATATGTGCTTAATGGACTTATCACCGGTGGAGAACAGTATCACTAGACTTCATTATCGGTGGAGAATAGCCTCGGCTTGATTCCATGATCTGCAATCTCCAGAATCGAAAGATAATGGCATTTCGAAAAAATCGCCCGAAATCTGTGATAGTACCCCTATGGAATCTACCAAAAATTCACCCGGAATAAATCCGCACAAATCGGTGCTTAATGGACTTAATCATCGTTGGAGAATAGTCTGAGGCCGAATCCGTGATCTGTAGCTTTTATAATCCAGAGAAAATGGTCTTTCGTCGCCAAAAAAATTACGAAAATGTCATCCGAAAATAAATTGGCCCAAAATAGTGCTTAATGATCTTATCACCCGTGGAGAATAGTATCACTAGACTTCATTATCGATGGAGAATAGCCTCGGCTTGATTCTATGATCTGCAGCCTCCAGAATCGAAAGAAAATGGCATTTCGAAAAAATCGCCCGAATCTCTGATGGTATCCCTTTAGAATCTGCCAAAAATTGAAACGAAATAAATCCGCCCTAATCGGTGCTTAATGGACTTAATCATCGTTGAAGAATAGCCTCAAGCCGAATCCGTAATCTGTAGCCTTCAAAATCAAAAGAAAATGGCCTTTCGTCGCCCCAAAAATTACGAAAATGTCATCCAAAAATAAATTGGCCAAAAATAGTGCTTAATGGTCTTATCACCCGTGGAGAATAGTATCACTAGACTTCATTATTAGTGGAGAATAGCCTCGGCTTGATTCCATGATCTGCAGCATCCAGAATCGAAAGAAAACGGCATTTCGAAAATATCGCCCGAAATCTATAATGGTACCCCTATGGAATCTGCCAAAAATTGACCAGGAATAAATCTGCCCAAATCGGTGCTTAATGGACTTAATCATCGTTGGAGAATAGTCTCAGGCAGAATCCGTGATTTCTAGCCTTCATAATCCAGAGAAAATGGTCTTTAGTCGCCCAAAAAATTACGAAAATTCCATCCGAAAATAAATTGGCCCAAAACAGTGCTTAATGATCTTATCACCCGTGGAGAATAGTATCATAAAAATCTAGGCTGACAAATAGTATCTCTCGATTTGAAGAGTGTAATTTGCAAGCATCAAAATTCTTTTAAGGTGGTATATTATTCTAGCTTGAATTTTGATTGCCTTTTTTGTTGGGGTTGTTTCTTTTGCATTAGCAAGTTAAGGACTTTTTGTTGCGGTTGTTGTTGCAAATGGGGGGATTATAAATGGGTTTAAAACAAATCGCATATTTCCTGCCGTTGTTTTTGTAATAAGTAATGCTAGAAATAAAAATACTCAACCGAAGTCTATTGATCCTATTCTCCTTGGGTGCTAATTCCATTAAGCACCGATTTGGGCAAATTTATTTTCAGAATACATTTTCGTAATTTTTTGTGCGACGAAAGGCCCTTTTTTTATTTTGAAGGCTAAAAATCACAGATTCGGCGTGAGGCTACTCTTCAGCGATGATTAAATCCATTAAGCACAAATTTGGGCGTATTTATTCCGGGTCAATTTTTGTCAGATTCCAAAGGGGTACCATCACAGATTTTGGGCGATTTTTCCGAAATGCCATTTTCTTTCGATTTTGGATGATGCAGATCACGGAATCAGGCCGAAGATATTCTCCACTGATAATGAAGTCTATTGATCCTATTCTCCATGGGTGATAAGTCATTAAGCACCGATTTGGGCCAATTTATTTTCGGATGGCATTTTCGTAATTTTTTGGGCGACGAAAGGCCATTTGCTTTGGACTTTGAACGCTACAGATCACGGATTCGGCTTGAGGCTATTCTTCAACGATGATTAAGTACATTAAACACCAATTTGGGCACATTTATTTCAGGTCCATTTTTGGCAGATTCCAAAGGGGTACCATCACAGATTTCAGGCAATTTTTCCGAAATGCCATTTTCTTTCGATTCTAGAGGCAGCAGATCACGGAATCAGGCTGATGCCATTCTCCACCTATAATGAAGTCTAGTGATACTATTCTCCACGGGTTATAAGTGTCCATTAAGCACCGATTTGAGCCAACTTTTTTCGGATGGCATTTTCGTAATTTTTTGTGCGACGAAAGGCCATTTTCTATGGATTTTGAAGGCTACAGATCACGGATTCGGATTGAGGCTATTATTCAAAGATGATTAAGTCCATTAAGCACCGATTTGGGCGGATTTATTTCAGGTCAATTTTTGGCAGATTCCAAAGGGGGTACCATCACAGATATCAGGCGATGTTTCCGAAATGCCATTTTCTTTCGATTCTAGAGGCAGCAGATCACTGAATCAGGCCGATGCTATTCTCCACCGATAATGAAGTCTAGTGATACTGTTCTCCACGGGTGATAAGTCCATTAAGAACCAATTTGAGCCAAAAAAATTTTCTGATGGCATTTTCGTAATTTTTTGGGCGATGAAAGGCTATTTTCTTTGGATTTTGAAGGCTACAGATCACGGATTCGGCTTGAGGCTATTCTTCAACGATGATTAAGTCCATTAAGCACCGATTTGTGCGGATTTATTCCGGGTCAATTTTTGTCAGATTCCAAAGGGGTACCATCACAGATTTTGGGCGATTTTTCCGAAATGCCATTTTCTTTCGATTATGTAGGCTGCAGATCATGGATCAGGCTGAGGCTATTCTCCACCGATAATGAAGTCTATTGATCCTATTCTCCATGGATGATAAGTCCATTAAGCACCGATTTGTGTTAATTTATTTTCGGATGGCATTTTCATAATTTTTTGGGCGATGAAAGGCGATTTTCTTTGGATTTTGAAGGCTACATATCACGGATTCGGCCTGACGCCATTCTTCAAGAATGATTAAGTCCTTTAAGCACCGATTTGGGCGAATTTATTCCGGGTCAATTTTTGGCAGATTCCAAAGGGGTACCATCATAGATTTCGGGCGATTTTTCCGAAATGCCATTTTCTTTCGATTCTGGATGATGCAGATCACAAAATCAGGCCGAGGCTATTCTCCACTGATAATGAAGTCTATTGACCCTATTCTCCATGGGTGATAAGTCCATTAAGCACCGATTTGGGCCAATTTATTTCCGGATGACATTTTTGGGGCAACGAATGCCATTTTCTTTGGATTTTGAACGTTACAGATCACGGATTCGGCTTGAGGCTATTAATCAACGATGATTAAGTCCATTAACCACCGATTTGGGCGGATAATTCTGGGTCAATTATTGGCAGATTCCAAAGGGGTACCATCACAGATTTCGAGCGATTTTTCCGAAATGCAATTTTCTTTCTATTCTGGAGGATGCTGATCACGAAATCCGGTCGAGGCAATTCTCACCAATAATGAAGTCTATTGATCCTATTCTCCATTGGTGCTAATTCCATTAAGCACCGATTTGGGAAAATTTATTTTCAAAATGCATTTTCGTAATTTTTTGTGCGATGAAAGGCCCTTTTCTTTGGATTTTGAAGGCTACAAATCACAGATTCGGCGTGAGGCTATTCTTTAGCGATGATTAAGTCGATTAAGAACCAATTTGGGCGTATTTATTCCGGGTCAATTTTTGTCAGATTACGAAGGGGTATCATCTCAGATTTTGGGCGATTTTTCCGTAATGCCATTTTCATTCGATTCTGGAGACTGCAGATCACGAAATCAGGCAGACGCTATTCTCCACCGATAATGAAGTCTATCGATCCTATTCTCTATGGATGATAAGTCTATTATGCACCGATTTGGGCTAATTTATTTTCGGATGGCATTTCCGTAATTTTTTGGGCGATGAAAGGCCATTGTCTTTGGATTTTGAAGGCTCCAGATTACGGATTCAGGCTGAGGCTATTCTTCAACGATGATTAAGTCCATTAAGCACCAATTTGGGATGATATATTCAGGGTCAATATTTGGCAGATTCCAAAGGGGTACCATCCCAGATTTCGGGCAATTTTTTTGAAATGACATTTTCTTTCGATTCTTGTGGAAGTAGATCACGGAGTCAGGCCGAGGCTATTCGCCACTGATAATGAAGTCTATTGATCATATTCTCCACGGATGATAAGTCCATTAAGCACTGATTTGGGCCAATTTATTTATGAAATGCATTTTCGTAATTTTTTGGGCGACGAAAGGCCCTTTTCTTTGGATTTTGAAGGCTACAGATTACGAGTTCGACTTGAGGCTATTCTTCAACGATGATTAAGTCCTTTAAGCACCGATTTGGGCAGATTCATTCAAGGTCAATTTTTGGCAGATTCCAACGGGGTACCATCACACTTTCGGGCGATTTTTCCAAAATGCCATTCTCTTTCGATTCTGGAGGCTGCAAATCATGGTATCAGGCTGAGGGTATTCTCCACTGATAATGAAGTTTATTGATCCTATTCTTCATGGTTGATAAGTCCATTAAGCACCGATTTGGTCCAATTTATTTTTGGATGGCATTTTCGTAATTTTTTGGGCGACGAAAGGCCATTTTCTTTGGATTTTGAAGTCTACTGATCATGGATTCGGCTTGAGACTATTCTTCAACGATGATTAAGTCCATTGAGCACCAATTTGGGCAGATTTATTTCAAGTCAATTTTTGGCAGATTCCAAAGGGGTACCATCTCAGATTTGGGGCCATTTTTCCGAAATGCAATTTTCTTTCGATTCTTGAGGCATCAGATCACGAAATGAGGCCGAAGCTATTCTCCACCGATAATGAAATCTATTGATCCTATTTTCCACGGATAATAAGTCCATTAAGCACCGATTTGTGCCAATTTTATTTCGGATGTCATTTCCGTAATGTTTTGGGCAACGAAAGGCCATTTTCTTTGGATTTTAAAGTCTACAAATCCCGGATTCGACCTGAGGCTATTCTTCAACGATGATTAAGTCCTTTAAGCAGCGATTTGTGCGGATTTATTCAGTGTAGATTTTTGCAGATTCCAAAGGGGTACCATCACAGATTTCCGGCAATTTTTCGAAATGCCATTTTCATTCGATTATGGAGGCTACAGATCACGAAATCATTCCAAGGCTATTCTACACTATTAATGAAGTCTATTGATCCTATTATCCACGAGTGATAAGTCCTTTAAGCACCGATTTGGGCAAATTTATTTTCGGATGGCATTTTCGTAATTTTTTGGGCGACGAAAGGCCATTTTCTTTGGATTTTGAACGCTACAGATAACGGATTCGCCCTGAGGCTATTCTTCAACGATGACTAAGTCCATTAACCACCGATTTGGGCGGATTTATTCCGGGTCAATTTTTGGCAGATTCCAAAGGGGTACCATCACAGATTTCGGGCGATTTTTTCGAAACTCCATTTTCTTTCGATTCTGGAGGCAGCAAATCACGGAATCAGGCCGAGACTATTCTCCACCGATAATGAAGTCTATTGATCCTATTCTCCACGGATGATAAGTCCATTAAACACTGATTTGGGCCAATTTAGGATGGCATTTTCGTAATTTTTTGGGCTACGAAAGACCATTTTCTTTGGATTTTGAAGGCTGCAGATCACGGATTCGGCTTGAGGCTATTCTTCAATGATGATTAAGTCCATTAAGCACCGATTTGGCAAGATTTATTTCAGGTCAATTTTTGGCAGATTCCAAAGGGTTACCATCACAGATTTCGGTCGATTTTTCCGAAATGCCATTTTCTTTCGATTGTTGTGGCAGCAGTTCACGGAATCAGGCCGAGGCTATTCTCCACCGATTATGAAATCTATTGATCCTATTTTCCACGGATGATAAGTCCATTAAGCACCGATTTGGGTCCATTTATTTTCGGATGGCATTTCCGTAATGTTTTGGGCGACGAATGGCCATTTTCTTTCGATTTTGAAGTCTACAGATCCCGGATTCGACCTAAGGCTATTCTTCAATGATGATTAAGTCCTTTAAGCACCGATTTAGGCGGATTTATTCAGGGTCAATTTTTGGCAGATTCCAAAGGGGTACCTTCATAGATTTCAGGCAATTTTTCCGAAATGCCATTTTCATTCTATTCTGGAGGCTGCAGATCACGAAATCATTCCGAGGATATTCTCCACCGATAATGAAGTCTATTGATCCTATTCTCCATATATGATAAGTCCATTAAGCACCGATTTGGGCCAATTTATTTTCAGATGGCATTTCCATAATTTTTTTGGGCGAGAAAGGCCATTTTCTTTGGATTTTGAAAGCTACAGATCACGGATTCGGCCTGAGGCAATTAATCAATGATTATTAAGCCCATTAACCACCGATTTGGGCGGATTTATTCCAGGTTAATTTTTGGCAGATTCCAAAGGGTACCATCATAGATTTCGGGCGATTTTTTCGAAATTCCATTTTCTTTCGATTCTTGAGACAGCAAATCACGGAATCAGGCCGAGGCTATTCTCCACTGATAAAGAAGTCTATTGATCCTATTCTCCAAGGATGATAAGTCCATTAAGCACCGATTTTGGCCCATTTATTTTCGGAATGCATTTTCGTAATTTTTTGGGCCACGAAATGCCCTTTTCTTTGCATTTTAAAGGTTACAGATCTTGGATTCTGCGTAAAGCTATTCTTCAACGATGATTAAGTCCATTAAGCATCGATTTGGCCGGATTAATTGTGGGTAAACTTTTTGCAGATTCCAAAGGGGGTACCATCACAGATTTAGGGCGATTTTTCCGAAATGCCATTTACATTCGATTATGGAGGATGCAGATCACTGAATCAGGCGGAGGCTATTCTCCACTAAAAATGAAGTCTATTGATCCTATTCTCCACGGGTGATAAGTCCATTAAGCACCGATTTGGACCAATTTATTTTTGGATGGCAATTTTGTAATTTTTTTGTCGACGAAAGGCCATTTTCTTTGGATTTTGAACGATACAGATCACTGATTCGCTCTGAGGCTATTCTTCAATGATGATTAAGTCCATTAACCACCGATTTCGGAGGATTTATTCTGGGTCAATTTTTGGCAGATTTCAAATGGGTACCATCACAGATTTTGGGCAATTTTTCCGAAATGCCATTTTCTTTCGATTCTGGAGGCTGCAGATCACGAAATCTGGCCGACGCTATTCTCCACCGATAATGAAGTCTATTGATCCTATTCTCCATGGGCGATAAGTCCAATAAGCACTGATTTGGGCCAATTTATTTTCAGATAGCATTTCCGTAATTTTTTTGGGCGAGAAAGGCCATTTTCTTTGGATTTTGAACGCTACAGTTCACGGATTTGGCCTGAGGCAATTAATCAATGATTATTAAGTCCATTAACTACCGATTTGGGCGGATTTATTAAGGGTCAATTTTTGGCAGATTCCAGAGGGGTACCATCACAGATTTCAGGCGATTTTTCCGAAATACCATTTTCATTCGATTCTGGAGGCTTAAGATCACGGAATCAGGCCGAGGCTATTCTCCATTGACAATGAAGTCTATTGATCCTATTCTCCACATGTGATAAGTCCATTACGCATCGATTTGGGCCAATTTATTTTTGGTTGACATTTTCGTAATTTTTTTGGCGACGAAAGACCATTTTCTTTGGATTTTGAACTCTACAGATCATGCATTCGCCCTGAGGCTATTCTTCAACGATGATTAAGTCCATTAACCACCGATTTCGGCGGATTTATTCCGGGTCAATTTTTGGCAGATTCCAAAGGGGTACCATCACATATTTCGGGCGATTTTTCCGAAATGCCTTTTTCTTTCGATTCCGGAGGCAGCAGATCACGGAATCAGGCTAAGGCTATTCTCCAACGACAATGAAGTCTAGTGATACTATCCTCCACGGGTGATAAGTCCATTAAGCCCCGATTTGAGCCAAAAAAGATTTCAGATGGCATTTTCGTAATTTTTTGGGCGACGAAAAGCCATTTTCTTTGGATTTTGAAGGCTACAAATCACGGATTCTGTTTGAGGCTATTCTTTAACGATTATTAAGTCCATTAAGCACTGATTTGGGCAGATTTATTTCAGGTGAATTTTTGGCAGATTCCAAAGAGGTACAATCACAGATTTCGGGCGATTTTCCAAAATGCCATTTTTTATTTATTCTGGAGGCAGCAGATCACGGAATCAGACCGATGCTATTTTCCACCGATAATGAAATCTATTGATCCTATTTTCCACAGATGATAAGTCCAGTAAGCACCGATTTGGGCCAGTTTAATTTCGGATGACATTTTCTTAATTTTTTGGGCGACGAAAGGACATTTTATTGGATTTTGAACTCTACAAATCACGGATTCGCCCTGAGGCTATTCTTCAACGACGATTAAGTCCATTAACCACCGATTTCGGCGGATTTATTCCGTGTCAATTTTTGGCAGATTCCAAAGGGGTACCATCACAGATTTCAGGCGATTTTTTCGAAATGCCATTTTCATTCGATTCTGGAAGATGCAGAT
Organism: Linum tenue; assembly: GCA_946122785.1. NCBI lineage: Eukaryota > Viridiplantae > Streptophyta > Magnoliopsida > Malpighiales > Linaceae > Linum > Linum tenue. The sequence goes on along the minus strand of CAMGYJ010000006.1, from coordinate 1,198,063 downwards.
CACGGAATCAGGCTGCGGCTATTCTCCACTGATAATGAAGTCCATTGATCCTATTCACCACGGGCGATAAGTCATTAAGCGCTGATTTGGGCCAATTTATTTTTGGATGACATTTTCCTAAATTTTTGGGCGACGAAAGGCAATTTCCTTTGGATTTCGAACACTAAATATCATGGATTCGGCCTGAGGCTATTAATCAAGGATGATTAAGTCCATTAACCACCGATTTGGGCAGATTTATTCAGGATCAAATTTTGGCAGATTCCAAAGGGGTACCATCACATATTTCGGGCGATTTTTCTAAAATGCCTTATTCTTTCGATTCTGGAGGCAGCAGATCACGAAATCAGGCTGAGGCTATTCTCCACCGATAATGAAGTCTAGTGATACTATCCTCTACAGGTGATAAGTCCTTTAAGCACCGATTTGAGCAACAAAAAAAATTCGGATGGCATTTTCGTAATTTTGTTGGCGACGAAATGCCATTTTCTTTGGATTTTGAAGACTACAGATCACGGATTCTGCTTGAGGCTATTCTTCAACGATTATTAAGTCCATTAAGAACTAATTTGGGTAGATTTATTTCAAGTCAATTTTTGGCAGATTCCAAAGGGGCACCATCACAGATTTCGGGCGATTTTTCCGGAATGCCATATTCTTTCGATTCTGTAGGCAGCAGATCACGGAATCAGGCCGAGGCTATTTTCCACCGATAATGAAATCTATTGATCCTATTTTTCACGGATGATAAGTCCAGTAAGCACCGATTTGGGCTAGTTTATTTTCGGATGACATTTTCGGAATTTTTTGGGCGACGAAAGGCCATTTTCTTGGATTTTGAACTCTACAAATCACGGATTCGCCCTGAGGCTATTCTTCAACGACGATTAAGTCCATTACCACCGATTTGGGCGGATTTATTCCGTGTCAATTTTTGACAGATTCCAAAGGGGTACCATCACAGATTTTGGGCGATTTTTTCGAAATGCCATTTTTTCGATTCTGGAGGCAGCAAATCAGGGAATCACGCCACGCTATTCTCCACCGATAATGAAGTCTATTGATCCTATTCTCCACAAATGTTAAGTCCATTAAGCACCGATTTTGGCCCATTTATTTTCGTAATGCATTTTCGTAATTTTTTGGGCGACGAAAGACCCTTTTCTTTGGATTTTGAAGGCTAAAGATCATGGATTCAGCGTGAGGCACTATTCAACGATGATTAAGTCCATTAAGCACAGATTTGGCCGGATTAATTGCGGTTCAATTTTTGACAGATTCCAAATGGGTATCATCACAGATTTCAGGCGATTTTTCGAAAATGCCTTTTCTTTCGATTCTGGAGGCAGCAGATAGGCCGAGGCTATTCTCCACCAATAATGAAGTCTATTGATCCTATTTTCCACGTATGATAAGTTCATTAAGCAACGATTTGGACCAATTTATTTTTGGATGGCATTTCCGTAATTTTTTAGGCGACGAATGGCCATTTTCTTTTGATTTTGAAGGATACAGATCACATATTCGACCTGAGGCTATTCTTCAACGATGATTAAGTCCTTTAAGCACCGATTTGGGCGGATTTATTCTGGGTCAGTTTTTGGCAGATTCCATAGGGGTACATCGCAGATTTCGGACGATTTTTTCGATATGCCATTTTCTTTCGATTCTGGGGGCTGCAGATCATGGAATCAAGCCGAGGCTATTCTCCACCGATAATGAATTCTAGTGATACTATTCTCCACGGGTGATAAGTCCATTAAGCACTGTTTTTAATATGCCCCTAGGGGGTGTATGTTATCAAAGTCGCGCTGCACAACGATCAATCCGAAGATTGATTGAAACATCGAATCAAGAACAACATGTTCTTTATACGAAAATTAGATAAAACGGAAACGAAAGGGAATTCCTACACCTGGAAGAATGCACAATCGTTATGGTGAAGCTTTCGATATAATTGATGACTCGATATTTGCACATGTTTTTCCCCTTTGTTTCTTGATATTTTAAGCTTGCATTATTGCTTCTTTGGCCTATTTTACGCTAGGTTGTGTTCCTTTGTCACATTTCAGGTCCTAGCACATAAAGTGAAGCGTAGGCGCAAGTTTCAAGTCAATCAGAGATCAATTGGCGACTCGTGGGAAGAAACTCGGGTATGACTTGAAGAAGAAGGGATTTCTACCTCAGTTTATGACCATATAATCATGTAATCTTGTCATGGGAAGAAAGAGGACGAGACTACGAGCGTCTGGGATCAAACGGCACCTGATTTGGAGTCCGAACGAGGGAGAAACGAAGAATCAAAGATAGGGGACCCGGAACTGCAAAATACCCGACCATAATACCCTACCGGGTATTTTTGGCCATCTGATAGGGGATTTTTGGCAGCATCAGAAGGCCCCCCGGTCGTGAACCAAAAATACCCGACCGGTACAAAAAATACCCGACCGGGTATTTTCCCTTTTGCCCAGAATAGTGACCCGGAGCATTTTGTTGATACCCGACCGGTTCCCTAAATACCCGACCGGGTATTCTGACCGGGGATCGCGGACACAGGCTGTTAAAAGTCTGTTTTGTGCGTTTTTGCAAGAGAGAGCTGGGTTTTGGATCCCAAACACCCAAGGGACGAACCAAAGAGAGAGAGAGGGCGATTTGAGGGCATTCTAAGAGTGGAATTGGAGGATTTCTTCGCCTTGGAAGCTCGAGGAACAAGCCCGGACTTGAAGACTGATCATCTGAAGATTCTTACTGCAGTCTCTCTCTTCTCTATGGAGTAACTTCCCTTCACTTAGGTTTTGAGGAACCCTAGCTATGTTTGTTTGATTGGATGATTGTATGAGTACTCTGACTTGATAATCTTGAGTTCATATTCAATCTATGCATGTTTTCACGATTCAATTCTACTTTAGTCGAGATTATTGATTCTGCTTTGATCCTATGAGAGCGAATACCTGATTAGGTCAATAGAGCACCATAGATTGATAGTAGTGGATCGATTGCTTTAGTCGAGGGTTGATTCACTGCTTTGTATCGATTGAGAACCTCATTCGATAGAGGGAGTCTAGTTCAGAACGCCTTGATCGATTGTTCTAGAGAAGGATACGTCCCTCTAGGCAATTGACTCAAGAGGGCCTTGTTCCTTTAGTCGAGACTCAAGGTCTAGTCAAGGATTCTCCGCATTGTGAATGAAAGTGAAACAAGTTAGAGATCATCAATCGTTAATCTGGCTAGTGGCTAGGGGGAATCATACCTAAGTGAGTTCCCAACCTGTAATTAGATTAACTTTAACTGTAGTTTGCTAGAGTAGTTTTAGTTCTTTCATCTTAATCTGTTTTGCTAGATAATGAACTGAAGCTGAGTAATAGTAACTCTAAAGACCCGTGGATTCGATATTTATTACTTGAGCCACTATACTGCAGTCCCTTTCATTGGTTACACTTGGCCATTGTTAGGAGTTGTGTCATAGAGAGTCAATAATCGAGTGTGATCGCTCGATCAATAAGCAGGTCAGCAAGTTTTGATCGCAACCAAAACTCAAGAACAAGTTCACAAACTTGCAAAAACCAAACGGTTTATTTTCTATTCAATAACTCTATCTAACTATTACAACGAAAACTAGAAGGTATTTAAAGGCAAATAAACCTAACACAAACCTAATAGAACGAGGAAACAATTAAAGTAAAAGTCTACACTAAAAAGGACACAAAAATCGGATTTAAACTCTCTTTCTCCAAGCGCAAGTAAGCTGCCAGCAAACCGTCCAAACACAGCTTTCGTACTAACTTCGCGCCTTTTGTTCGAGGCCTTCCAGAACTCCAACCCTTCATCCAATTCCTTCTCTTTGTACATAAACATACCTAGTTTGATGTTGTGGAAGCCTTTGGACTTGAATCACATCCATACTCTTCGAATTAAGCTCCAAAGTAGACTTCACAAAACAGTTTCCAGACCTAACCATTTTCTGGCAGTTTTCCAGTTTTGAGGTAGCAACTTTGAGGCCTTGGAAAACAACCTTAATGACATCATGTGGATCCACAAAGCATATAATTGGAAACATAGAAACTTAATCTACAAAACAAACCCTTAACCTTGAATTTCTACCAATCCAATTGAGAGAACCATGCCTCCGAAGTATGTACCCTGAACATGGATTTTGACTTAACCAAATTCTGCCTTTCTTCCTCCCAACTTCGATAGCTTCTTTCTCAAGTAATTGTGACGTGAATGGTGGGCAATTTGGGATCATATCAGTTCCATAGGGGTACCATCACAGATTTCGGACGATTTTTTCGGAATGCCATTTTCTTTCGATTCTGGAGGCTGCAGATCATGGAATCAAGCCGAGGCTATTCTCCACTGATAATGAAGTCTAGTGATACTATTCTCCACGGGTGATAAGTCCATTAAGCACTGTTTTGGGCCAATATATTTTCGGATGGCATATTCATAATTTTTTGGGCGACGAAAGACCATTTTCTTTGGATTTTGAAGGCTACAGATCACGAATACGCCCTGAGGCTATTCTTCAACGATGATTAAGTCCATTAAGCACCGATTTGGGCAGATTTATTCCAGGGTAATTTTTGGCATATTCAAAAGGGGTACTATCACAGATTTTGGACAATTTTTCAGTAATGCAATTTTCTTTCTTTTCTGGAGGCTGCAGAATACGAAATCTGGCCGAGGCTATTCTCCACCGATAATGAAGTCTATTGATCCCACTACCCACGGATGATAAGTCCATTAAGCACCGATTTGGGCTAATTTATTTTCGGATGGCATTTTCGTAATTTTTTGGGCTACCAAAGGCCATTTTCTTTGGATTTTGAAAGCTACAAATCGCGGATTCGGCCTGAGGCTATTCTTCAACGATGATTAAGTCCATTAAGCACCCATTTGGGCGAATTAATTCAAGGTCAATTTTTGGCAGATTCCAACGGGGTACCAACACAGATTTCAGGCGATTATTCCGAAATGACATTTTCTTTCGATTCTGGAGGCTGCAGATCACGGATTCAGGCCAAGGCTATTCTCCACCGATAATGAAGTCTATTGATCCTATTCTCCACAAATGATAAGTCCATTAAGCACTGATTTGGGCCAATTTATTTTCGGATGACATTTTTGTAATTTTTTGGGCAACGAAAGACCATTTACTTTGGATTTTGAAGGCTACAAATTACTGGTTCGGCCTGAGGCTATTCTTCAATGATGATTAAGTCCATTAAGCACTAATTTGTGCGGATTTATTCTGGGTCTATTTTTGGCTTATTCCATAGGGGTACCATCACAGATTTCGGGCGATTTTTTTGAAATGCCATTTTCTTTCTATTCTGGAGGCTGCAGATCATGGAATCAAGCCCAGGCTATTCTCCACCGATATGGATCTAGTGATACTATTCTCCACGGGTGATAAGTCCATTAAGCACTGTTTTGGACCAATTTATTTTCGGATGGCATTTTCGTAATTTTTGGGGAGACGAAAGAGCATTTCCTTTGGATTTTGAAGGCTGCAGATCACGGATTCGGCTTGAGGCTATTCTTCAACGATAATTAAGTCCATTAAGCACCGATTTGGGCGGATTTATTCTGGGTCAATTTTTGGCATATTCCATAGGGGTACCTTCACAGATTTCGTGCGATTTTTTCGAAATGCCATTTTCTTTCGATTCTGGAGGCTTCAGATCTTGGAATCAAGCCGAGGTTATTCTCCACCGATAATGAAGTCTAGTTGTACTATTCTCCAGTGGTGATAAGACCACTAAGCACTATTTTGGGCCAATTTATTTTCGGATGACATTTTCGTAATTTTTTGGGCGATAAAAGGCCATTTTCTTTGGATTTTGAAGGATACAGAACACGGATTCGGCCTGAGACTATTCTCCAACGATAATTAAGTCCAGTAAGCACTAATTTGTGCGAATTTATTCCGGGTCAATTTTTGGCAGATTCCATAGGGGTACCATCACAGATTTCGGGCGATTTTTTTGTAATGCCATTTTCTTTCGATTATGGAGGCTGCTGATCAAGGAATAAAGCCGAGGCTATTCTCCACTGATAATGAAGTCTAGTGATACTATTCTCCACGGGTGATAAGTCCATTAAGCACTGTTTTGGTCCAATATATTTTCAGATGGCATTTTCGTGATTTTTGGGGAGACGAAAGACCATTTTCTGTGGATTTTGAAGGCTACAGATCACGGATTCGGCTTGATGCTATTCTTCAACGATGATTAAGTTTATTAAGCACCGATTAGGACGGATTTATTCCGTGTCTATTTTTGGCAGATTCCATAAGGGTACCATCACAGATTTCGAGCGATTTTTTCGAAATGCCATTTTCTTTCGATTCTGGAGGTTGCAAATCATGGAATCAAGCCGAGGCAATTCTCCACCGATAATGAAGTCTTGTGATACTATTCTCCACAAATGATAAGTCCATTAAGCACCAATTTGGACCAATTTATTTTCATATGACATTTTCGTAATTTTTTGGGCGACGAAATGCCATTTTCTTTGGATTTTGAAGGCTACAGATCACGGATTCGGCCTGGGACTATTCTCCAACGACGATAAAGTCCATTAAGAACCTATTTGTGCGGATTTATTCTGGGTCAATTTTTGGCAGATTCCATAGGGGTACCATCACAGATTTCGGGCGATTTTTCGAAATCTCATTTTCTTTCGATTCTGGAGGTTGCAGATCATGGAATTAAGCCGAGGCTATTCTCCACCGATAATGAAGTCTTGTGATACTATTCTCCATAAATGATAAGTCCATTAAGCACCGATTTGGACCAATTTATTTTCGGATGACATTTTCGTAATTTTTTGGGCGACGAAAGGCCATTTTCTTTGGATTTTGAAGGCTACAGATCACGGGTTTGGCTTGAGGCTATTCTTCAACCATGATTAAGTCCATTAAGCACCGATTTGGACGGATTTATTCCGGGTCAATTTTTTGCAGATTCCAAAGGGGTACCATCATAGATTTCGTGTGATTTTTTTGAAATGCAATTTTCTTTCGATTCTGGAGGCTGCAAATTATGGAATCAAGACGAGGCTATTCTCCACCGATAATGAAGTTTAGTGATACTATTCTCCACGGGTGATAAGACCATTAAGCACTGTTTTTGGCCAATTTATTTTAGGATGACATTTTCGTAATTTTTTGGGCAACGAAAGACCATTTTCTCTGGATTATTAAGGCTACAGATCACGGATTCGGCCTGAGACTATTCTCCAACGATGATTAAGTCCATTAAGCTCCGATTTGTGCGAATTTATTCCGGGTCAATTTTTGGCAGATTCCATTGGGGTACCATCACAGATTTCGTGCGATTTTTTCGAAATGTCATTTTCTTTCGATTCTGGAGGCTGCAGATCATTGAATCAAGCCGAGGCTATTCTCCACCGATAATGAAGTCTAGTTATACTATTCTCCACGGGTGATAAGACCATTAAGCACTATTTTGGGCCAATTTATTTTCGGATGACATTTTCGTAATTGTTCGGGCGACGAAAACCCATTTTCTTTTGATTTTGAAGGCTACAGAACACGAATTCGGCCCTGAGACTATTCTTCAACGATGATTAAGTCCAGTAAGCACTAATTTGTGCGGATTTATTCCGGGTCAATTTTTGGCAGATTCCATAGGGGTACCATCACAGATTTCGGGCGATTTTTTTGAAATGTCATTTTCTTTCGATTCTGGAGGCTGAAGATCATGGAATCAAGCCGAGGCTGTTCTCCACCGATAATGAAGTCTTGTGATACTATTCTCCACCGGTGATAAGTCCATTAAGCACCGATTTGTGCCAATTTATTTTCGGATGGCATTTTCGTAATTTTTGGGAAGACGAAAGACCATTTTCTTTGGATTTTGAAGGCTACTGATCACGGATTCGGCTTGAGGCTATTCCTCAACGATGATTAAGTCCATTAAGCACCGATTTGGGCGGACTTATTCCGGGTCAATTTTTGGCAGATTCCATAGGGGTACCATTACAGATTTCGGGCGATTTTTTCGAAATGCCATTTTCTTTCGATTCTGGAGGCTGCAGATCATGGAATAAAGCCGAGGCTATTCTCCGCTGATAATGAAGTTTAGTGATACTATTATCCACGGGTGATAAGTCCATTAAGCACTGTTTTGGTCCAATATATTTTCGGATGGCATTTTCATAATTTTTGGGGAGACGAAAGACCATTTTCTGTGGATATTGAAGGCTGCAGATCACGGATTCGGCTTGCGGCTATTCTTCAATGATGATTAAGTCCATTAAGCAACGTTAAGGGCGGATTTATTCCGTGTCTATTTTTGGCAGATTCCATAGGGGTACCATCACAGATTTCGGACGATATTTTCGAAATGCCATTTTCTTTCGATTCTGGAGGCTGCAGATCATGGAATCAAGCCGAGGCTATTCTCCACCGATAATGAAGTCTTGTGATACTATTCTCCACAAATGATAAGTCCATTAAGCACCGATTTGGACCAATTTATTTTCGGATGACATTTTCGTAATTTTTGGGAGACGAAAGTCCATTTTCTTTGGATTTTGAAGGCTACAGATTACGGATTCGGCCTGAGACTATTCTCCAACGACGATTAAGTCCATTAAGAACCGATTTGTGCGGATTTATTCTGGGTCAATTTTTGGCAGATTCCATAGGGGTACCATCACAGATTTCGGGCGATTTTTTCGAAATGCCATTTTCTTTCGATTTTGGAGGGTGCAGATCATGGAATCAAGCCGAAGCTATTCTCCACCGATAATGAAGTCTAGTGATACTATTCTCCACAGGTGATAAGTCCATTAAGTACAGATTTGTGGCAATTTATTTTCGGATGACATTTTCGTAATTTTTTGGGCGACGAAAGGCCATTTTCTTTGGATTTTGAAGGCTACAGATCACGGATTCGGCCTGAGGCTATTCTTCAACGATGATTAAGTCCATTAAGCACTCATTTGGGCGGATTTATTCCGAGTCAATTTTTGGCAGATTTCATAGGGGTGCCATCACAGATTCCAGGCGATTTTTTCGAAATGCCATTTTCTTTCGATTCTCGAGGCTGCAGATCATGTAATCAAGCCGAGGGTGTTCTCCACCGATAATGAAGTCTTGTGATAACTATTCTCCACAAATGATAAGTCCATTAAGCACCGATTTGGACCAATTTATTTTCGGATGACATTTTCGTACTTTTTTGGGTGACGAAAGTCCATTTTCTTTGGATTTTGAAGGCTACAGATCACGGATTCGGCCTGAGGCTATTCTTCAACGATGATTAAGTCCATTAAGCACTTATTTGTGCGGATTTATTCTGGGTCAATTTTTGGCAGATTCCATAGTGGTACCATCACAGATTTCGGGCGATTTTTTCGAAATCCCATTTTCTTTCGATTCTGGAGGTTGCAAATCATGGCATAAGGGCAAGGCTATTCTCCACCGATAATGAAGTCTAGTGATACTATTCTCCATGGGTGATAAGTCCATTAAGCACTGTTTTGGGCCAATTTATTTTTGGATGGCATTTTCGTAATTTTTTGGTCGACGAAAGGCCATTTCTTTGGATTCTGAAGGCTACAAATCACGGATTCGGCTTGAGGCTATTCTTCAACGATGATTAAGTCCATTAAGCACCAATTTAGGCTGATTTATTCCGGGTCAATTTTTGGCAGATTCCAAAGGGGTACCATCATACGTGAACCAGAACTACGGTCCATCATCAAACCATATGAATTGTTTCCAGCCCACAACTGCAGTGATTAAACTAGTGCTTACTGCTTAGATCCTCAATTCTTTGGGCGTTTGCAGTATATATATATATATAACGTCATTATGAAAGAAGCTACAGCTACCTCTAGTCTAGTTTCCCCTCCTTCAATTGCTGCTACCTAAGTTAAGCTGATCAAGTACTGATGATCCATTTGGTGGGTGTCCTGCAGAAGTTCAATGTTACGTTTCTCTACATATTGGCAGCTGTTTAATGTTATGTTTCAGAAGTCAGAACGATGGCTGATGAGGCCTGCAGTATTTTCGTCAAATGCACATGAAAATGCTCCCGGAACTTCAACATATGACATAACAAACAAACAAAAAAAACCCTCATAAACTAGCACATTCCGAATGGGGTTAAGGTTTCAAGTATGGACCGTTTTCATTATAAAAAAAAAAAGTATGAACCGTTTCATTTGATCAACATGCATTCAAACAAACTCAGAAAGAAACTATCACAGGGAAAGATAGAAAAACTATGGGCTATCTTTGTTTTCGTGGGGGTTACAAACCGTCGCATGAAACATCAAACGCAACTAACAAAACAACTGTTGCAAATTAAGGCCTAAAGCTGAAACAAGGCTGAAAACGTACAAACACGTGAGTGTCGCGTGCCGCAGGTCTCCGGACCAGCTGCCGGCGTTTCCACAATTTCTTCTGCCACTCTGCCTTTTCCCTTCCCCGCAAAAAAAAAAAAAAAAAAAACTTCCAACTTTACCTATTACACTTCTTTCTCTTTCAATTCGTGACTCACCCTAAGATTTGAACCCATATAACTTTACTCATAATATATACTAGTACGAAGTACGAATTTCACTCTCGTATGAAATATGTCGAATATTTGATCGCGACTTGCTGGTTTGTATCAATATTAAAATCTATTATACGAGGATCATAAACTCACGGATTGTACACTCTAAGATCAAGCATTCTTTGTTCTCTTCAAAATCTCTGGTAGAATTTACATTTCCCGGACTGGAAAACGCAAAAACCAAACCCTCCCCCAAGAAACCACAAATAAGAAGTTGAACCAGTAATGTAAAACAGTAAAATTGCTATCTATAGATCATATACAAACAAAACAGAGTCCCATCTCTCTATCATGAGAAAGAAAAAACAGAGCACTCTGCCCCAAAAATTTTCTTCCTTCCTCAACACACCCAGCAGCAGAGGAAGAAGAGGAAATGAGAAGTTAAACCACCGAATCAATGCGGCGCTATCGTTTCCTCCTCATCCGTCGCTGCCGCCGTTGCAGCTGCCACCGACGACGACGAAGAAGAAGAAGATTCACCGGCGTCACGCGAAATTCCCCTGTCGTTTCCAACATGTTCTTCTTCACCATCACTCCCCTGTTTCCCACCTTCCAATTTCCCTTCTTTCTCGCCGCACGAGCAAGCCTTCTCGCCGACGCCGAAAGACAACGACCGGCTGGAGACTTGAGTGGCGAGGTAAGTGGGATTCACCTGTCCGGCCATGATAACCAAGAACTTCTCGTCGTACTCCTTGGCCTTCTTCTCCTCACCTTCGCCCCCTTCCTTCCCGCTGCCTTCCCCTGCCTCCAGATCTCTCTCGCCGTCGTTTTCCAAGTACCCGGAAAGCTTCCAGTAGGAGCAGGCGAGGATCAAGAGCGCGAAAGCTATCAGTCCGAGCATGGCGGCCAATCCGCCGAACAAGTAAGGAACTGGGGAATGCCAGGGGGAGCGTTCTGCTGCTGCTGCCATGCCGGCGGTGGTTTCATCGGAAGTTGTTGGCCGGGGCGTCATGTTGAAGGGTTCCCTTCCGGCGGCCATTTGTTGTGGGGGGGTTGATTTTGATTAGTGGGTTCTTCGTTTTTTAGGAGGAATTGGAGGTTTGGCGGGGAAATGGAGATGGTGTTGGGGAGGAAGAAGATGGGGAGAGAGTATTTATAGAGATAAGGAGAAGTGGGGATTAGTAAAGGTGGTGGCTTTGCCTCTGTTGTTCTGTATATTTTGTGTGTGATTTGATTTGGTTTTTTGGAAGGGGAATTATGTCGTCATGGTGGTTTTGCTTTAGAAGCTGGGACTTGGGAGGGAGATGGAGATGGAGATGGAGATGGAGGAGATGGAGATGGAGATGGAGCCATTATCTTTCTTTTTGGGGTTGCAAGTAAAGGGCATTATACAAGGGTGGGCAAGGATTCTTTGGTAGTGCATGAAACTTGCATTTGAATTGAATCACATCAAAAGCAATGATTCTATTATGTTTCAATTTGTCAAATTTTGTGTTCTAACAACAAGAAAACAAGAAAAAAGTATGAACAAAATCGAAATCGGACCGTTTGGATCATACTAAAACGAACTAGTCTTTTGATTCCATGTCACACCCTTCTACGTGAGAGTCTATATGATTTAGTTCAGTTCTCCCTGAACAAGTACTATTTTGTTTTACTTCATATTCGAGGATCGATATATGAACAAGAGTTTATCGAATTTTGCTTGAGTTGGGCATGATTCAATGCATGTGTGATATGCATGATGGCTGCTCTTTGCTTGCCTTGTTGCTTAACCATGAGAAATTTTGGGGTGTTTTGATCATGGTCAATTGGTCATGGATAATATTTCATGACCAAGCTAAGCAGTCAAAAGGATTAGTTATTGGTATTAACTGTTGGTATACCTAATTAATGTTACACCACTAATAAACATCATAATGTCTAGAGGCATTTAATTTCCTTGTTAAGTGCATGTAGCATTGCACCACTCTATCTGTTTGCACCAATCCAAAGTCAAACAAGAAACTTCACTTGAAAATATAACAAACTTCATTGCAAAACTCAAAGATGGTACATATATGGTTTAAAAAGAAGAGAAAGGTAACCCACATTGATCACGAGTCTCATAAATCTGATTGACATATTTGTAGATAATGTGTAGTTTTGAGTCTTGTTGCTCGCAACTCTTTTATTTTTTTTCATTTCAAACAAACTTTTGAACCAATCGAAATGTCTTTCAAAAATTTAAAAAATTTTGAACGAAATATCCTTAAACTTACAAGAAAGCTAATACTTACAGGAATAAAGAATTACTTATGTGGAACAATAATTCTTTCTCCTCTTCCTCCAAACTAATCAAATTTTCCTAGGGTTAATTGCAAGGACGGTCACTGAGTTTACTAAAACTGTTCATGTTTGGTCACTGCAAATATTTAATTCTATTCATGGTCACTAAGATTAATTCAATAGTTCAAGTTTAGTCATTCTCCGTTAGTCTCCGTTAGTTTTTGCTGATGTGGCAGTCAACTATTATAGTTGACCGTTAAATGAGTGACGTAGCCATTAAAAAAATAATAAAATAATAAAATTTAAATATTTACAATTTTCACCTTATTTTACAACTATTAAAAAATAAAAATAAAATTTACCTCCGTCATCTACACCACCGTGGCCATGACGCGATCATCTCCGCCACCGCTCCTTCCTCAATGCCGGCCTCGCTTTGCTTCATCCCAAGTTGGAGCCCGGCCTTGTTTGGGTGGGTAAAACTCCAACCAAACAAAAACGGAAGGCCCAAGGGGAAAAAAAATGAACCTCACCAAACGACGACGAGTGTCCATCGTCGCAAATAGCTTTTTTTTAGCAACCATTAAGGATTAGTCACTGGAAATGGTTATTTTATCGAGCACCGCCAAATTAGTTACTGAAAAATCTCGAAGAAACTACTACGCTGAATTATTTGGAACCAACAACAACAAAAAAAAATCCACCACAAACACTAACTATATAGCTACCTGAGCTACGTTGTCGTCACTAATAAACAACATCCACGGGCACAAACAACAGCTGCCACGGCCTCTCTCCCGCCAGAGGCACAAACACAAACGTCTGGTACGTTTCCTCACTGTGCGCATGGCTGGATCCGGTCAGGTAAATATGGTACACGACGCCAGCTCCGGCGGCGAAAACCTCGCCGCCGTCCACCCTCACCAGCTTCAAGGGAAGCTCCCCGGGGTGTTCGTTGTTGTACGTCGTCACCGCGAAGCGCGCTGCGTCAAGGAAGCCCTTCACCGGCAGCCAGTTGTGTTCGGACATCACCGTCGACATCGGGTAGACATCGTCAGGAGTGGCGGCCGGCCTTGACGACTCTGCTGTCCCGTCCCGACGGCGAGTACGAGTGCCAGTAGAAGAGCCGTTGCTAAATGTGGTGATATTTAATTCCACCTCAAAATGAAGTGGGATGAAGCAAAGCGAGGCCCGCGTTGAGGAAGGAGCGGTGGCGGAGACGATCGCGTCATGGCCACGATGGCGTAGATGGCGGAGGTAAGTTTTATTTTTATTTTTTAATAGTTGTAAAATTATATGGAAATTGTAAATATTTAAATTTTATTATTTTATTATTTTTATAATGGCCACGTCACTCATTTAACGGTCAACTATAATAGTTGACTGCCACATCAGCAAAAATTAACGGAGACTAACGGAGAGTGACCAAACTTGAACTATTGAACTAATCTTAGTGACCATGAATGGAATTAAATATTTGCAGTGACCAAACATGAACGGTTTTAGTAAACCCAGTGACCATCCTTGCAATTAACCCAATTTTCCTAGGATCACACCCACTAGCTAATCAAAGAATTTTATTCGTTATAGACTGAAAACCCATGGGAAGGAAGCAATCAATTGCTTGCTTTCAAGAGTATAAAGCTTCCCACAAATACTTCCCATCATTTGGTGTCTATGGCCTTCATCTCTCCCTATAGTCTCCCCCTTTCCATACCATTTTCTTTTCTTTGCTTCTCTCCATAGAGTCCAAAAATAGTTGGATGGACAATTAGACCCGAAAATCTAAAACTTTGGGTCAATTAAGTTCCCCCCCTAAAGGCTGAATAATGTTATCTGAGGCTTAAGCTTGAAAGTTCAGATTTGAATTGGATTCAGCCCTTTGTAAACACACCACACCCTATTAGTCTTGTTAAAAATGACTTGAATGAATTAACATTTTTGTCCAATACCAAAAAAACAAAACAAATCACTAGTGGCTGGCCTGTCCATTATAGTCAATTTTCATCACACTAATGCATATCACAAAGAACTTAAAATCTGACTGAGGAGTCCGATGTCTTTGGTTTGGTGCACCTAAACTAGGGTGCTTTCATCAAATCCCTAAACTAGGGTGCTTTCGTCAAGAATAAGGTAATAGTAATAACTCACGTTATTATAAAATAAAAATCAATTCATAAATTTAAAGATTGCACAAACTCTTCATACTTTATTGTATTAAAAATCATATGGCAGACTGGCAGTAGCCCTCGTCAGTCCTCACCATCGTTCATCCACCAACATATATAATACAAAATAGAGAAATTGCATATATAGTTATAAAAAATTCTGCTGTAACGCAACCAGTTTTCTATTATTATTGTTATTATAAATTCATTCTGTTGTCTTTTTCTTCAAAAATATTTCATTGTCTTGTTTCTGTCTTGTAAAATAGTTTTGGTTGAAAATTGAAATGGGAAGAGGAAGAATGGACTCTTCTGGTCAAGTGGTCTTCAGGAGTAGCAGCTTTATCTTTTTTACTTGGGACCTTTGTTGGATGGATGACTCGACTGCTTTAATTAACATGTGAACTTAACACCATACTATCGTTAGGTCGAATGTGCATGGTTGATGTATAATTATCTTACTAATGTGCCCACTTACAAAAGAGAATGCTAGCTAGGTTGTTAGATCATTCAACATCAGTTGTAGCTAGAAAGAGTTATCTAGAGACTTAAGAGTGTCATACTCATTCATTCCAAAACAACTTTCATTTTAAATTTAGCCAGTCATAAAAAAGGAGAATGTCGATCTTGTCACGTGTAACTAGGGTAAGAATTTGATCGTGATCTGGGTTTCCTTATCTTGGGGATCACTCGTGGATCTATAGAAGGTTTTCCCTAAATGAGCCTATGTTGTACGTGTTTAAGTAAACTGAACATACTCGACATTATTCCAACAGCTCATTAGGGATGGCAATGGGTCGGGTTGGGTCGGGTTTTGCCAAACCCAAACTCAAACCCATGGGTTTATCTTTGAAAAAAACCCGGGGTAAAACCCACCGGGTTTGAAAAACTCAAACCCAACCCAAACCGTTGGGTATCCGCGGGTTCATGGGTACCCACGGGTTTTGTCGTAAAAAATTTACAATTACAAGTTCTTATCAAAATTAAAGTCAAATATCAATCTCTCAATATAAATTATCCATATATAAAACACCATTCTTGAAAATTCAAGCAAATCACAAATTAACTATACAAATTGTTCAACACCAATCTAGAAAATCCATGAAAATTGAAGCAAATCACAAATTATCCATAAATAACATGTTTAATTGAAAGCTTCTTTCTTTCAATTAAGTTTCTTTAGTCTCCATTCCATAACATCAACTTCATTCTACACAATTAAAAAGAAAAAATTACACATGTCTCCACAAACATAAATAAGAATAGTTGTTTAGAATATTAAATATACCAAAAAAATTAATTATATGAGTGGGCGGGTACCCACGGGCCGGGTTTACCTAAACCCAAACCCAACCCAACCCGGTGAATAGTGAACGGGTTTAAACCCAAACCCGGCCCAAAACCCGTCAACACGGATTTTACCCGCGTTGACCGGGTTGGGTCGGGTGGGTACCCGTGGGTTCGGGTTTTGTTGCCATCCCTAAACTCATACCTAAATAAAAGTTGGAATTTGGGTTTACTCATTACATGCCCATCATTCGTTCTTACACATACACATACACGTAGTTAACTGTAAAACAAATGAGAGAAAAGAAATAGGATGTCACGAAATCAAACTCGACTCGTAAAAAAGTTATGCACTAACAGTTTCTTTCATATTGTCAGCCGTTAGCCTCACTGGATCTATGGTGTACACTAACATGAATTCTCATTTGCCATGGTTCACCAGTTACATTAAGCAAATTGATATTCTCCCCCTCTCTAATCACTACCCATTATCATGATCTCTATCTAGTAAGTGAACTTTAAATCTAGTATCCCACAATTAAAGGCATGCAAATTTGATTAACTCTATCCCTTCAACCTAAGTCAATTACTTAATGACTTTTCTCTCTCTCTCAAGCTGACCTCACAAGCCACTTTCATCATGATAATGAAGATTGTTGTGGGTAGTAGGGCCAATTAATCAATTACATTGAAACCTAATGATAAGGAAAGCCCTCTCCACTAGCCAAAATGCATGCTTTCCTGAGTTTTGCCTGCCACACCCCACCCTCCAATAGTTTTTGCCCTCCCAATTGTAGCAAAACTTCATGTTAGAGCATGACAACTACCAAAATAAAAAAAATCAAAGATAGCAATAAACAAACACCCAAATCTACAATATTATAATCTTGTCCAAGAAAGTTGAGAGTAGCACCAAAAAATATGAAACAAAGCATGAACCTAATCCTATCTCATCACAACATCTCCCTCCTTTGTTCTTGGTGGTACCCTAGCCCAAAGGGAATGGACTATGGAGATATATGCATTGACAAAAAGCTTTTAAACCACTCTCCAATCTCCATTGATGGGTCCTTCCTAGCTCCCAACAACAAAAGCAAGAAATAATGGCTTGTACCTTCTAAAACTTTTTAAAGTTTTTTGTGGAAAAAAAAAAATTTGTGTACTTGAAAGCAATTACATGTATTTTGGGGTGGTTCCCACTTGAGGGAGGAGAACAGGATGTGTCATAATTAATTCCACCACCCGAACGTACACGCCAAGGACAAATTTGGATATGCTTACTTGCTTAGGCTTCATTTGTAGCTCTCCCTATAGCTTCTGTTCATCTTTCATACGTTCTTCCACTACCTTAGTTTCTCCATCTTTGTTGAGTAGATCTTCAGTAATTTTACCCTCCAAATTCATGGTTCTATGATGACAAGTAGGCGTGTCTAGAGTTTTTGGCTTCCTAAACTTCATTTCTTCTATCACGAGATATCTCCATCGAGGGTAGACCTTGTTATTGTTATTGTCAGCTCAATCATAATAGCATTGGTCAGTATTTCTTTTGAATAATATTCTTCACAATGGTGAGAGCAAGGTCTGGACTCTGGACCAAGAATCTTCATGTTCAAACCCAACGTCTATAGCATTATACGAAGCTAATGAATTAACTAGCAAAATAAGTCACCATATGCAAGGTGCACCATAGTAAAGAAAACGATTTCTCGAGAAATCGAGAAGAACAATGTCAAGTTCAATACAACACTAAGCCGAAGAACATGTACATTTTACTTTTAATTTTCCCGAACCGCAAATCAATCTGATTCGCCATCGAGCACATAATTCGGCCAATAACACTGAATATTGTCAACATGATGATATCCATATAACTCGAATAGGAAAAGGTAGCACACATGACCGAGCACTGTGGGTTGTTTCTATGCATAATAAGTCTTCTTTGATATAGTTGTATTACATAGTTCATCTTAATTATATTCTCATTAACACGTATCTTGATTAGTCACCCAATCCCTATTAATCCTCGACCAAGGAATCATAAAGTTGCCTTTTCCTAATCCAACCCCAACCACAAGAATTCCTTAATGACCAAGAAATTAAACAAAATCTTAACTACATTTTGTGTGGCTAGTACACCAGCAAGAACCTATTGGGTAAAAAGGTTGAGAATGATAGCTTCATACTTTCTACATGGAATCATTGGTACTCGAACTAGGGTAGAGCTTAATTTCTCACTTATCCAAGATTAGGGATTAAGCAGAACCAATTATAATTTATAACCACTAAACAGAGGACGCAATGAAGAATAAGGGGACAAGAAGGAATCCAAACCAAATCCCACTTAAGAATTGTTAATTAATTTCTTGAGTTGAACCAAACGTATCTCTCTCTTTCCCATTAGGTGGATCAATGATCATATCTAAATAATTAAATATTCGTAATTAAATTACTCTAACTATTTAAGGAGCTAAGTGGGATCCCTTTGTAGCTACTGCCTCCTGAATTATGTGTTCAATTTTAAGTGGATGTTAGGACTTTGTAACGGTTCGGTTCAGTCCACATTTGGGTTGTATCAACATCTGGGGTAAGATGGAATATAATGTGTGAGGAAGTAAGTATAAGATTTATACATAATCATCCTCTAACAACTTAAATTATTGGTTCAGTTGGTTTATGTATAGTATCAGAGTCTGGTTTGACTATTAAGTCTCGTGTTCATCAAGTTACGAGCAACCAATAGAAAAGATAAGAAAGACTGCTAATAGCCTCGCTCTTCCTTCCGTTGATCGAATTGCGGAGGGTAAAATTTTGTCGGGCCTCCAATATAATCACTACAATTGGCTGTTTTTGCTTTGGCTTTTGAGAGTGAGAGATATCTGAAGACATCAATTCAGGGAAATTCTATGATGTGGTCCTCCAATTTTCCAAAAAAAAAAAATCACCATGTGGCATTGCTTTTCAATGACACCCAAACAAACAAACAAACAATCAGAGAAATGTTAGATTACATCCATGGCTGATGGCCCCATAGCTGCCAAAAACCCAGCTCAGAGCACTTGATGATAAATTGGCCATTTGGGACCAAAACACCACCAGCACCACAGTGCTCTTTAGCTCCTCGATGTTTAGGACTTAGGAAGGTCACTTTAGGGTTAATTACATATACAGTCACCAAATTTTTGTGGTTATCCATGAATCGGTCAATGAATAATATTGTTATACGTAACGTACTTGTTGCAATGAAGTTAGGGATAACTGAAATTAACATTCACTCTAGTGTGGCTTTCTTCCTCATCAAGTTTCTTTGTACCGAAATTTTAATATTAGTTGACTGATGATTGCAATGATTTGGCATGCGAATCTCGATAAACTGGAACGAGAAAATCTTATGGAGATGGATAAAAGTGGTCGTATCTGGATTACCCCTAATTTTAATGTAAACCTTTTATAAAAATCTTTGCCCATGAACCGATTTCTTGTGACTCCAACATTATTCTATCTCAACTACGAGAAATTCTCTTTTAAGATAAAAGATTATAAAATCTTAACTACCTCCCTATGTTATCTTATGTTTATAACAACATAAAAGGTTTGAGAGAGAACCCTATTTCTTACAAATGGAAAGTTAACAATGCACCACTACTAGAAAACTTTGAAAACCTTGTATATGCAACTAATGTCTATGTAATCAAACATTCAATATTATCGAGGCGACCACTAGACCAAACATTGATAAAGCATTAGGTGTTGGATTGGATCAGATGACCACTTGATTGTACAACATACTCGCCTTCTATCTACATGACTTAAGGTGTTGTTTACAAGATATCAGACACGATCAAGGCCATGCATCTATGTGTTCAGACATGGAGTGCACGTTCAATGTCATTCAAGGATAGACATCTCTACGGTCAATCTCATTATAGATACAAATATTTACAGTTCAATGAATATAATTATGAGAATGTATAAATGACGCATGATTTGTTCTATATGTAAGTATCTTGAGTAAAACAAAGTAAAATAAACAAACCTAATTAACACTTCTCTCTCCTTCATTCGTAGAACAAAAAAACACTTGAGAATTAAAAAAAAGTTAATCGCATCTTCAAACAAAATTTTTGAAGGAATCAACCATCATCTCCCCCCTTTCACAAAAGCTCATAATGTCCAAACTTACATTTTTTGTGGGTGGATGACATGAAGTAACCCAAAATCCATGCAAAGGACACTAGGGAATATCTTTGTGTCGTCTGTCTTTGGCTAATCGGATTAGATCAATGCAATAGCAAGCTCTATAATGGTGGCACCCCACGATCGAACCCCATTTTTTTGTGACAAAACTTGGTGCATGTGTGAGTGATCAAAGAGAATCATATAGTTTTTTCATATCTTTTTCTCCCATTTATGTGCATTTTATGTACCTCTCCATCCCCTCTTTGATGAAAGATTTGTTTTCACCCCTTCGCATTTTGACCCCAAGAGAATGTTCTTTTTGGTTTCATTCACCATGAGTTGACAAATGACACATAAATGTGCACACTCATGTATCAGCATCATCTTAATTAATTCACTAACTAATTGGTTCTCGTGGTATCATATCGAGATTTGGCAGAAAATTCTTGTATTCAAATCATCACTAATATTAACAATTGATTTAAGTGGATGGTATGATATGCTTGTGTAGACTTCAATCTCGTGAGTTAACTTTCGTATGAGAGGTTACGTTGTATAAGGAAGTGTACAAGATCCATACATGGGTCTTTCTCACCAACTCGAATGTTTGATACTGATTTGTCCTCATTGCATAGACTACCCATTTCAACTCATAAACCGTAGCAGATACATTGCCCAATCCATTCGAATTCACATTATCTGAAATCTAAACCACACTTCTTCAAAGAGTTCATGTGACATATTCTATTATTTGTTGGGTGATTTGGCCACCCACCGATCTGTAAAATCCAGAGCAAAGTATTTCTTTAACTATTTCAAACTTAAGCAATGGATTTCATTACAAAAAATGTCAAACTTTAGTGACCATTTGGTACTATCACCCCCCTCCAAGGCTCCAACCCAAGTTTAGTGACTGTTTAAGTGTAATTGAACCCCCTATAAAAGTGACTGGATTAGCTCAAGGCGGGGTGGTGTCCATTCCACCCTTAGCCAAATGCGGAGAATGGGTTGCTGTTTCTTTCACTGTTGGTCTATCACAATGACCAGTATATAGTAGGAAACAACACTATGGCGACGACATTTGAAAAGGAGATAATTGATTTGAAGGATATTAGAATATAATCTCCTGAGTTATAATTAAGGGGAAGAAGAAATCTATGAAGTGGGGAACTAATATATATTCTATCCATTGATGAGCAATAAAATATCTCGGTTGATCATATCTCCAAACTTCAACTTGCTCATACAAAAAAGGGGTTTGAAAAAGGGATCAGGGGAGAAATGGAGGAATGATGATGAGATCCCCATGTTATTATGGATATGAGAACATATGCAATTGAATGCAAGACCCTTATTTGTCAAATGGTATCTTTAGGTGATTTAGATTAGAAAAAGTATGTAATTACTCATATTAATCACTATAACTTTAGGACATAGAAAGGGAGAAAGCTTGAAAAATCCCAAAATGAGCTTGTGGGCCTCATAATTCGTGAATGAAGTTGGTATCAATAACTCGACTTATTGAAACTGATTGATTTTTGACACCACATTGTGGGTTCGCATCAGTAGGCTAGTTAGGTGCATATTCCAACCAATCTGGTTGTTAGAATTGGTCGACAGAAGTACCTTGTATTTTTTGTTATCTGATTTGGTTGGATTGATGAACACGAACTATCATTAGGTTGAAGGAAACCGTGAGAAAAGAGATTGGATCGATGAGCACCAACGATTAAGAAGGCATAAACACCTCCAAATCCATTCCAATAAGTGACTCTATGTCATTTAGAACAGCACACCCTCATATCCATAAACTCTTACCTTCTTCCTGATCTACTATTATAATATAGCCTTCTCTACCCCTTTAATTGGTCCGTTTCTAAAAAAAAACCTTTGCTCTCGAAGGGGATCATGGAATCAAGCTAGGAACCACAAAGGGTGGAGGCAGATGGAACCAAAGCTGCCATGCAAGCAAACAAGATATGGTGTCTATGGAGGCTGAGTCACTTTAGCAAAAATGATGGGGCAAAGAGACTCTTCACCTTTTGCCTCCCCATGGCTCGACAAATTGGCCTGGCCAAGTTGTCATTCCCAGGCCATAAAAGGGGGCTTAGCTGGTTTACTAGAAAGCTGCACAAATTAAGATGATGCAGATGGCTCATCACTAACCCTCCAAACCAAGGGTCCCCTTTGGATTTGTCCCCAAAATTAAATAACCATGGCCTGCTGCCTTCAACTTACTATCTATCTATGGTGCAATGATAGTTTAAGATAAGGAACAAAATTTTGACAGGACTGAAGTGTTGCCATGGATGCTTTGGCTTGCTTGCTAGCTAGTGGGGAAGCCATTTTCAGTGTTTCATGGATTAGGACTACACACAAATAGCTGTATCAGTATCTCCTCTCTCCCTCTATCTCTTTCTATGTCACTTTGTTGAGCATTTGGTGTTGAGAGAATCATATGGTATAATTCACTTTTAAACTCTTTTTCATAGCTTCATCAATTATCAAAATGAAGTAATTTCTTTCAGATAGTATCAAGATTTCTTTACTAACGAAAAATTTACAAATTTTGGATCATGAATGACACTATGTTACTAACCAAGTTAAAGACGAGATACGATATCATAAATGGACCACATATTAGGTCGATTCGGGTCATGGGTTATCAGCCATTTAGAGTTTTATGGGTTATCAACCAGTTAGAGTTGTGAGTCTAGTTGCTTTAATTATTAGCGAATGGTGACATCAATACTTCTAATCTTAGCCTGATCATAACTATATTGCTATAGACTTAATAAAACGAGTCGAATGTCAAACAAATATGCATGCTTCATATAGAATTATCATTAGTACGAGCAAATCATCATCTTCACTAACTCGAATCGATCGACTCACGGTTCGATACAGATCGAAGCATATCAGTTATAGAACTCCATTGTGATCCTCTAGCTAGTTGCTTTCAAGTTACAACCCCACTAGCTACCTGAAAGAGTGGGAGACGTCACTCTGAAGAGAACCCAGATTGATATGTCGACTGTCGACCACCCCAATATTCAACGAGCAGAATAATGGCAAAAGTCGAGCCAAGCAATTGGGTTTGCAGCAACTTACTCACCAAGTGGACCGGCTGATCCATGATTGACATGCACACTATACATTTCTATAATCTATGGCTTTGGGGGAACAGATTAATGCACTGGCTGCCGGCCGTGACTCAAACGCCTCCACGCGTGCTCTAAAGATCCATATATACACACTGATAGATTGACAGAACCATAGATAGATACCTTCACTTCTTCTTCTTCTATGCTATGTCTCCTCTGTTGATAAAAGCTCAGCTTGTTGGACAAAGACATGGAATAAGGATCATTTTTTCTTCACTGATATGTTGTTCCACTGAGGATAGTATCTATGGCCGACACAGTGCTTGCTTCATGGATCGAATCATTGTGCAGCCCTAGTTCTTGTTTGTTAAGCACACAATGGAAACCAGAAGATGTAAACTGAAATCTACCAGGATGGAAACCAGAAGATGAAGTTATATTTCAACACGATTAGCCTGGAGAAAGTGATCATTCACACCTACTTTTCAAATGAGTTATCGATACAATGGAATGCCAGTAGGCAGGAGGCTAGGCTAAAATCACACACACACACACTGGGGCACTCGCACTGGAGAGGGAAAGAGTAAAGAAATGGTTACAAATTTTGGTTCAGCAGATGGACACTACCATTTTTTTCTTTTGTCGTGTTACACAGTTTTATCAGCGTTCCCTTCCTTCCACCCCATCAATATTAACAAGAATATTTAACAAATCTTCCCCTTAACAGAGCTACTGGGTTTTTCTTTGCTTTTACGGAGGTCATGTTACTCGCCGCTGATCATAACTGACTGATGAGGTACCCGCCTTATTTCTACAAACGACGAGTACTCCCTGCTCATCGGCTGCTTCCATGGCTCACCGTCCATCTGGAGAAACGCGTCTTTCCATTCCCCTCCCCTTATCTCCAGTCTAATCGCTGCAGCCTGAGATAGAGCAAAAGGGAAATCGTTGAATCAAGAAAGCCGACGTTTTGAAGCCCATTGCTACTGTGCTATCTAGTTTTCTTCAAGCATATAGTTCTACAGGCTAAGCCAATTTGCTCTGAACTCGCTTGTATGCATCACATTGGTGCAATGAATAAACTCGGTATTGAGATCAGCTAAAGTACCGAACTCGCCATAATAAGTCACTGTTCGAATTGTCATCTCTCCCGTTTGTTGTGCTTCCAGATCAGCAAGATGACGGCAAAAACTGAAGGAGGTGGAAATGCTAAATGGTGACATTTTTGGCCGAGTTACAGTGATTTAGGTGGTGTCTCAGTACCGAGTTTATCCAGTGCCCAATGTGATGCATGTAGCCGAGTTAAATGACCAAATTGGCATCTTTAACTTGGGTGCTACCGTGTTTCAAATTTGGCCAGCTGAAACATGCATGGAAAAACATCTATGCCACTACTACTGTACCTGGGCTATGTGTTTCGCGGATATGAGTTCAACCATCACAAATGAGGCATGCCACCCTTGTTTCAAACCAAAAATTTCTAGGAGACCATCGTCAACATGAGCCTCTACGAATCCCCTCTGTCAAAATAGACGGGAAATGTTGTTTGCGCAAGTCAATATACCCTCGAATGAAACAAGAGTGGAGAAAACTGATTCCCTTGTATAAAGTTTGCTGAAGACCTTGAATATGAAAGAGTGTGTTATTACCTTCTCCAAGTAGTCAGCAGTTGGGTTGCCCCATGGATTTCTCCCACTTCCATAGTTGTGAAGGTTCAAACAAACTATCGCTCTTACACTGCAGATAACAAAGATCAAAGGTGAACCAACACGCAAATAAATGGAAACAGCAGTGAAAGTCTTTCAAGTTGAAGATAAGAACAACAAAAGACAGCAGGCTTTTACCTTTTAGGAACAGGGATCTGTTCCCATTCTGAGCAATTAACCTTTTTAATGTGCATCCTGATGACATTTTTGAGCCCCCTGCAGCAATCATCTTCGAGTTAGTATTGATCTTCATGAGATCAGATTCTAACGAAAGCAAGATATGTGAACAAACAAGAGGGAAGTTGCCCTCCTGCTTCCTCGAAATGAATCATTGACAAATTTGGTTGGAGATAAGCCAACCTCAGACCGGGATCGTTAATGCAAGGAGTGAGAAACCAGCCCTGGGTGCAACTGTAACCAGAGTATATTATCTGCACCATACCAAAAGGAGATTAATAATTTAATAGGGATGCCGAACAACTGTCCCCAGAAACAACAAAAGTATAGTCTCCTGAACTACTACTCGAGATTATAAGGACTGTAAATATATAATAAATGAGTTTACTAGGCACTAAAAATTGCAAAAGATGAAAGGTTTATGCATTTGGACATTGTCGATACATTAACCGAAACTCTTAGAGAAATCTTTTGAACCCAAAAGTTGAAGTTTCTACTGGAGCTGGCAAATGCTAACTATACATGACATACATAGCATTTGGCATTCCATTTTTCTGGCGAAATGGATCATCATAGTTGTACATCAGCTATTTCCCTTAGATACAAAAACATTAAAGATATATATTTTCGTAATAGAGGAGGAATGATGAGTTGGAATGTGTCCACAGTAGGTTGTCTACCGTATAACATTACAAAATCCTTTTGGCAACTTGTAAAGTAATCAGAAAAGTTGTCTAACCTTATTTGCAATGGGACCTTGTGCAAGGTAAGGTTTTTCATTACGTAAATGGTGAAAGCCATAAGCAACTTGGGCATCCATCCCTGTAGGCACATAGCAAAAAGTTAAGCTTCCTGATAGGAACCAAAGTTTCAGTTCCTCTAAAGTAAAGGCAACAAATATGATGTGTCATTTCTTGAGAAAATTCTAAGACCCATGATTACAGGCATTACGGCAGTAACAATGGACAAACTTAGACCCAGAGTTGAACTGTAAGTTGACTGAAATGATTTGAGCAGACAAATTTCCCAATGGCATACAAATAACACAAGGTAATACCTATGCTGAAGTAGTTATAAAATACTCCTTCATAGCAAGCCATTTTCTCAGCCAACAGCCCCTCAACTTCCAAATCCTGAGAACCAAACATTTAGATATCAACACAACTGCATCGATAGACCGTAAGACCACACTCTTTAAAAGAACACCCTATTGCGCAAGGAAATATTTTTGTTAACAACCAGGACACCGGTCATAATATCAACTCCCAATATGGATCACACTTCCCGATCCCAACCGCTCTCTAAAAACAGACTGCTTTTCACTTCAAAAATATTGCAGAAAGAACACACTATAAACCATTGCTGCTCCAATAATGTGAACATATAACAGATAGCTGTAACCCGTTCACAAGAACTCCAACGTGATAAGAAGGAAAGTCTGGCCAGGGGAATTCAACAGCAAACAAAAGCCTGCACCGCATTCTCAGTTGACAGCACACTTATATGGATGCAGTAGTACAAACCTGATCAAGCTGGCAATCTTCAGTAGCCTTTAAGGAATAGGGAGCATCGACAACTTGCCCTTCGGACATCGAAATCACAACCTGCCAACTGCATGACAAGGCTGTTTAGTCACCAGCTATACCACACGAAAATCATTGATCACTCTGAGTTACTGCAACCGAAAAACTTTAAAAGAAATCTAGCAGTAAGGCATGAGAGCAAGGACCAGCTTCAAACAAAAGCCTACAAATGGGGAACAGCCATGCCAGACAGAAGAAGACAACTCATACAGACACAGAAAAAAATAAACCTTTCTACCAAAAAAAGAAGGGAAAGTGAACCTGGATAAGTAAGTTAACATATTTAGAAAATATAAACCAATGGAGAAAAAGCCACAGGAGGATGGTGGCAGCTGACTTACCTATCAAGACGGCAAACAGGCCCAGCAGTGGCCCTATCAAGAGATCGCTTAATAGCTGATTTCCAAGCAAAAGGAAATGAACCTCCCTAAATGATGGTAATACAACAAAGGGTCAACAAAGAAAACATCAAAAGATGAAAACTTGAAAAACTACATGAAAACAGAAGGATGATATAAGTCAATACCCAACCGAAACTCCTCGACAAGTCATTGCCTGTACCGAGTGGAATGATCCCAACCGGAGGAGCCGGCTGTCTTCCCTCTTGGTGAAGTTCTGCTAGACATCCCAATACCCAACCAACTGTACCATCTCCTCCAGCAACCTTACCAATAGCATAAAGACAAACAAAACTCACTAAGTCACTTACTCTCAGAAATGGCATCACCTTTCAACAACGATCACAAAACAATGGCAGTAACCATACCATAATCCTCATTTTCTCCCGACACTCTTTGGCACAAAGATCACCAAGGATGGCCATCTTCTCTATACATACCAGTCCATATCTCACGAATTCGTGAGGCTTCACATCTGAGAGGTCAAAAACCTGCATTACGCATCACTTCACATTTCAACAAGCCAAGTTCCTAATAACTTGCGCTAGGTTAATTCCAATCCCAATCTCTTTCACTCTGACATGAACCCTAAAATAATTTGTAATCGAAAGAAAACCCCTGCCTTTTCTAACCTGTTCCTCGCTCATTAACTGCTGGAGCCGCTCCTTGAGTTCGGGGCCATGGCGGCCACCGCTCTTCGAATTGACGAACACCACCATGGGGCATTGCGGCGCGTCCTCGGGGACTCTCAGTTCGCCGCTGTTGTGGTGGCGCTCGCAGGCCTCCGCCCCGTCTTTCGACCTAATCGCGTCGGCCATGGCTCGCCGGAGGTATTCCGGCATGACGAGCTTCTTCCTCAGCACTTCCTTGTCGATTCTGGCGCCGGACAGCCCGCACCCACGGATCGAATCGATCATCGAAGATCTCGACCCCACGATCCTCGTCGACGTCGACGAATCGACCGTCGCCGTCGTCGACGAATCGACCGCCGCCGTTGAAGTCGCCGTCGAAGTCGGTGAATCCATCTCTCCTTCGCCTTTTCTCTCTCTCGCTCTCACTGGGTTCTATTATTAGCGGCGGCGGACGAGAGAACCCAACCCACCAAAAAAAGCGAAGAAGAAAGCAACTCTGTCCCGCAGATGGCTTCTCTCTCCCTCGAAACTGTTAAGAGGAAAAAGATTCTCTGGCTTGCGCATTGTTTTTTGGCTGTTATTTATTTTATGAGTTGGATATTCTTTTTTTGTTTCTTTCTTTTCTTCCTCCTTTCAAAATGGAAATGGTTTATTCCATTTTGGTCAATTAATTTGACAAATTTGTACATTTTACCAATCAAAAGACTAAAAGTTTGACAACCGAATAAAAATCAGAAATCTTAATCAATTATCATTAGCAAATTATGTCTACCTTTCACCCCCAAAAAAAAAGTAAATAGGAAGGAAGATTGATCAGTTAACCGTCAACAGATTTGACCCGCCAGCGTGGTTCGCGGGAAGAGCAGTCAATGGCTGCCTGTGCTGTGGCCCGGGCCCCACTCCGGAAGATTTTTTAAATTGCCGTTGTTTTCGGTTATGTTTTCCACCGGGCCCCACCTTGTCTAGAAGGCGCGGAATTTTCTTTCCGTGGGATGAGAGGAAGACGAAGAAGAAGAAGAAGAAGAAGAAGAATAAAAGGAAACTGAGAAGAAAGGTCTTTGCATGGCTGGCACTGTTTGATTCTTCCCCTCGTCCATGGTGAACGTTTTGGTCAGAGATTCTTTCTGTAACGATGTACTGGACCCTAAGTTTCATGAACTAGATTTAAGTGATACAATGAGGCCCAAATACTGTGGGCTTCTACGAACTGAAAAACCCTTAAAACCATTTTCACCCAAGATGGACAAGTTGGGCCGTGAGCTAGCCCGTGACAATGAGGCCTATGATGATGGGCTCACGCCCATAGTGGGTTGCTGCTGACGATTGGTTCACGAAACATAGCCATTAGCCAGGTGGGCTAACCCATTAAAGGTTCCCCCATGATCTCATGGAAGACCTTTGAGATCGAGAGATGAAACTGTGTGCTGCTGCTGCTGGTAAAGACTAAAGAGGGTTCATTGCACCAAAATTTGGGGGCCATTTGTCCCATTTCATGGACTATGGTTTTCAGTTTTGTCAAAGCAGCGTTTGTCTGGTTGTATTTTGTGTTCATGGCCACGATGTAGGTCTAAAAGGGGATCACAAATGTGAAGTGATGAAACCAAAGATTTTATTCAAACCAAGGACAAAGAAAACGTGTCATTTGTAGGTAGGTAGGTAAGTAAGTATTTTCCACATTCACATTATGAAGTAAAACGTTATTAGTCTTTCATTTTATATACATAGCTAGACCAAGAAAATCTTGGTTTTCTTAATAAGACCATGATGAAAATTACATAAGAATGAACAATATATTTCTTTTATTTCGGATGAATTTAAAGTCATTCACATATTTAATAGCCTTCACAGACTCTCCTTGCAAACCGACACAATTTGTTATCAAGTTTTAGAGATTTGTCTTTTCATTTAGCTAGATAAACACCCTCTTATCATTAACTCACTATGTTTTGGAGATATCGACGTAGTTAATTCCCGTCGAAATAAGTGAAACAAAGTGTTACATATACCGGTAGGCTATTACATCGATCGCACTGTGTCCCAGGGTAAAGACTTCGGCGCCAAGAATCATTAAACAAGAAAAACAACCCAACAAGGTGAACAGATGTTTGATGTTAAAAAGGAAAGCCTATTATAGGGGGAATTGAATGAATGGATTTATGTCATGTTTGGTTGGAACCGAAACACGGCGGCAATCCCGGGAGCGTTGCACGTCATTGGACAAACACGACCTAATCAAAGTTGCCTACTACTACTACTCTCATCTCCAACCTTTTTGCATTAAATGGGCAAAAACTGTCTTCTGCCACCCACAGCCACAGCCACAGCCACTCCTTTTTTTTCTTTCTGTGTTCAGCCATTCAAATGGCTTCTGTACGTATCCCATTTAATGCATTCATTCATTCAAAGAAGAAGAAGAAAAGCAGTCTAGTCCACAATTCAATTTTCCCGGCGGCAAAGACAGCTTAGCTTCCACATGATGTGTTCAATTATTGGGGAAGAAGACTTCACCATATATGTGCTTTCGTCATAGGTGAGTTAAATTGTTTTTTACTTCAGTAAAAAAGGTGGGATGGTGAAACTAAAAAGCATTCAACTTTTAACTCAATGGTGTGATTATTTATGAGTACATGCATGCAGTCAAGTTTAGACAACGTGTTATTAGGGTTTAGGGTTGCTAGAGTGCAAGGCTCTTGACCCTGTGGTCATGAGTTGGAATTTTCATGATAGGCGTGTTCTCAAACTCGCTTATTGTTTGCTCTTGCTATGAACTTGGGGGAGTTGGTCCCCTACCAGACTCAAACTGAGAGAGGTCTTGCCGAGCACTGAAAACTCTAATCGTTCAACAACATCATAACATCTTTTTAAGTACAAATTTACGTCATCAATCAACCGTTGTTGTACATACTTTAAGCCTAATAACCAGATACTTCCTTCCGACGAAACTACGAACCAGAGATGGTAATATGTCATCCATCCATACTCGATCAACCCCTATTGAGATATATAGGTTACAAACTTTACTGCCTTTTTGTTTTTTCTTCTGTCTCACTTAGCTAGCTAGCAAAGGAAAAACAAAACCATACGTACTACAAACACATGGGATTCTCCATTCTGCCATTCTGTGGTCTGCCTCAGTACAAGCAAAGCTTAGCTATCTAGCTGAATCTCCCTAGCTAGCCTTCATATCATTGTCATCCAATCAGTATACATAGTTCAAACTTTTCTCCCCTCCATTCCTCTTCCTTTTTTTGCTTTCCAATTCTCTCTGCAACTATGTTCCCCTTCTTGAACGTGGATTTGATTGATTGATTTCTCTGTCCCTTTACTGCTGCTGTGTCACTGTTGAGAGAGAGAGAGAGAGAATAATAGTTCTTTGAAAAGTGGTTAGAAAGATGGTTTGTCGTTTGGGCATATATGCCGAGAGAGTTAGCTAGCTAGAGAGAGCTCCATGGCTTCATATACATGAGAAAGGCTTTTCTGGCTGTCTTTCTGTCTGCAACTACTGACTACCCTCTTTTTTACAGAGCACTCCTTTCTCAGTTATTCTCAAGACTAGTTCCTTTTTTAGCTTTCTAGAGGGTGAAAATTGAGAACCCATGTCGGGTCGGGTTGTTGTGGTGTGGGTCATGAATCATGATTAGGGTGGTCTAGCTAGAGCTATGTGCATGGTTAAAAGTTATTTTGGGTCATTGTTAGTGCATGCATGGTTGGTATAGGACTTGGTGGTAAATGAAAGTTGTAGTTTTAAGTGGTTAAGTTAAGATCGTGTCTTTTGAACTATGTACGTACTTAGATGAAGCTCTCTTGAGGAGTTTGAGTTAGCTGGTCTCTTTTATATATATCAACGATTTTCTTTTAAAATATATAGTCAGATCAACATTTCGGGGGGGAAAAATTGAGCTATAATTAAAAAGATCGAGTTTCGAAACTACATGTGACATTTGCATGTGTCTTAAAGAAGTGTTTATCAGACGTGATATATGTTGACATTAGTAGTAGTATAACATCACTTGGATGAAATTCTCTGCATGATCAGAACATATAATTAGAAATTACATTAAACCGAAGATGAAAACATCATTAGCGTACAACCTTCGCATTATTCACCTCGTGCTATATATTACAACCAACCATAGCCAAACTACTACAAAAAAATTCATCATAAAACCGACTAATCTTTCAATTAAATGTAGAAAATATAACAACATCGTACATTACAACCGATTCATATTCTGGTTTGCCGATCCACGATATTCAACCGGTTCGACAACCATTGCAATTGTGGTACATGTGATGTCATCACAAAACACTATTCATCCATCCTCTTTACACAACCAATCAGGATCAGCGGCGGATCTGGGGGCCCCGGGCCACAGCCCAGCCCTCCCTCGATTCGGAGCTAGTATAGCACTTGTAAATTTTCGATTTTTTGTGTTTGTTTCGGTGTTCGTTTCAGTGTTCGTCGTGTTACGACCCAGCCTTCTCAGTTTTTTTTCAATGTGATCCAGTGCTCTACCCAATCCTGAATCCGCCGCTGATGAGGGTCAAACTTTTCCTGTCTTTGCTATAGTAATGTACACACTCTGCAGCTGCCATATACACAACACAGTCTAGCTTCTAGCCTAAAGCGGCAGCACTCGGTCGTCGTGGACCGTCACTGTTTGCGTATTATATATGCAAAGTGACAAATGGCAAAGTTAGGGTTTTCAGTTGTCTCCTGTTATCTGAAATCTCAGCTGAAGCTCAGCAAAAGAAAAACAAACCAATTCGATCACGCTGCTGCCTGCTGCCATGGTCTGCTGCTGAGCTTAGCTGAGCTGAGCTATATTATATATATGTAGTACTGTGGGGTTGTTTCTATCTATCAACTTTTGCTCTTCATAAAAGCAAAAATGTCGTCTTCTGTTTGGCTTCTCACTGTTTTTTATTCCTTTTTAGAATCTGCCTGCTGACTGCTGCGGCTGGTGAGCTGACAGGCAATAAAAAGGAAAAGCTACCCAAAGCAAATTTTAGAACTGCCCATTTCGAGTTTTTGGATTCATCTCTCTGGCTTCTCATCAATACCAAAAGTTACGTACATAATACCATCAATCATTATGTTCTTTTGTAAATTAAGTTTTAAATGAGCAGTAATTCCTTGTGTCAGGAGAAAAGGATGGGTGGAAAAATATTAGTTGATGCATTAATTACCTTGTGCCTCGAATGTATATATCCTTCCATTGCACACAAAGTGGTAAAAAAAAAACATAGTTTGTTCCTTTGTGGTGACCAATGACAAAGTTTCACTTGCACAAAAGTTTGAATAACTAGCTTATAAGAATTGCATCCGAATAATTATCTTATAGATAGTATAGAATTTTAGATGATTTTTCAACTCGGTTGTATTTTTTTTTTTTTTTTTTTTGTCAGAGGCAACACATACATGATGGTTGTCAAAATTTGAACTCATAACCTCCTGAATCCTAACTTGTGCTTTTACAATCTCCATCATGCATGGGTGGTTGTTAACGATAATTAGAGAGAAAAATAGGCGACATGGTTTGAAGTACTACATGTACATAATTAAGATGATAGAATCATATATTTGCATGTATATACCTAACACCACATGGTGGTTAATTGGGTTAATGTATGGATCGATCAAAGAAGAAAGATTTGGGTTCTGTGACGATCACTAGAAAGAAAGAACAAATGTGACCACTCGCATATTGGTTTTAGGGCAAAACCTAACACAAGCAAGAAACCGTGCAAACCTTTTTCTCTCCAATTTTTTCCCTTTCCTTTTCAGCAACCACTTTCTAGTTGAATTCAAAGATCCTTCACAACAAAGACAGCTATGTCTCCCACCCAACATATACAAAAATGAACCTACAATTCCCAGCCTTATGATGTCAAACTCTTCAATTGCTCTTATCTGTTGGTTTGTCGACATGTACATGTTTGATGTCGGAATAATGTCAGGTGTTCGAGTTCTAGTAAAATATGATCAAAGGACACAAAGTATACAAGATATGACTTTGGCAATCAATTATTTTGCTTAATATGGTATGGTAAGGTAGTAGTGTGGACCCTAGAGGAAGTCTAATAATGTCTAATATAAATTTTCGAATGCCATGTTATACCAGGAACCAAAAGTAATACGATCAAGCTACATATATAGTGGAAGATGCATCGTAGTTAAGCACTTGGAAGAATGATTAGTTCTGTAATTAGATTAATTGAATATTGATGAAGATGGCTTATGTGGGCTACTTTGCGGTATCAAGTTGATCATCACTCTATACATACCACAATGAGAAATGGGTTCTTTGTCTTTCATGAGATCGAGGTCCCTCCTCACATTGAATCTCTCCCACCTAATAATATTTCCATGTATAATTTTTGTAAAAGGGTTTTTGTTTGTGTATAACTAAAATAAATACAAATTCATGAGTGGGTTGAAAGGATGGTGATGATGACAATGGATAGTGCATTCATAAGGTATGGTTGGAAGTGGATTGTTTGTCCCCAAGTTTAGATTTAAATGCCATATCTCAAACTTTGGGTTTTCCTTTCCTATTGGTCTTTTGAAAGCATGAATTAGGTTTCCACAACATGGAGGTGAAAAGAAAAGGATTGATGTTGTGAGACTTGGCAACATCAATTAGTCGAGGCTAATTAAAATGGTTGAATGATAGACAATTCGATAAGTTGGCTTTGTGTTGTGCTTTAGATGAGCAAAACATACAATATTGTTATTCAATTATATAGACAGGTGGTGGAGAAATTGTACTCACTTAGACATTTAAATTTTATAAATTAAACGTATGATTTTGATTATATGTTTTTTAGATTCGACTGCCTCGATAACTATGTACTAGATTGAGCTTTCAGTGACAATTTGACCAATTTAACCTGCCAGATCTAGCCAAATTGACAACAGTAGAAGACTTAGCTAGGGAAGATACTTTTTTATCCTTTTTATTTATCTATTCTAAACTACTCATTTGTCACATTATTGTACAAATAGCCATGCTTAATTATTGTTTACTTTTGTGTGCACGCCTTATCTAAAATTGGAATATATAATTTGGGATGATCATTATGCCTTGCATTTAGGTGTCCCTAGTAGGTATCTTATAGTCATTACACGAGTATGGGCTAGCTTATAGAAAAGAGCAATGATCCTTTTTCAAAACTTTTGAGTTATTCAAATCCTAGCAATCTAGCTAAGTGTGGTTTAGTGATAGGACAATGGATTTTACCATCCCAACTCAATTCATTATATGATGAGTTAAATAATCTCTACCTCTATAGGTAAGATTTTTAATAATGAAAAATATTCTTCGTCATTCAAATTAACCTGAAACATCTTGAACGATTGAATAAATGAATGTTGGTTCTGTCATCGATTTTGATAATCAACCAGATCTCATTTTCAAACAGTCAAAAGATTCAAATCATAATACTTCCCTAATATATTGTTAGTCCATGAATCATTATGGGAATATATATATGCCCTAAAGTTAATGTGTTTCTACCAAATCAAGAAGACAAGTGGAAAGCAATTGATCATAGGAGGAAAAAAAAAGGAGAACCTATCAAGTTTTGAACAACCAATTAAGGTATCCTAATTAAAAGGTTTAGGCGTTTATCTTAAGTCTATGTCTTAACTTTAAAAAGCACAACTTTAGGGTCTAATTGGACAATTGAAAATGAAGATCGAGAAAGGGAATATAATCTCTATGCATTATCCTGTTGGTGAAAAGATTTTAGTGCCTCTAGTAAGCATAGAGTAAAGTGTATCTTAGAAAAGGCTCTTGTCATTCTCACATATAACCGACCCTTCTTTTTATATAAAATTCCTCCATGGAAAGGTGGGAACAACGAATATGCTTGTGTTCTAAGCATATAAAATAAAGTAATGAAATTTAAAAATAATCTAATGTGTGGCTTCAGTATTAGTAAGCCTTGATTGTGGCGGTTGAGGTGTTAATAATTAGCATAAAATGAGAGGTCTCATGTTTAAATTTAACGGTCTCATATTGGTACTTTATCGATTATCAGAAATATTTTAGTCAACTTGGGGAGTGAGACTTTCATGTTCAATTTACAAAATCGGTATTAAAAACATCAATCTCACAACTTATAACGATAAACCTAAATATCTTGAATCAACTCATCATATGTTTTTATCTGATAGTTATAAGTTATAACCAAAAATTTATCTTCATTTTTTGCAGGAAAAATCTTATTTATAATAAAAGTATATAGAAACTATGTTTAGTGACAATTTTAGTTACCGTACTATCTTATTTTTAAAAATATATCATTCAACTATGAATTTTAACAACAAAGCATTATGGATACTACGAATTTTAATCCAAATCCATAACTGAAGAGGTTTGGTCTGTTCTTAGTAAGCATGCCCACGACAACATTCAAATCCATATATGGCCGATATATTATGGATATATCAAGAAACGAGAAATAAATATAAGATTTACAAAGCCAACCAACATAATACGAATGTTTAACATATTTGAAACATTCAAAATACGATGTAGTAAACATGGATCGACTCTAACTAAAAGTCTAAAACTATGGATGAACTTACTTGTCCAGACTATATCATCCAAGGACTCAAGATGAAGAAGTTTCAAGCAACTTTCCACGACATGCATTAGTGTGGGGAAAGCGGCTTTTTTAAGCTCTTGGCCTTTTTGGACTTCGCAAGTGGCGTGGGGTTGTTTTCCACTGTTGGTAGTTCTTAAGGATTCCCAAAGAAAAAAGAAGAGGAGGAGGAGAAGAAGAAGTGGAGAATGGAAAGCAGATTCCCACGTTATTTCGTTCAACCACAAAAGGGTTTTTTTTTTAGGTAGGAAATTGTTTTTGGCATATTTCAATTTGTTTGAAAAATTCCCAACTCGACAAATAAACCCAAAAGAGAAAAAGAGCCTGTAATAATTTGATTGCTTTCTCCTTTCTGCTTAGCCAATACCATGGCCAAGTTGATTGATAAAAAAAAGGAGTGACAAATAGGGAATGCATAAGAAATATAACAAACAATATTGATGTGCTTCTTTGTAAACGTGGAATGATAATGCTTCAATAATGTTGGCCCAAGGGTGGATTCATATTTGAAAATTTCTCGCGGATGAGTTCAATACGTTGATCACTTGAAGTACTACAATCACGTCCAATATGTTAATCTCGTCTTATTGAGACTTACTTACTTTAAGTTACACATATCTGATGAGAATCAAGTCCATTAGTCGAGCCAATGCGTACCAACCCAGGTTACTAGGAAATCACCTTCCCTGCTGTCACACCCTCAAGTGATAGCTAATTAAGATGATATGTGTGGCTTTTCTGGTTTAGGTAATTTATGACTTACAAGTTACAACTGTAGTTAGAAATTCTTGATAAAACCTGTGATGATGATAGATGACTGTTTTGCTAGTTCTTCCAAACTTCAGTGACAATCTTGTTAAAAAACAAAATTTAGTGAGCAAAACTCAGTGATCCTGATCTTTAGTTACCATTTATGTAATTCCTCCCCATAGAAAAAGTAACCCCACTTTTCATTCAAGTGTTCTTGAACTAAAAGGTAAGAGCCTACAACAACAAAACCATAGGAGGGGGTGGGGAACTATTGAAAGCCTAGTTGCTTTAAGTGCAAGAAAGCTACCAATTAACCTTTTTCATCGCCACTCTTTTCCCCTTTCTCTATCACAAATTTCCCCCTCCACTACTAAATTTTGAGTAATTTGTTGTTATGCAATTGGCTGAAGTTTACATTTAAGAATGTCATATATGATTGTTCATACTTAATTAAGTGTACCTTTCATCATGATCTTACGTGTGGTGTGTAAAAGCTAAGTGGGACTTGGCTTGCACTAGTGAAAAGTGTGGGTCTTGGCTTGCCCATTTTTTGTATCATGATCATATCCCATCAAGTTTTAACCTTTCATAATCAATGTAGTTGTTGTACATTTTATTATTGAGAGGTCTTGTATCTGACATTCACTGAAGTTTTAAGTCACACTCTATTTAACCATCAACCGTGACGTATAAGACATGCTAAATAACCTTATTTTTGTACTTTTATCAGTAATTTAAGTTAGAGTAAGTTTACATATACAATATCTTTGATAAGTTACTAGGGGGTTGCAAGAGGTGTCTCGGGTTGAGAATCAGCAATGATATCGCAAAATCAACACCTCTTTTATAGGTTGATCACATTGATTAAGCATAAAAAAAATGTGTCACTTATTACCCGTCTTATATTAAATTTCGTTTGGTGTGATTTTACTTTTAGGGCTTGAAAAGGGGTCAAATATTATGGGCCACTTTACTTAGGAGAATAAACAACTACTTAACCTTAAAGACCCTCCTCCAAAAGAAAATACCATTATGGAAGAGACCCATCATCATGCAAGAAATTGGAGTCATCATTCATCGTGTCTCATTGGCTGGTTTCTTCTACTTTGGTTTCCTTCTGAACACTAATCATGGTTTGAGTATAGCTCTATAATTGACAAGATGAGTGGGAAGAGAGGAATTGTAAAGGGACACATGTTTGTATGGTACTCGTAGTTGTGGGAGAGTGGAGAAACCTTTTTCCCTTATTAAGGAACCGATTTCAAAGCAAACAATTGCCTTTTTGCAATGATGCAAAAGTTGCTAGAAACTTGAGTGGAGGCAAGGTAAAGGGATGAGCTTTAACTTTGTTTTTTTTTTTTTTCAATCAATTTTATTTCCTAAAGGGAGTGGGGTGAAGTGGAAATGATGAGGAAAGATCTATGGAAGAAACCTTTAAAAACAAGCCAATGGAATCTCTATATTTTTGTGGAAATCGACATTTGTTTAAAATTTTTGGAGATGATATGTGTGGGCTGAAAACGTAAATGTAGTGTGTTTGGTTTGGGACGAGTATGAGTTAGAATGGGCTCTAGTTTATGTAAGCTGATAATTAGGGTTGATGTGTGATCATCATTTCATTATTTATTTGGGTGAACTCACACACTAATATGAATAAAATATTGCCACAAAATGTCATGACGAAGATGGACTGGGTTGTTGTTCTATTAGTTATTGTAAACTTACATTGACAATAACAGGTTGAATAGAAATTGAAACTTTAATTATCGATTTGCCAATACTTCCAAAATTTTGTGTATATTTTGAAGTGGGTGAAAAGGGATAGAGGGGCTTCTAGGGGGACATGAGAAGGGCCTAACTCCCACCTAAGTGTTTCCTCGAGTGGGAGAAAAGGTGTTATTATTATATCATGCTTGAGATATGGGCATGGTTTGTAATGTGATAGAAGCAATCCAAGAAGCTTTTTCATCAAACCCTTTTTTGGGATTCCTTTCTTGGTGAATTGAAGGCATTGTGCCCTATTCGTTCGTGCAATGTTTGTTTGTCTAATCTTGTTCTTTTGAGAGTGTATTGTATAACATGTGAATGACTTCAATTCCATTTTTCTTGTTACACAAATGAATAAATTGGGTAGCTAGCTATGTGGATAATCAACTAGCTAGATCAATGAAATTCTTTTAGGTTTCATCACCTTGGATATTCTTTGCCGTCAAGGAATGCTATATGACAAATGGTTTAGTAAGACTCGTATTAACAAAAGCACGTAGGAACTAAGTAACAGTACCGACATAGATAATTATAAGACATGACGCCAGAGAAAATTTCCGAACCACATTTATCATTTTATAGCTACGCTTTCATTCCCTTCACAAATGACATAAAACTATTAATCACTTTTCTCGGTTGTCCCTTATGAGATTTTCTCCTTGCCCTTGATAATTTGAATTTTTTTCTATCCAGCTCTAATATTTGAAAGACTTCTTAGAAATCTCAATCTTCAACCATAACTATGCCAACTAGGTGATTAACCTAGATCTACCAAAATGGTTAATCTTCTCCCTCAAGGCCTACTCGATTCTCTATTCACCAAACCACAACCCATTAGTTACCTAATCTTCTCCCTCACATTGACAATATCGCCGGCTGTTAATCTCAAATTAATTAAGGCACAATTTTGTATTTATAATCACAACAACGTGACAATTAGAAGCTGTTTCAAAGTGTAATTTGACCTCTATTTTTCCATATATATGTTCAACTTTTCTAATGATTGTGACAATGTCGCCCGCTGCTTATCATATTGTTGAAATTTGGGAGCACATTTGTTAGAAAATTTCTTGTAAAGTTCAATATAGAAATGGGAATTAGGAAGGAGAAACCAAAGTTGACAAAATTAAAAGAAAAGTGACATATTGTTTTTTTCGTCAATATTTGCGATGGGGGAAAGGAACAGTTTGGCCGGCCAGGCATTTAATTTTTATGGAAGAAAATACATTATATATTTATATTGGTTAATATTCGGCAAATTATGTGATATTGGACTGGTATTGATATGAGTAAATAGTCATTTTTCATCATAATTTAGTGTTTCTTCGTTTTAATAATGTGAGCGACGATTCAAAATTTTTGTGGCTTAAGACTTGAAAAGTGTTCTATTATGCTAATAAATTAATAACTAGAAATGACAAAATAATTTGTTACCAATTAATCGGATACCCAAATGGATTCCAATTGATTTGGTCAGGAAACTCCAATTTGAATCAAGAACTTTTGACATGATATTGATATATCACGAAAATTATCAGGATGAGTTTTTCTCTAACAACATAATTGTAGTTTTTGGTACATTATATTACATTTCCGTCTACTTTTAACTACTATCATGATTATTCTAATAAAACCGTGACTCAAAATAGTACATAGGAAAATCGGTCACCCTGAACTCGTTGTCATTGCTCTACAAAGGACTCCCATGCATGGATGCATCATATGAGCTTGTTTTTAACACCTTTCATGAAAACTATTATATCAGTCGATCTAAAGCTTAATCAAATAATGATCAACC
Organism: Linum tenue; assembly: GCA_946122785.1. NCBI lineage: Eukaryota > Viridiplantae > Streptophyta > Magnoliopsida > Malpighiales > Linaceae > Linum > Linum tenue. The sequence continues at coordinate 1,157,104 of CAMGYJ010000006.1, read as the reverse complement.
TGATGTTGAAGGATCATCTTTCTCTAGCTCTGTTGTGGTAGCTTGGAGATATTGGAGGGCCATAGAGGGCAAAAGAATTGGAAGGAAGAAGACAAACCCAGAGAGAGGAGCGAGAAAGAAGAGAGAGAGAGAGAGGATTAATGCAGAAAGTTGAAGCCATTTCAAACCTCCACTTTTACCCTTTTTCTTTTTTTGCTTACTGTTTCTTGGCTTTCTTTCGCTTTCAGCCACAGCCTGCAAAGCGACACCAAATTACTTCCCAACCACCAATCTTTCTTCCTTTCTCGCCATTAATACCCAACTTCCAAATTTGCGGTTCCCTTCTTGTCGATCGTCGAAACTGTTATGGCTCTTGTTGCACGTTGTGTGTGTGTGGTTGCTCTTGTTAGAGCTAGCTAGCCAAGCCCATGACCAAGCAATTGTTTTACTTTCTTACAGCCACATTTGTTGATGAAAGATTATGTGGTTGGATCACAGTTGTCGAAACAGAATTAAAACATCGATAGATATATATGACACCTAATTCTTTATCAGAGTAGATTCGTAAGTTAATAAAAATTATTGTCTCATGTACAATTGTGCTTATACCATATGTGTACTATATATATATATATATATATATATATATATATATATATATATATATATATATATATATATATATATGGGTTAGACTGGTGTACGTCAGGCGTATAGTATACGACAAATGCCTCACACCGTTGATCTAATCTGACGGTCATTAGTAATGATGATTTATTTAATTATTAATTAGCAAATATAATTACTAACAACACCCATTAATATTTTATACGAGCATTATAGCTCCCAATTTTTTTCCAGTGAGTTCTTTATTTTGGTTCCCTACTTTCTTCGAACATCATTTTCAACAATCAAATACTATATATATTGTTTAGTGGCTAGATCGAAACTGAACCAGAGTGCTGTTTAATTTGGGTGTGGAACCTCTTAATCCCTCCAACTTGGGTTCCTGGGGTTCATTGAGTACGATTTGGGGATGATGTCCAGCCGATGAGGAGAATGTCTTCTTTAAGAATTGGCCGATTATGTATCGGATATTAGAAATTTCATCTCAGAGTATCCCAGATGAGGGCTTTGATGGAACTCGTCGAATTGGAGGTCAGTTGTCATAGAGTTTGAATACGAGAGCCATTGAAACAGAGACAAGAAGCATGTGTATTTCTTGAGGCTGCTAATCACGCTTCAGGAGCTAGCATCTGTTTTCTGCCCAGTTGATCTCCAAAGGCTTCATGTAAGCACAAATAGAACTGCTTTGTCGATCGTCCCTACTTTTCCCCTGTTCACCGACTAGAAGAATAGACAAGGAGGAGGGCGGAGATGGCGACGGTGACGGCGGCGCCAGAATCCCTGATTCAGCGGCCGCAGCTGATCACGCTTCCCCAGCGCTGTTTCCTTGTGTGTTTCAAAGAGAAAGAAGCAGAGGGAAAACGCAGCCTGCCTCTAGAAAGAGATTGAGGCAGCGAGAGAACGAAAAGAAGAAGAAGCCGCCAAGAGATAGATTTGGGCCAAGGGATTGAACGATGTCTTGCACAGAGGATTTGTGGGAGATAGACGAGAGAGAGATCCAGTGTTCGGGTAAAAGTAGAACTCAGGGGTGAGGAGGAGAGATATTCTTGGTTCGTATTTTGATGATTGAAAAATTGGCATTTCAGGAAGCAATCACCCAAATTTGTCGATGGAGAATTAATTGGTAGTGGTACATAAGTTTGGGTGTTTGAAAGAATGAGTAAAAACACACGGTACTATGAAAAGAAATGGTAAAATTTGTTCAAGGACTATATCGTATGTCTATAATTTTAATGGGTGTCATTAGTAATTATAATTTCAAATAATTAATTTTTTTTATCACCGTAAATAACGACCGTTAGATGAGATCAATGGTGAGAAAATCTGACGTATACTATACGCCTGACGTACACCAGTCTAACCCATATATATATATATATATATATATATATATATATATATATATATATATATATATAAAACTTCTTTATAGAATAGAGAAGATCGGCTGGAGGTCGTGACTTCGAAAAATATAATTGTTTACCATTATACTATTGGACAACAAATTCTTGATTAACTTAAGAGTGATATATGAGTTGAGAAGTTTTTGTCATTTAGACTTCACGAAAAGAAAATTGTTTTAATTTCTTGTTTGACATTAGTGTATTTACAAAACCTCACATCATGCTGAGAAAAGAATCAACCCAAAACATTTTTCTCTATTTTAGACCACATTATATAAGAGAATAACCATTCCCTTTATTAGTTAAATAATAAATGGGTGGGATCTGAGGTACAAACCTCCTCATTATAATAAAACATCCACAAACAGTTACTAATTATTATCCCCATGAAGAAACAAGCTTAACATGCTTTCAATAGACATATCTTTTTCATATTATTTGTGAGTAGATTGGGAAATACTCGTACGGGTAGGGAGTGAGATATGCCAACCCGTTCTTATATGTTATTTGAATAAAAATATTATTATTTAATTATTAATGAGTTAGAGATATAAGAAGGAGTAATAATTGTGTCTAACTAGTTGACAAATGGAGCCTTCGAATTTCCTTAGGAAGATATGATTTGAGAAAGGTCAAAATATGAGAAATACAAGTAGATAATAAGTCAAAATAGTGTCAATGTCCTGGCCCACATTAGTGTGAATCGGGTAATATCCTCGCCAAAAAGATAATTAAGACAAATCGAGATGTACGAATCAGTTCAGAAATTGCCATCACTACTTCCAATTATGATTTCTAGACTGTGTCTATAGATGCATAAATTACCAATTAAATGTTTATACTTGAGTAAATTCGATGATCATTCCGAGCACTAGATTTACTGTTTCCTCAATAATCACAAGTGATAATTACTCATCAAAGTATCCAAAAAGGAGCCATAATAACCAGTTTGGAGGATTCTCGATCGAGGGGCTATGTGGCAGTAGAGAGATATATAACTTTAAGAAGGTGCTATAGTTATTAGAAGATACACAATCAACCATCAATTTGTCTCAATAATGGTTCATATAGAATTACAAAATATATCTCATACGATTTTTTTCTTATATAGGTAGTTGAGCATATACCACGATCGACTGATAATAACTTAACATTCTATATATAAAGAAGAAAAGATTATTGGGTGATCCACATCACTCAACAGTAAAAAAATAAATTTGCTTGTCAATTCAAAAGGAAAACAAGAGGAGAGAAACGAACGATAAGTACAACAGGACAAGGTTCTTAAGAACCCTCCATTGCCTCTTTTAAGTCATTTCATTAGCCTCGCCCTAGCAGGGAAGTGAGAGAGAAACTGAACATATCTTGAATGGTCGATATAACTTTACGTTCAATGCTTTGATAACATGCAAATTCACATCAACTACTAAAAGAGCGACCGATGAGCTACCTCGATCAAGCCCTTCTTCGAAATTGTTCGTTACGAGCCCAAAGCCCGTAGGGTTATAGACTCCCTTGAATCATCCACTAATAAATAGTATCATCGATGTAACCGAATTTTTGCTAGTGAGGAGATTACAAATTACAGAGGAGATGATAAGTATTTATACTTCTCCATGTGAGTCTAAACCTAATCCACTACGTGACTTCCAGTCGTAGTGACTGACAGTCCGATTCAAATCATATCAATACCCTGTTAGACCACATTGGCCACACAAATGAGAAGGTGGTGGTGACCCTTGAAAACGCGTAAAAGGCAAGAAGAGAAGAATGAAGAGAAGAGGGCGTGCGTTACAAAGAAAGGAAGAGAAATGTGATGATGGGGTGTATTTTCCTTTCCCCCCTTTTGGGTGATTTCTGGAGAGCGAAGACTCCAAAAAAACATACACCATAATGATGCCTCCCCCATCCCACTTTGTTGAAACCCTAAACCCCTCCAAAAAGGTAAATTAATGCGTAAAAGTGGATTTTGTTTGTGAACGGCTATTTGCCGCCAACCAAATTGCTATTTGCCGCCAACAAAAAAAAAAGTATATATGTACATCTTTGGTTAAGAAATTTCACAATCTACAACATATCCAACTTTCAAAAAATGTATTGAATCAGAAAAAATCGACGCTCGCCGGAAAAGTCGCCGGAAAACCATCGGGAAAGGCCATCCTCGACGTAAACTGCGGACACGCATCCATGAATCATCACTAAGCAGGTGCGTCAACCTCCCGTCGTCCTCAATCGTCGGAAAACAAGTAAGTTTACTTTTTCCGGCAAGTTTTTGTGTTTTCCGGCAATTTTTCCAGTTTTCCGGCGAAAAAACACGGTGGGCCGAAAAAAATTTGCAACCGGAACGCCGTCGGGCCGAAAGAATTTTTCGGCCGGCGCGACGCCCAGCCGAAAAATTCTTTCGGCCCGGCGGCGTTCCGACCGCAAATTTTTTTCGGCCGGTCGCCGAACATGCCGCCGGAAAAATTCACGGCGGCGCGTTCGGCGACCGGCCGAAAAAAAATTTGCGGCCGGGGCGACGACGGGCCGAAAAAATATTTCGGCCGGGCGTCGCGCCGGCCGCAAAAAAGTTTCGGTCCGGCGGCGCACCGGCCACAAGATTTTTTCGGCCCGGCGGCGCACCGGCCGCAAATTTTTTTCGGCCCACCGTGTTTTTTCGCCGGAAAACTGGAAAAATTGCCGAAAAATTGAAAAACTTGCCGGAAAAAGTAAACTTACTTGTTTTCCGACGATTGAGGACGACGGGAGGTTAATGCACTTGCTTAGTGATGATTCATGGATGAGTGTCCACAGTTTACGTCGAGGATGGGCTTTCCCGATGGTTTTCCGGCGACTTTTCCGGCGAGCGTCGATTTTTTCTGATTCAATACGTTTTCTGAAAGTTGGATATGTTGTAGATTGTGAAATTTCTTAACCAAAGATGTACATATATACTTTTTTTTTTTTTTTAGTTGGCGGCAAATAGCAATTTGTTTGGCGGCAAATAGCAAGCCCCTTTTGTTTTTGCAAAGTCAGGAATCCGAAAAAGTGAGTTTTCTTTACCTTTCCATCACTTCCTTTTCACTGCAAGAAAATTCACCCTTTTTTCATCATCATCATTCGCATTCATTCACCACTCACCAGCTAGGGTTAGGAGACAAAAAGCTGAGCAAATGTAAAGTGGGAGCAAAAGGACAATACATAGCAAGCATGGCATGCTCCAAAGGTAAAAAGGGTTTTTTCATGTTAGCCCTTCTCTTGTTCATTCCATGCAAATTAAAGTATGTGTACTAATGCTTTGGTTTCGATAGGTGTAAGAACTTTTTGATTGTGGTGAAGTGAAGGAGATTCAGAGGGGGGAAAGGAAGGATTAGTGGAGCCGGTTTGGTTTTGTTTAAGTATATATCTTAATTATAGCATCGTGACACAAAGAGCAATTCTGTAGATCACATGTTTCTTGATATAGCAGTACATCATGACGGTTTTGCGTATTTTTTATTGTTGGAGCAAGTCGAATTATTGTGTTGTATGGAGAGAGACATACAGAGTTTGAATTTCCTTCGATATAGAAACATGTTTAAGGAATCATTATTCATCTAATTTTCATGGGGATAAACTCAATCAAGCACGAGGGTAGTGTGACTCTCAATCCAAATAACCTAAGTTGAAATCAAGAGTAAGAAGGTTTCAGAGATTTTTAAACATTGAGGAACGATACAAGGATTTAATCATTGTAACAACATATCAACATATGGCTTGTGATATAATGGTAACATTTGAAATACTAAATTTAATAATGAGATACTAATCTCTCATATGAAATATAATGTGATTAATTTACTCTCGATTTTTATGGTTACTTAGACGGTAATTTATCATTGAATTCCAAATATTCAAAAAAAAAATGTCACGAAGAGTTCCTATACTCCACATATCTTGATTGATAATCTAAAAAACATTCAAGGAAATGGCCTGCATGTTAGTATTCAATTAAATTATTTTGTCCCATGGTTAGGGTTGACTTACAATGAAGTCTTCTTTAGATGGTGCCATTTTTAACATCTTATACAACACAAAGCCATAAGTTAGATGCAAAATCCTCTTTCTCTTGAGTGTTCTTTTATTTTAATGAGATTCAATCACATTTCCATTAGTTTAATTTGATTTGTTGTGCTTTAAACACTTGGCTATAACTATAATTAACTATAATAGCCTAGCCGGCTGAACCAAACTAGCATTGTATTTTAGGCAGCTGGATACATATTCTGTCAAGCCACCCAATTATGCATAGATTATTGAGTCGATTTTCTGCATAGTCAACTTGATATTGGACTGCAAGAACGAGTATTTGTTGAATGCCAAATCATTTCTAAAATGGATCAATAAAGCACTTTTTCCCCTTGAATCAAATAAGACAAATGAAACCCTAAAAAATTATACATATACATATGTTTTGGTGGGAAGTTTCCACCCATTCTTTTGCTTGCACAATATAAAATTTTGTTTTGTTTATTTATGCTTTGCCGACCTTCCTCTCCTTCGTTATTTTAATGGAGCCCTTTCCTAGCTCTCTTTGTGACGAAATTGTGGTTACTTGACTCTAGACTTCTCAACATATGCAATGAATACACATGTAGTTGTTTAATGCGCAAGACTAGTTGTAAGGCTTTGATAGTGAACAAGATTGACCAATTCTCGCTTGTGTCTTCGTTGTTGCATTTCATATGGTAATTTTCAGCAGTTAGTTCATCCCAGTAACTCGATCCACGCAGAGGAGAGTTTTTCATCATGCATTATGGTATACAGACTATCGATCAAGAAAGTTTACAGGTAAATTGAGGGTTTTTGGAATAAGTCCAACTATAAATCTTCTTATCTTTTATTTTTACCATATTGATCCATTTTTTTCTATTTTCAATATATGAACTCCATGACAAGGAATCTGTAGAACGAAACTTGTTGGAGGATCATCATCTCATGGATATTCAAGAGGGAACATATGAGCGCGGTGGACTGAAAGTGTACGTTCATCTAAAAACTTGACAGTTCTCACAATTAAGATAAAAGGGTTTTCAATACTAATAGCAAGGGACAGACCGAATAGTGAATCTGTTCAAATCATAGCTAGCTCCATGCACCATCATGCATACCAAGTGGTAATGTTGCTAGACTACCGATAGGTGTAGGCACCGATCGATGTGTATTATGAGATATCATCGGGTCATAGTCTACAATCTCGATCAATAGAGACGCACACAACTAACGTTAATCTGAACTCATCGTTTCATGTCATATGACGAAGTCAACACACTCTAACACCTACCTGGATCAACCGACTGCACACCCAAATGGTTCCTTGTATGAGCTATAGCCTAGCTTGCTATAAACTATTCTTTTGCCCAAAATGATTGCTTAAGACAAGGACACATTTTGCCTTTTCGATTACGTGTGCCCTATAGATCGAGGAAGATAGGGGGGGAAGAATTAGTAATCTTCAACAGCTACCCAAATAATTAACAAAATCCCATCATTTTCCCCACAGCTCATATACACATCACTTGCCTTTGATTAGTAATTAATCTTCATCATTTATCTTAATAGTAAAAATTAAAAGTCAAATATGTACATCATGAAAATAATTAACTAACATTCGTGTAAAAAAACTAGAAACAATATAAAATGACGACAAGAGCAAAAAGGTAGGAAATGTTAAGTGCTTATTAATTAACTATTGTTATATAATAATTATTATTTGGCCAGCAGTTTGTTAATATTATATGTTAGTAAGCAAATATAATAATATTCGATCGACCTCCCACTTTCCTCCAACTCTGCCGGCTTTCCATTCTCTTTCGGCTTCACCTAGTCGTAGGAGGGCCCTAACTTTCACACGGCGGCACGTGATGATACGCGCTTCCGCCTGTGGTGGAGGAGCCTCGTCGATCGAGATGGCAAACGGTAGTCAATCATTAATTGGAGTTAATTAAGAAGAGGGTCATTAAATAATGATAGGGATAATTAGTAATTCTGGTCACTGTAATATTATGCCATGATAACAACCACATCCTCGTAATAATGAGTTTTCAATCAAATATTCAATATGTTGTCAGTATTGTTTTTCTCCATGAGATTAAAAGGACTAAACAATGAGGTGATTTAGACTTCGTTTGTGTGATATCTCAGCCCATGAGTAAAATCTACAAGGGACATAGTGAAATGATCTAGCTCTCTATAAGACTATAACTCTTCTTAATTTGTTGCCGATCAAGTCGACTCATTGATATTAAAAATGACGTAATTAAGACTTGATTTTTAAGTGAAATAGAAAATGACGTGAGGCTAAATACTCCATACGGATTGTGTTTGTGTGAAGTAGTCAGTCTCAACAAGTGGGATCAAGTTTGTTCTTTGTAAGCACGTCCTAGATGTGTGTGTGTGTTGAGAGTCTATGTTTTGCCCTTCAATTTGACTCCCAAACTACTTAAGCATGAGTGGCGAAGCAAGAAATCTGCATGAGGGGGGCCAAAAACTACACTCTCAAATTTATTACAAATTTACAAGTAATACATGGTTTTGAGAGCTGGGGGCCTATATATAGTCTTCCCTTCCATCAACGTGACTTTGCCACTATTAAATACGCAGATCTTCTAGTCTTGTTTTTTATGTGTTCGTCATTTTCTAAGGTCTATATAAGTTGAGATTCACGAATGAGTAGAGTTGGACTAATGATAGGCCAAATACAAATGTTAAACATATGTGAAATGTAAGTTAGTAGTAATGCATGAGCATACTAAGCTATGGATGTGTTTTGCCACGGGGGAGATGACAATGTAATGTCACTAATTAACCTCATAATCTAAACAAATCAAATCTTAACTTTAAGGGACCAAAGAAAACAAAAGAACTCTACCTGCTAATGAATGAATCTCGTGTTTTATTTTATTATTTTCTGTCGTCACAGATTCGTGGGAATATAATCTGGAAATTGGTTTGCTTTACAATCACACTAAAGACCTAAAATAATAATAATAATAATAATAATAATAATATCTCACAAAATAATAATAAGGGGAAAAAAGGTGTCACCTTTTCAGCCCTCACCCCATTATCTCCCATTCCTGCACATAAAGACAAGAGAGCAGTTCAAAAATATAATCGAAATGTGACAAAATTAATATATATAAAAGATGTGTGTAAAGGATCCACAATGTGCTCTTGATCACATAATTAATGCTAAAAAGTATAATTGAGTGCTAATTAATGAGGACACAAGATTAAAGCTGGAATCGATTACTCACTTATGTCAATTACTTCAAGAGGATGGATGCATTGGTATTAAGAAGAGAGGTTTCATTAATCGTTAATTTTAGAGGTTATGTTTCATCTTGGTAAGTTGTGCAATCGAATGATTGAGCAGTAAAATATTTTTGTTAAAGAGCGTTTCAGTCTTTATTTACTGATAAAATGGGATGACTCAACCCTAATTTGATCAAGGAACAATCAATAACCAAGAGAGTGACAAGGTGTACAAAAGTGTGTTCTTCCACAAGTAGAGAGTGGCCTAATGTAGAAAAGCAGTCGGTAACAAAGTGGACCTCTCGATAAGCATGTTCTAACCTGCACTAGCGACTAGCCGGATTGGGCCATAAGTCGTTTAATCTCTCCAATCGTCAAATAGCATGGATTACTAGGTTTTTCGAAACCGCAATCAAGCTTTCGATTGTAAGTGAGCCAAACTACAGAAAAAACTTTCATAATCTCTAACTCCCAGTCAATTTCGAGATCATGCAAAATACCATACAACTCTAACTATACAAACACTCTACATGTATGTGAGACCTTGAGCCCACTCACTACTACCACATGTATTAATGAGAAATAATAACCTTTTTGGGGAATGAGTAGTTAATAATAACTAACAAGTGTATAAACTAATAATAATGTAAGAAGAATAAATGAAGGGAAAATAAGGGAGAGGATGATGACAAACTACAAGTCATAAAAAACACACAAAAAGGTAAAAAGGGAATGGAGGAAGAAGGCATGCAGGCAGATTGCTCACTCTCTGCCCAACAAAGCATATTTTTTTACAGAAATCTTTGCAGTGGGAATCTATCTCTTCCCATCTCATCATCTCCATTGAATAAGTAAAATAATTCCCTCCACACCAAATTTCCAGAAATTCTGTCTTTACTCTTTCACCTTTCTCTTCACCCTTCCTCTCTGTCTGTCTCCTTAGTCCTTTCATTGTTGTTTGTTGAATTATAACCACAGTAAAAAAAAGGAGCTATGTGGGTAACTTTTTTGAATACTTTGATACCAATGATAGATAGACCCAAAAGGACTGATTATCTAGTGTGTTTAACATTATTTGGTTCATGTTTTATTTTGTTTTCTTTCATTAGGAGTCGCAACCGAACAAAGTGGTGGTGCTTCGATATTTCGAGCAATGACAATACTAGTTTTACGACAGACTTACAGTTGAGCATGTTTAGGTGAAGTACAATTCAATATGGCTTATTATATATGTATTTGTGTAGTGTAAAAGAGATGTAATGGTTCAGTTTTGATATAAAAATACTAGAGCATAACGACTTTTGTATATTAGAGAGGGGGAGCAAAATGTTTCAATAGCCAGTTCAAATTATGTGAGAGATGAATGAATGCTATGAACTTATTATGATAAAGTGAACATGATGTTAGTGAAATTGTAATATGTGACAATGATGATTGTATATATAGCTTTTCTTGATTTTGTTGGGCCGCTTCACTATGTGTGCCTTTGGGAGGATTTCGGGTAGAGGTTTCTAACTCTATTTCTCCTATATCGTTACTTGGAAGAAGAAGGAAAAAAGCATCTACAAACAGTAAATAATATATCTAACCATATGTTCAAGACACTCATACTAACTACTTGAAATTACAACTTGACTATCATAATATCATCGAATTAAATCTCTATTGATGGTTGTACATATTTGAATCAAATCGAATTAACTAATTGATGACATGACAAGTTTTTTTTTTTTTCATTTTGCCCACCTAGCAAGCATAAAATAAGAAAGGTGGTGGGTGTGCTATTAATCCAAACTTGGACAAAGACAAACACAAAAATATAACCGAAATGAAAAGGAAAAATAAAAAGATGAAGAAGAGGAAAAAAGGTAATTATGAGATGGTTCTTGTGAAGCAAAGGAGGGTCCTTTTCCCGTTGAATTCTTCACTTCTTTCCTACCTATAATTTTCTTTTTTTTTTAAAAAAATACCCATTAAAAAAAACAGAGTAAATATTGTAAAATTGAGGTAGATAAATAATTATAATAATAGATAAGTAAATATATATAAAGAAAAAAAGATAGATAGATCCCCTGTAGGCAGCCAAACTCAAAAAGGCCATTTCCTCCATTTCTCTGCTCCACAATTTCTCTCTCTGTCCCTCGATTCATTCTGGCCAAAGGCCACTCCTTTCTGTCTCTCTGAGCTCGCCGGAACAAGAAATCGAAGAAAACAGTACAACCCATTTTTATTAAATCATTGCTCGCCACCGCCGACGAACAGAGGAATCACAAAAAAGGCGTCAAATTTCCGGGGCAAAATTGGTCAGCTATGAGAGCTGGGCTCAGCACGATCCAGCAAACCCTGACGCCGGAGGCGGCCACCGTCTTGAACCACTCGATTGCGGAGGCCGGCCGGCGGAATCACGGACAGACAACGCCGCTCCATGTCGCCGCCACTCTCCTGTCTTCTCCGTCCGGTTACCTCCGGCAAGCTTGCATCAAATCCCACCCCAATTCCTCCCACCCGCTCCAGTGCCGAGCTCTAGAGCTCTGCTTCAGCGTCGCCCTCGAGCGGCTGCCGACGGGGGCGGGAGCCAATTCGGGTCCCGGGTCGCATCCCGACCCGCCGATTTCCAACGCGCTAATGGCGGCGCTGAAGCGCGCCCAGGCGCATCAGCGAAGAGGGTGTCCCGAGCAGCAGCAGCAGCCGCTGCTCGCCGTGAAAGTCGAGCTGGAGCAGCTGATTATCTCGATTCTCGACGACCCGAGCGTGAGTCGGGTCATGAGGGAGGCCAGCTTCTCGAGCCCGGCCGTGAAAGCCACAATTGAACAGTCTCTCAATTCCCCTCCGCCTCCACAACCACCTACCGGCCAATTCGGGCAGGGATTCCGCGTCCCTGTTCCCACGGTGACGGGGAATCGGAATTTGTACGCGAATCCCAGGCTGCAGGGGACGGCGGCGGGAGCAGGGCAGTCGGGTCGGAACGAGGAGGCGGGTCGGGTCGTGGACATCCTGCTCCGAAGCAGAAAGCGGAACCCGGTTTTGGTCGGGGAAACGGAGCCCGAATTGGTGGTAAAAGAAGTTCTCAAGAGAGTACTCGAAGGTGAAGATATTGGAGACGAGGGTTTGTTGAGGAATCTTCAAGTGATTCACTTGGAGAAGGAGTTCCTCGAGAAATCCCTGATTAACTCGAGGATTGGTGAGCTTGCCGGGTTGGTGGCGAATCGGATCACAAGTTCGGGTTCCGGCGGGGCGATTGTCGACTTGGGTGACTTGAAATGGCTGGTGGAACAGCAAATTGGGTCGGATTCCGGCAAAACCGCCGTCGCCGAGATGGGGAAGCTGGTGGCGAAGTTTCGACAGAGTGGGGAAAAGATCTGGTTGATTGGTACAGCTACTTGTGAGACTTACTTGAGATGCCAGGTTTACCATCCGTCAATGGAGAACGATTGGGATCTTCAAGCTGTTCCAATTGCTAACAGAGCTCCTCCCACTGGAATGTTCCCCAGGTAAAAAGTTCATCACTTTACTGTCGAACTCGAACTGTTCTGTTGGAAAGTCGAGAATCTGTGTCATTTTCATGGTTTAGATTAGTGGGTGGCATAAAAAAGTTTGTTCCTTTAGGGATTTTTTTTAGGAGAATATCCTGTAGTAATGAACTTTCTCTGTTTTGGTATGGGATTTCAGGATTGGGAATACTGGATTCTTTGGCAACTCGTTGGAGTCATTGTCATCATCATCACCATTGAAGGGGTTTCCCATGGTGTCGATTGCTCCACCGAAACGTCTGTCTGATAATAATCTTGATACTGTGAAAAAGCCTGCGAATTTCTGCCCTCAGTGCAAGCATAGCTACGAGCAGGAGCTGGCGAAAGTTGCACCGAAGGAGCTCGTTGAGAAACCTTCAACTGAAGAAGCTAAGTTGGAAGCAACTCAGCAGCAGCAGTCTTTGCCACCATGGTTGAAGAACGCGGCAAATACTAAAGATGCTTCAGCGGTATGTATTATTTCTGTTTCAAATCTTTATGAGGTGTTTTGATGATAGTCAAAATGTAAATTATGCAGATTGAACTGATTTGTTTTTTTGTTAAATAATTTTCTTACTATGTAGACTAAGGATCAAGAGGTTCTGCAGAAAAAGTGGCTTGATACGTGCTTGCGCATTCACCCTGGCTTCCATCAGCATCACCAACCGAGGAACCTTCAGCCTGGTGGTGCTGCTGCTGTCCCAATGCCGAGCTTGCTTAATCGAACCCTCGTGCCTTGTATTCCTAAGATCGGGTTGGTTGGAGGAAATACTACCTTGCAATTGAATACCAACCTCTTGCCTAAACAAAACTCCACCAGACAACTACTTAGTCCACCTACAAGTCCTGTTAGAACAGAACTTGTTCTTGGGCGTCCTAAGGTGCCTGCTGAAACCATTACCAAGGACCTTTTGAGCACTGCTGTTGCTGCTGCTACTGCTCCCGAGACAGAACCAAAGAACTTGCATGATTTCCAGATTAGTAAGCTGCTTAACAAATTGGATGCTGATTCGTTCAAGAAACTTCTCAAGGGACTCGTGGAGAAAGTATGGTGGCAGCAAGATGCAGCATCAGCTGTTGCGACAGTGATGACACAGTGCAAATTAGGGAATGGAAAACGAAGGGGCAATGCTTCAAAAGGCGACATCTGGCTATTGTTCACAGGGCCAGACCGAATCGGGAAGAAGAAGATGGCAGTTGCTCTCTCGGACGTCCTTCGTCAATCCAACCCAGTGACAGTCCGTTTGGGCTCACGTCGTGATAATGATGAGGTAAACTTTCGTGGTAAAACGGTAATGGATCGAATAGTAGATGCAGTAAGAAGGAACCCGTTTTCAGTTGTGGTGCTTGAGGATATAGATGAGGCAGATATGTTAGTAAGGGGGAGTATCAAACGGGCAATGGAAAGGGGTCGACTTGCTGACTCCCATGGCAGGGAAATCAGCTTGGGGAATGTGATCTTCATACTCACTGCCAGCTGGCTGCCAGAGAATCTCAAGTTCCTGTCCAATGGGTTTACAATGGACGAAAAGAAGCTTGCGAATCTTGTAAATGGAGGCTGGCAGCTGAGGCTCTCAGTCTGTGGGAAGACAGCTAAACGTCGGTGTGTGAGAAAAGATCTGTCGTTCGACTTGAATGAAGCTGCAGACATCAACTGTGACTTGAGTGATGTGACAGTTGACCATGAGGATGATCATTACTTGGGCAGCAAGGTACTAACATCACCAACTGCATCAGAGCTACCCTCAGAGCTACTCGATTCGTTTGATGATTGTATAGTGTTCAAGCCGGTGGATTTCAGTGGGATCAGGAGGGATGTCTCGAATTCGATCACTGATCGAGCTTCGTCAATCATTGGCGAAGGGAATAGCTTGGAGATTCAAGTGGACGCACTCGAGAAAATCTCTGGTGGGTTGTGTTTAGGTTTTGATGGTTTGGAGGAATGGACAGAGAAAGCCCTGGTCCCGAGCTTGCGCCAACTGAGGATGAGGTTTGGAGCAGATCAATCAATGGTTGTTCGGCTTGAACCGGATACTGGATTCAGACAGCCGGGGGCCTGGAGATTGGCTGCCGGGTAGTGTGAGAGTCATGGTCGACGGGCGATGAATGATAAAGGTACAATCTTTATGATTCTGTGGCATAGAGAATGTAAATAGGATCAGAAAATCTTTTGGCCAAGGGGTTGGAACACAATTTCTAGAGCTGGGAATAGGGCCTTTGCTTTTGATCTTTCATTACATCACACTATTGTTCCCCTACCACCATATTGCCCTTGTAATTTTTCTCCCAAAGAAATTTTGATATCTGTTTATAGGAAAAGTTGTTCAAGTAAATTGTATTTGCTCCATAGATGTTGCTATTGATTATTACTACAACTACTACTACACTAGACAGAGAAAACTGCCCTGCTGAAAGATTTAGAGGCGTTTTAGCTTCTCTGTTTCTTCAGTTGTTGTAATGTACATCATCATCATACAAATTATTCATTACCACAATTTCTTTGCCCCTAGCTCTCTTTGTTGAGATCCTTGACCTCTCTATCTTGTATTGAGTGATAGAATGTTACAATCCCCTCGTCCGTTAGCATTAGCTACCAAATCTTAACTTCCGTTAACCTAAACAACTGATTTAGATGAGGGGTACGGTGGGATGATGGGTGTATGCAAATAGAAAGTTAACGAGTTAGTTTTTATTCGAAAATTTCAATGGGAGTGTTAAACATGGGATATATTTCAAAATTATGACGTACATCCTAACGGTTACCACGTACATTCTAAATAACTCCAAATATGTTAATAGTATCACCATAAACCCGAGTGGCTATTTGCTATTAGGTACACAAACTTTGAGGAGTTAAGCAAAAAAGTTAGCGCCGAGTACAGAGGTAAAGGGTCCAAGACGGCAAGGCCAATTGGCACCAAAGTGTGTTCTATGTGAACTTTAGCAGGAGCTTATCACAAGTGAAGTAAGCAAAGAGGCATATAGGACACTATACCGACAATAAGCCATGAAGGCTATGTGCAATTTACATGTGGATAATATGTATAGTAGATTGTCCTATATGCCTCTTTGATCACTTCACTATGTGCATAGTATATAATTTGATTTGTTTACGAATCTGTTTTGTAAATCTTCTAAGAGTAAAGAGAAATCATATCTAAACGGAATCTAACAGTATTGAATAGAATCAATATAAATGTCCTTTTGAGTCGATTCTATTTATGATTCTTTTTTTATTTCCAATTTATCACATGAATTCATGTCAAAGTATATTTGTTCATCTCCTTCAACCCCATTGAAAAGTTAGTAAACACAAGAATCTATCTTGGAATTGAGGTCCTCGCACTATCATCTATATGTTTCTCAACATCACCTCATAAAACTATTGATTGTCCCAAACTCGAACTTATCTAGCTGAATCGGTTGATCACCCTAATCAAACAGACAGTTGGTGAGAAGTTAGAAACAACGAAAACTCTCGTATACTTTTTTTCGCTTAAAAGCTACTAAGTTCTGCACATAGTAAACTTAATACGTAATATATAAACTTCGGAACCATAACGTCTATCCTATCAACAATCACACGCTGCTCCGATAAATTATGAATAGATGTCTCTAGTACATCATCAAGTATTCAAAAGAGATCCCATCTATCATAGATATCAAACATGGAGAGAAGCCTTGGGAACTTGCCAAACTTGGGTTCATGGAATGGAGACAATAACTTGGGAACCCTGAGTAAGCACTCCATCATCACCTTGCTGAGGGGAGAACCCACAAGTGGCTAATTGCTATTAGGCACACAAACTTTGAGGAGTTATAAGGAAGAAAAGTTGAACCTGCCGAGTCCTGAGATAAAGGAGAGAATGAAATCAATTACGACCAATGTGTGTTCATGTGAAGTTAGCATGAAATTATCAGACAAGAGAGTGCGTGAAAAAAAGTGGGCAGAAATTTGTTTGTCACCGTCGGAAGAAGATCGATCCAACGGCGGCCCTTCCAAAAGGGCAGCCGCCGGCCGGCGATCTAATCAATAAATGGTGACAAAAGATCTTAGCACATAGCTTGGTGATAGATGCTGACAAATTGGTGACCCAATGGCCCCAATTCCTTTCTTCTCTTGTTAATTTGTTCCAACTCCCCAAATCAAATCTCTCTCTATCTCTCCCTATTGGATTCTTTTGAGTTGAGATATGGATGTTGAAGATGTTCAAAGTAAAGTAGTTATTGATCACCCTCGTGATTAGTGGTAGAGTCAGAAATATTAGTGAAAGAAGGTAAAACGTTTAAACTCTATGGATTTGAACTATAGTAACTCAAAACAGACTAAAGTATTTGGATATCTAGATAGAAAGCCAGCCAAGTAGTATAATTCTGCAAGTTTCATTTGGTATTGAAGATCATAATAACAAAATGTTGAAGCGAAATTTCATAGATAGCATCTACAACATATATTTCCAACAATACAATTATATGCCCTTTTTAAAGATAAGATCCAAGGCCACATTTATACATAAATTTGTCCATGTCTCAAACATGAGGGGCAGGACCAACATTAATGCACAAAATTGGGAGAGAAGAGCTACAAGACTTGGCATTATTTGTTAGTAGATAGATACAGAGTGTGAAAGGACAAGTGTTTCTATCAATATTGTGGTTTGTTGTGTGGACAAAACAAAATTGTAAAAAGGATATATAGATAGACAAAATTGTTGCACTAATGGCTATACAAAAAATCCACACCCCCAATTGAATGGAGAAGTACATTATTATGTGTCTTGACCCCATAAGTTCATGTGTCCTTATTTAATTTGGGGGCTACCTCTTTATGAAATTTTAAAAAAAGAATCCTACTCCTCTTCCATAATTCTCCTCCACAAGCAATTAGTTAAACAATAACCCAAACTTGAGGACCCATGTCCATGTCTTAACCTTTGCTTAAAGTTAACTCCATGCTTTTCATATTTTTTAGGAATTGTCAAATAATGATCTTCTACTCATAAATGAATTTCGATTTTTATATCTAATGATACTACCGTTAACTATGTGAATACTTATTAAATTCAAGAGAATCATATGAGTGAATCATTGAAGTATATATGTCTGTTGATGGTTCAATAAAAGAATCATCCTAAAGATGATTGCCTATTCGCCTGTGACATAGAACTTGAGAATATAAAACGGTGACCTTTATAACTTATCACCAGAATCGCCTATCATATTTTCTTACACGATATTAATTAAACACTATTTTTTTTCTCCAATAGGAATTATTAGGGAACAATTACTATTAGCTAGTGGCCCATTTACTCCCACAACATTCTAAGAGTTGGTGAAAGTTGTTCAACTGAAATACTTTATAGTCCATTAGTCCTCTTCAAAGGGACACGAAAACATTATAATTAGTTCAATATATAAAAGATAAATAAGTTAAATTGTATTAATCATATTCTCTCTAATCCCCCTCCATTATCATGTGTGTTTAATCAAATCGAAACATTCCCCTTTTTCAACAGAAAATTAGAGGAAGAAGGGGAAAAAGAGAGTAATAATCTATATACTTAATTATTAATAATTGGAAGAGAGGAGTGGTTAGGTTAGTGGTCTCATTCAAAAAAGTGAGAAGTGACCTAAGCAAATTAGAAAAAAAATAGCTTAGGACTAAGACACATACAAAATACATAAAACAAACATTAAACAAAACTCTTCTTTACAAAGAGGATCATTTGCTCAATCGTAAGCTAACTCTACAAATTGATTATGTTACCTGTTGTTTATCAACGATCCATCATGACGTATAGAATCGTAATTTACAAGTAAGAAATTGAATGGATACGATTTGAAGACTTTTGTGTGCAAGTGGCTAATATAAAGAGTATTTAGGACCATCCAAAGATGTGGCTAACTGCCACAAAATAGTCCTACAAAGAAAGAGGGGAAGATGACAAAAACTATTAAAATCAGTCAAAGAATGCATGCATGTCTCTCTTAGCAAATACGCGGAATGTGTGAAAAGAATATGAGTTGCTCCTTAGGGTTAGTTTGTAAATTGTGAGCATTTTGTAGGGTCGTTCGATTTCTTACTTGTAATTGTAATTATTGTATGCATCATGCAAAATTCTTTGATTGACGAGAGTTCTATATTTGTCTCCTATATACATCTTACCTTCAAAGCGAATTACACTCAAGGTCAAAGAAGCAAAGAGAGGATTTTTGGATTTCAATTGATAATAGTGAAGATAAAGGAAGATCAAAAGGTAATAATGAGAAACTGGTTTCTCGTGTTAGCATGTGAGAACACGAACAGGAATAACAATCAGTCTCTTTCCATTTGTCTCAGAGAGAAACTCTTTTTTTTATTTATTTCTTTGCATGAATGCTTCTTTTGAAAAGTTGGCTAATAGCCTATAGAAGAATGAGTTATCGACCAACAAAACAAAAACAAAGAGAGAAAATGGCAGCCATTGCTTTCTTGGTGCAAATCCGAAATTTAAAGGTGATGGAGACACTTCCATCCAACTCACCATGTATAAATAGAGATCGGTTGACGAGTCATCCATGTATGAACAATGTGAATTGACTTCCCTCCATCCCCCTTTGTCCCTTGATGAATAGACATTTATCCACATGCATTTACTTCATCAACAACCCTATTCATGGAGTCTCATTTGCTTCTTCTCTAGGGTTTACTTCTTCTCTAGGGTAGTCTATGAAGTGACCGATTCCGCCAGTTGGGAAGTGGTCACATGTGGTGGCAAATTATCGATTAGTTAGGGCTGTGAATATGTCATTTCGATCAACAAATTGTAATTGTATGGTTAAAGAACGAGGTGGTCTGACTGTAACTTTACTCCATCGTGATTTATAGTTCAATTGGTAGTTGGTAGTTAGTGATGTACTCTTGTAATTGGATCGTTATAACGTATAACATTATGATACACTATTTCCATACAAGTACAATTCAATATCTACAGCTACTTTCAAGTGTAATGTAGTACTCTTGGAATAGCATTACAACTCTATAGATCTTCCATCCTCTCCTTCCAAAATCTCATTTGCCATACTTGTCAAGATCGTAAAACTCGATGTTCTTGTACTTCTGAGATATGATCTCAGCTTCAACTTTCCTTGCAGTGTCTGTGGCACAACCAACGAGAATCAGCACAGAGGTCCCTGCGAATCCTCGGAATGCTGTCAAGTGTGTGATCTGTTCAACCACAGCTGGCCCAGCTGCCAGGACGGCCAGAAAAGCCGAACCCAGAACTGAAATTCTGCTCAGAACCTAGATGGATGCAAAGCAATGCAATAGTTCTGAGTCTTAGACCTCCAAAGTTCCAGTCATGTACATGTACAGGACGGAGGAATGGACACAGTCGAGGAAGAAAAGGATCAATTTCACCATTTCAGTTGTTAAAGATGAAACTTACTGTTTTCAGAAAGGCGGCAGTGCTTTTACCAGGGCGGACCAATGGGATAGATGCACCTTGGCGCTTCAATTGTTCACTCACATCATCAGGGTCCAATTGCAGGAATGTGTAGTAGTAGTTGAAGAAGGCTATTAGCATAATGTTTGTAGGGAGATAGAATGAACCTGCAAAAGAGTTCGTTTCTCATTTTACTTGGTTTTGATGTTGCAAATGGACGAAAAGAAAGATGAGATTGGTCATGGACTAGATGGGAAAATCACTGGGCAATCGAGTATTCGAGTGCTGGTCAACCAAAATTATAGGTCAATCAAATTACAGATTGTTCCGGTAGTGGACTAATCGAACTGCAGTTTGTGTGGGCTGCGATCAATGACTTGAGTTACTTGAGTTACTAACCAATTGATCGGGTCGGACAAGATATTGCCGGCTATAGCTACCAGATAAAGATCTTACCTCCAGGGTTCAAAGCCAAGGCGGCATTTTTTAGCACAGATATTCCAGTGAACCGGGCTAGAGTGCCCGGAAGAGCCAATGATGACGTAGAGAATATGATTGGCATCACTCCTGAACTATTAACCTGTATTTAATGAAACCAATACATAAGAACATAAATAAAAAAATACGAGAAGATGAGTCAGGTCAAACCGATCATGCAGACCGAGGACAAACCTTGAATGGAAGATAAGCAGATTTTTGCAGGCTACCACCACTGCTGCTGCTATACCTTGAGGCATAGTTGAGTGGGATCTTCCTCTCTGCTTCCTGGAAAACCAATCATCATTACTTTCCAATCCATATTCCAGGCAGATCAGGATTTTATCAAAAGCAGGTTACCTGAACATACACAATGCCAAAGACTAGCAGTAAGAATGAGGCTACAATGGTGCCAAGACCAATGTAGTTCCCATCCTGCAATGCCTCAGCCGTAGTCCTACCGAAAGAAGCTGGCAAGTAGGAGATGATGCTTGTGAATATCAAGAGAGATGTCCCATTGCCAAGCTTCAAATCTGAGATTCGTTCTCCGAGGTATGTTGTGAGAACCGAGCCAAGCGTTAGTAAGGTGACGGATGATATAGCCCATTCTGAACTAAAGTCGTTTACGTAGGGACGAAGGAAGAAAACTTGACCAATTGCCTGCAATCAGAGAATCATAATACATGATTTTTGTATCAAATCCCGACAACAAGAAAGATGAACTGTTAGAAAATAGCATGCATTCTACTAATACATAATACCCGAAATACATTACTATTGTATCAAAATCGGGCAAGAAAGATAGCTTTTCCAGAACTACTACTGACTACCATAGTACTAAACCACCTCCCTATCATTCAGATTCACATTGGTTTTCTCTTTTGTTTGGGTTACCTGTACTATAGCAAATCCAACTGAAACATATCGAGTATACTGAAGAATCTTCTTCCGTCCAGCTTCCCCTTCTCTCTTCTGAAGATCTTGCAACTTGGGATACACTTGAGCAAGAAGTTGAAACACAATCTGTGCATTGATAAATGGAACTATGCCAAGAGAGCAAATCCCAAGCCTACCAATTCCTCCACCAGAAAATGAATCCAGAGTGCTCAACAAGCTATTCTGATCTAAATTCCCCACAAAAGCTTCCCTGTTAACACCACCAAGTGGGATGTAGATTCCAAGGCGGGATAGAGCTAAGAAACCTAATAGCTTGAGGAACTTCCCTGGCAATGGGCCCTTGAAGAAATCCCCAAAATCTATTGAACTGTCCTCAATTGCAGCTGCAATTAAATGAAAAAATAATCATGCTTTCACAGTGAAGAACACCCACAACGGAGAATTTCAATGGTAATCTGACCAAACCTGCAACTCCTCGAGGTAAAGGCTTGTCCTTTCTTGAATTACTTGAGGAACCCACCTCAAATATTGGGGACAACAAGGAGACAAAGCTTTCCCATGCAGCAGCTAAACCAGAATCTTCATTTGATTCAATGCCCAATGGATCGAAAACTGCAAACTCATAACTGAGGTACCAAAAAAATTCAAAGTTGAAACAACTCTCTGTCAAAAGCTGTGAACTTCGTCCGTTGTTCAGCTGAAAATCACAACTAATCGAACTTGGACACTCTTGGTGGTCACTGCCCATTTGGCTCATTAAATAGAAGTGTGGGAAAAGAGAGCATCTTCTTACCTTTTGGAGCTGAGAGCAGTGCTCCATCGCTTGGGAGTAGTGGCAGCGGCGGCGACGATGGCGGGAGTTCTGATGGGATTTCGCCGGAAGGAGAAGTTGTGTCGCCGGAGGGAAGTTCGAAGTGTTGGCGACGGATTGAGACGAGAAAGTCTGAAATTGAGACAAGGCGTTGCTTGTCCCACCGTTATCAACATTATCTTCATCCTCAAAACTAGAAAGAAGTTCTCTGTATTTCACTTCCAGCTTCCTGTTCTCTTTGCTCCCCCTGAACGTCGTCGTTTTGCTCTATAACAGGGGTGTAGACTGCAGTGCGCAGATACTGATCTCAAATTTGATTTTCCTTTAGTACACTTTACAGTATTTCTAGGTTCCAACGTCCAAGGTAAAAAGAAACAACCTTAAAAAATGAATTCATTCAACTTATACAGCTAAAAAAATCAATCTAATCTTGTTCTAGTAAGTGTCGCCTGCCATACAGAAGTTGTCAATGGCATATCAATAGTCACAGCTTCAATTACAACATAGGATTTCAAAGAGCTCCTAGTCTTTTATCTTCTGCAATCTAGGGAAGCATTTTCAGCCCTGCAGGGTGCAATGGAGCACCATCTGATCTGTTTTTATACGCTGTAAGATCCTGCAAAAACTATATTCGTATAGCTATCCACATCGACATCTTGATTGAGAGTTATAGATCCTACTTAGTCAGCTTCTGCGGAGAAGTCCGGCTCCTCTGGCTTCTGTAGCTTCACCATATCCACATCCTTCATCTTCTGCTGCACTCCTCTCCTAGTATTCGCGGCGAATCTCGAAGCCAATATCGTTGCTCCGAGGTTGAGCTTCCCTCTCAAGGCACTAGAGCTTCGTTCCTCTTCTTCCTGCGCCATCATCATCTCAAGTTCCCTTTGCTGGAAAGATTCCGACATCGTGAGACTGTGTTCTACCATCCTCTTCTTGTGACGACGCCAAGCTGCCTGGATGAAGCATGCCGCCCATGTCCTCCAGTGATGCGAGTGATACCGAAATGTGTGTTGCAGCTTCTTGCTATGCAGCCGCCTGAACTGGTTCGCCACAAACTTGAGATCTTCAGCTCGTAAGGCAAATGCTTCAACCTCGTTGAGTGATCTCACTGTTCGAGTCGATGAAGGAAGGTTGAGAGATGATTTGGGATGGAGGGCCCATGCGAGGAGCTCCTCACCACAGAAGTCACCAGGCTTGAGCATGATCGAGTTGAAGAACCCGGTTCTTCCCCCATTAGTCGTGGAGCTCTCTAGACTTCCCCGAATTATGAACAGCATTTCCGTCACAGGATCGCCTTCCCGAACAATGTAGGTGCCTTGCGTGCTAAGGGAAGAAACCAGGCGCTCGCAGATTGCATCAAGCAACTGATCATCCATCTGCGAGAAGAACGGAACCTGCAAGCAGATATAGAAAGTTGTATAATCATCATGCCAAAAATTTAGAGGTGTGCATGGCTTTATCTGGCACAGAAACTGGACTGAATCAAGGCATTTTTCTATGCGAACTGTAAAACGGTTAGCAATCTTACACGTCGGACAAGATCGAGGCAGAGGTGTCGCTGGATGTCACGCCGGAGATCAGTAGGCAAGCCGCGTAGAATATCTTCCTCAAGGACGCCTCGAGTTGCAATCCACTTGTATTGGACAAAGCGTCGAACGCGGTGCCTCAGGTCTTCAGGCAGCTGGCGATGTCTCATCCACTCTTCTGTGTCCCTCCGTTTGAGCCGCCATTCCTCGAGTCTCACTGTAAGAGATTGAAGGTACGTCTAGCAAGTGACACACAAACACATATTCCATTAGAAGTCATCAAGGGAATGCACAGCAGCAGTAGCAACAGTCAAAAGATGACAATAATTGAACCGAGAAAAAGAAAGGGTTAATGGTTAAATGATCTCTATATTATGGGGTCTGTATGGTCAGTAAACTAAAAATGTTAACGAGCGGTGCCTAAAGTAAATGATGTATAACAAACTAGCCAGTAGCCACTCGACTCAACCATTTCCATTACAATCCTAAACCACAAGCAAAAGCTCAAAGTCAAGATGCAACCCATCATTGAATTGGAAATGGTTGGATAAGTGGGTTCCTGGGGCGATGACTCGGCCGAAATAACAGATGAGTTGGAATGAAACAGAATGATTGTTCTATAACAATGTCACTTACTTTAGTTAGTTTTTTGTTGTGATTTTTAATTTAGTGGCCATTTTGTAACAAATCCCATAGCCTAGTGGCCATTTAAGCATTCAACCATTGAAAAGAAAAGTCTTGAATAATGTCATAAAAATTGCAAAGATGGTGCCTTTCCTATACCTGCATATTGCCAATCAAATGGGCAAAAAGAACGAGACCCATGATTGATATCAGTATAGCAAATGATGTCTCCCCAATGAATGTGCTTGTTGTCAAGTTCTGGCCATATGAACTGTGAAAAATAACATTCCAAATATATAACTGTCGAAAGATGCAAACTAAGAAACTCTAAACAAGATTAAGCACAATCTAAATATAGTTCATTCAGATATAGCATAGCAATCTCTAAAAATCACTAAAATGGCTGGAAAAGTCTCTTTTAGTGTGCTGAGTTAACCAGACGTACCTTAATTGCTGTAACCCCCACCACAAGCAATAGAAGTACTTATCCACAAAACTGGTAGATACAACTTTTTTCGTCACAGCATTTCCAAACAACCCATATTGGAACTGAATATCATTACTCGGATCACAATCTCGAAACACAGTGGTGTTTTTTGCCCATGTTATCCTATCGTTGTGGTTGAAAGCATCGCAATCGAGGTAATTGAGCTCACACTTGATAGGAGCAGTTTCATTCCTACAAATCCTTTTCCAGCAGGTTGTGTGCCTCTCAATGGATAGCAAATACCATGATGCTCCTAGAACCTGAAAAAAGAGGTCAATCCAATCAACAAGAATCGAAAAATCAAGTGTAGAATTGGGTAATAAAAAATGACAAGAGGACATACATGGCTTGCCAGCATGTACAATAGAAGATTGTAAGCAGCTCCTGCCCAAGCTGTCCTAGTGACCAAACCAGTAGCCTTGATAATTTGGGAGCTGAGTGGGAAGATGAGATATAATCTAGGGATATACTGAAGCAACACGATCAGGGCAAGCGCATTGTTGTTATGATCAGTTCGAGGCTTTCTAGTTGCGGGGATGATGAACCAGACAACTATCTGCATTACATTTCGGTTCATTGTGAGCTTTTCACTGGAGAAGTGATGTACAGTAGAAGAAGCTAAAAATAGCAATACTAGAACCAATAGCAGATGATGTTCTTCATCGCAAGAGGATCTAGAAAAAGGTTGCACAACAACAACTATCTAAACATCCTAGATCATCCAAGTTTACCTGAGGGAGAGGCAGAGTGGCAATGAGGTCAATCAAAAAGTCGGATCGAATGTACCTCTGGGCAATCAACTTGGGATCCATGACAAGCTCGCCCCTGCCAAACACACGAGAGCTCGGGGCAACATAAGCAGTCCTGAATTTCAACACCACATGCAGAAGATAGAACAGATCTGCCACACTTCTGAAGAATGTGATGACGATTCTCAAGTTGTAATCCGTGCTAACACACGAAGAACTCTTCCCGTCCCCTCCTATGGTAGGCAGATAAAAGTAGAGCGGATCGATGAAGAGAGCAACTAAGCATGATACAAGGAAGATCCTGTTCCATCTCAACACAATATCACTGCCAGGATCCAGCATTTTCTGGTGCCACGGTTGATAGTCCTCCGAGAAGACATTGGCCCCCCTTCCCCCTCCCATCTTCGAGGTCTCTGGCAGCTTTCCCCCTCCTTTGCTCCCCGTCATGAGCAATGAAGATGATGAGACTTTCTCCGGATTTTCCGGGTATATTGCATCACCTTTGCCCCATGGAAAAATCCCAATATGTTGCTTGCCCTCCGGATAAAACCTAACAAATCGAAACCCTCAGGGATTAACAAACCACTCTTTCCTTCGTACTTCTAAATGGTGATACGTTAGTACTCTGAAACTCAACTAGTAGCTTTCACAACATAACGCTAAAGTAGCTTAAAGTAACTGAAGCAATCGAAAATTTTCAATGGACAGATTGCCAAATTTCAGCGGTTCAAGTACGGCTTCCCGACTTTCGTGATTCACAAAGCAATTTGTTTACTTGTACACTAACTGTGCTTCTTCTGCATCTACACAACCCCACCAAAATTGAAGACCAAAGCCGACGACTTTCCCAAACTTTCACCCAAACGGCCTAACCCATTACTCCCACAGTCATGAAAACTCGAACAATGCTAAACATCAAAGGATTCTAGAGGGAAAAACACAAGAAACGTAGAACCACCCATTAGAGAGAACTGTAAACAAACCTCACGAGCTTTTCCTTCTTGTACTCCATTGCAGACCTAATCAATCCATGAACCAGCCTCTCTCGATCTTCCGTCTGAACTAAACCCCCGCCATGAAAATTCACCACTTTTTCCCGCAGTTTCCAGCAGTGAGCTAGCTGGTGAAGCAGCCAACTTGCCTGGAAAGGGGGTTTTCTCCCCTCTTCTTATTTGCCCCTCCCTGGCTGCTGCCCTGTGCTGAAGGGAAAAGGGATTCGAGGAAGGAATGAATGTCCAAATTCTGATTTGGACGAAGAAGGAACAGAGAAGAAGTCCAAGGAAATTGGAAAAATTAAATTAAAAAGAAATATCTTTCTCCTTCCTTTTTCTACTGCAGCTAGTCAACTTCGTCGTCCGAGGCAAAATTTTGTTCCAGCTCCCTCCTTTCAGCAGGCCACTCAAAACTGGTCCCCAATATTAAAATTTAATTGATTATTGATAATTTAGAACACCAAATAGGCAAATACACACAAAATTCATTAATATCTATCATTTAACAACACGGCAATCTGAAAGTATTGAGTTTGATATGGTTTTTCCGTTTCTCACATTGGAAAGGTATTACTAAATTATCAAACAAGACGTGCTTGGGTGTATAGACTGCATTTGAAAGCTTCCAATTGATTCCAGGGTGATCACTTAATTAAGGTGGTTGTGGTGATAATTTAGAAGAGCCATTGATGTAGTTCTTGAGTTGAACCAATTGGAACGAGACTCTTTTGTATTTTGCATCTCAGATAAGTAAATAGTGAAACCAAGATTAATTACTGGTGAATGGTCAGTGACACATAGAAAAGAGCACATTAGTTTCGCTTCGTTGAATTAGAATTTTAGAATAGATAAGAATCAGTTAGCTGATGATAGTCTATCATATATAGCATTTAGTTGCATGTTTGTCTGAGAACGATGTAGCTCTCAAGATATGTGATGACTCCCAAAATTTCTGCTCGGCTGAGTAAATTCCCGAATATATTGTGTAAGCCTCAATAAGCAACTCCGTCTTTCTTAGTCCTTGGTTTATATATTTTGGTACTTTTTGCCGGAAATCTTAAACCTTTTGTAAGTATCCCTTTTGTGGTGGGGAAAGACAAAACAAGAGTACAAAAGTGCTGCGGAATCGATTGTCTCATCGTTCAATTCACCATTTGGACTTCAGGGAGGCTGCCCACTGACTCTTGTTCTCCACGTGCCGCCTGCAGCTTCAGAACCTGCAGGCGCCCCACCAAGTGACAGTTGGAGATCGATGGAGCCCGTGTTCATCATGTTCATCCCAAAATCACTCATAGAGCAATAGGCTGTTGGGCCATCCTGCTCAATCTATGAAGAAAATGAACATTTCTACAATGCCTCGGCCAGGCTCTCAAGGACACAAAGAAGCCCATCCAATCTCCAACTCCAAGTATCATTCCTCATCACTAACTTTTGAATCAATTGCCAAGAGGAAAGAAGGAAGTTCGACGATGCAAGGCAACGCCTTTGGTCTTGTAGCAGTGGGCAGTAAGGCAGGTGTTTATCCTATCTGATTGAAAACCTAACCAAACTGCAGAATCACCTCTCAAAAGAAATGGAACTGTTCTTGCAATGAATGAATCAGTGTATATGAATCAGTCAAATATGAGAACTGTTGACTATAAACCCTTCACCAAAAAAAAAAGCAACAACAAAGCAGTGGGGGAAAAGAAATCAACATGCTGTAAGCTTCTGCAGTAAATCTATCATCATCATCATCATCGACAACAACTGTACAAAGTCTCCACCTTTTCTTTCTTTCTTTTTTACTACCATTTCAGGGTCTTGTTTCTGTCTCCTAATTTGAACTCTCACTAACCTTTTTTTCTTCTCTTCTATACTTGCACTTCAAGAAGGGGTTACCTTTTGCTTCCTTTACTTTTGTAATTAAACTTGATTTCGTGGTGGTCTTTCTACTGCTGAAGCATTAGCAAGCCCTTGAAGCAGCATGATCACATCACTAGTGTCGTCGAGGTAGTACTTGGCCATGCTTGGCTTCTGCCCCACCGTGCAGGCGAACACCTCGGCTATGGATGGAGACTGTGGGTTCTCGACTTGTCTGGCAATCGACTCGAACATGTCCTCGTCGGATCGATCGTCCCCAATGCAGAGCAGGAAGTCGGGGGACTTGCCCTCGCTTTGCATCGTAGAGACCAAGTTCGATACCACTATGCCTTTGCTCACTCCCTATGAACAAACAAAGATGAAAACAACTATGAATGTCTTGCTTTCTGCTGAAGTGAAGTGCGGTTGAAACTTGAAAAGATGAAAGCTTTAAGTTGCTACCATGTTATGTTACCTGGGGCTTGACCTCAACGATGTGCTGGCCTCTCTTGACAACAACAGGCTCATTGGCAAGCACATTCTCGAGGTGATCGAGCAGTTCTTTGGCCTGGCTCTGCCCGAAATGAGCATCTGCCTCCTGATAATGCCACACCAGTGCACTCTCCTTGTGCTCTATGAACGATCCATCCGTCGTCTCCGTGTATAGCTCCATCACAGGCTCGGCTATCTTCTTCCAGTCGCTGTCCATCACCACCAGGCATGCCTGCCATGATGATTCCCTCGTCCAGCTGCAACATATCGTCAGTGAGAGACTAGTCCAGCTTAATACGAAGTGGATCAACAGACCTGATATCAAGTAATCAGGTCTGCTGACACTAATAAAAACGTGACTACACTTGTAACAACTTACCTAGTGAAGTAACCATGCTCAGCAGAGATCCCCAATTTGGGGCACCGGGAGAACCACTTGCTCAATGGCTCCTTGCCTCTCCCACTGACGATGAACACTACGTTCCTGGGGTCATCGCACAGGCGGTTCAGGACGGTGATCACCTCGTCGCTGGGGGACTTGTCGACGGATGCTTGTGGGGTCATTGTACCGTCGTAGTCGAGCAGGATGAGCCTGCTGGAGGTGGAAGTCTTCTTGTAGGCAGCCACGATCGGCTCGATGGAGAGCTTCCTGAAGCTGGGACCCAATGCGACGATCCTGAACCCGAGACCGAATCCAACACCCCAGTACCTCTTGTTGTAGTGATCTCGACAGGACCGCTCCAGGTCCTGATCGAAGCTCCTCGCCCAGTAGGCCACATCGTGGGAGCTGATGTACTTGTAATGCTTCTCGTGGCGCATCCTCTTCTCCTCGTCCTTCATCGTGATCGCATCAGACATTGCGCTCGCCACTGCCTCGATGTTCCACGGGTTCACCCTGATCGCCCCGCTCAGCGATGGCGAGCACCCGATGAACTCGGAGACGATCAAGACGCTCTTTTTCTTCTCAACCTTGCCTACATCGTGATCATTACCCATCTGGTCCAGAACAGGGCTCCCCTGTCTACAAACAGTGTACTTGTAAGAAACCAAATTCATACCATCCCTGATGCAATTCACCGCGCAGCATTCTGCCACGGCATAGTAAGCAGCTTTCTCCAGAGTTGTCAGAGCTCCGCCATTGATGAACACGATCGGACTGTACCCATCTTGTCCTCTCCCGAACCTCCGATTCACCGAATTCGCCACCGACTGGATCTCGTCCTCCACTTCTCGCACATCCTTCCCTTTGCTCCTCGCCGGATTGCAAATCTGGACCAGAACCACTTTGCCTCTCAAATCCGGATTCTGCTCCAGCAACCTCCCCAATGCCAGAAACTTGAGGCTGATCCCTTTGAAGATATCCAAATCGTCAACCCCGACAATCAAAGTCTTCCCCTTGAACCTCTCCTTCAGCTCCTTCACCTTCTCCACGATTTCCCCGCCTTTGAGAATCGATTCCAGCTGGCCCATGTGAATCCCCACCGGCAAGATCTTGATACTCACAGTTCGCCCAAAATACTCCAATCCAATATACCCTCTCTTCGATTCGTAATCTAGACCCAACATTCTGCTACAGCAGGACAAGAAATGGCGAGCGTAATCGAAAGTATGAAACCCTACCAAATCGCAATTGAGCAAAGCCCGAAGGATCTCCTCCCTCACGGGAATCGTCCTGTAGATTTCGGAAGAGGGAAACGGGCTGTGGAGAAAGAACCCTAATTTCACTCTGTGATACTTCTTCCTGAGAAAAGTGGGGAGGAGTAAGAGATGGTAATCGTGGATCCAAATCGAATCCTCTTCTGGGTTCAGCACCTCGACCACTCTCTGCGCGAAGATTTTGTTCGCCGAGACGTAGGCCTGCCAATTCTTCCGGTCGAATCGGGCGGCGCCGCCGTGCGCCGGCGAGATGGGCAACATATAGTGAAAGAGGGGCCAGAGGTAGTGCTTACAGAAACCGTGGTAGAAATTGTTGAGCACCTCCGGCGGCAGGAAAACGGGCACGCACCGGAACTTCTCCGCCAGCGTCTGTGAAATCTCCTCGTGATACCTCGGGTCGATTTCCGGCTTCAGGCAGCCGACGTACCAGACCTCTGTTTCCGGCGAGAACCCGTCGCGGAGCTGGAGGTAGAGGGAGTCCTCGTCGAGCTCGAACCTCCACGGCGCCGTCGACAGCCTGTCCGGGTCGGGCGTGGCCCGGATGGGGAGGTGGTTCGCCACCACGACCCGGCGCTCCGGCGGCGGAGGCGCGGCGGCCGGGGAAGGCGGGCATCTGGGTTGTTGTTGTTGCTGCTGTTGGATGGGGATCGAAGGGAGCTTGATGGCGGCGGGAGGCCGGCGATTGATGACCCGGAAATCGTCGGTTGAGATTAAACTGAGACACTCTATGCAGGACTGAGACATTTTTTTTGGTTTTCCACCCAAAGCTGGTTCCTTTTAGCTGAAAAATCGCATCAGAGATGAAGAACAGAGGAAAAGGAGGAAGAAGAAATGAAGGAAAGGAAGAATGGGAGAAAATTTTTGTGTGGGTTTGCGGTTTTATAAAAAATGTGAAATATAAATGAAAGAGAGAGAGGGGTTTTATGGGAAGAACAGAAAACGGTCTTTTATAATTAATTTAATTAATTTTGTATTATGGCAATGAAGTGATTATGATGATGATCAGGATAAGTTGGTAATGAGAATAAACAAAAAAAAAGGTTTAGTGTTAATAATTTAAATTAGGGGTTGATGCTTGTTTCCATATATATGTTGTTGAGAAAATGTTGTTGATGAACTTTCCTTGTGTTAACTCAAGGACAAAAACATTAAAACTCAATCCTAATCCATATGGATAAGTGATTTTGGAGTGGTGAGGAGATTAGTACAAAATATGAACAAAAGGAATAATATGTATAGTTGTATTGGAGGTTAAGTGACCTAACTAAACTTATACTAATGTTATCTATCTATGTACAAAGAAAAGAATAACGAGTTTTGCAAAATACAAACTACAAAGTTTTAATCGGTGAACCTTCACTGCTCTCAGCACCAAAAATATATCTTCCCTTTGTTGGTGAATATACATTCCGCAGTATGTTGCTGGTAAATGCATTAAATATTCGTTGAGTTAAAAAATAAAAAAGAGTCGATCATAAATAGTTTGCTCGCCTGATAAAAAATTTAAATGATTGAAAGAAGACATATTTAACTCATAGATAATTTATCTAACTGGTTAAGTCGAATGAGATAATATAATATCAAACAACATGAATTTTTTTTTTCTAAGTAGCAAAATTTGAACACCGAACTAGATATAAAAAAAACTTTTCCCTAATTCGGAAATTGATTAGATTCATATTTTTGAGTGATTCGTTCAAACTCGTAGTTATATAATTTATGTGTATATTTATGTGATTGTAGAAATACATGGGTTTTTAATATATCTTATAATAGTATCACTAGATGAAAGAAAAATACAACTAGCATTCTAAACTATATTATCCAAAAAGTGAATTTCTTTGAGTCAAACTTGATTTGCCCTACCACCACCACCATGTTTAATTTAAAAAAAGGGCAATGTCTATTTTTTACCCAAACCTTTTTCAGATTCTTTTATTTTAACCAAACCTATTGAATTCCTAAAAATTATCCAAACGTTAACTCTCCGTCAACTTTTCTGTTAGTAATGCTGACTAAGTATGACCATAATGAGTTGACTTCCTACGTGACGGTCAAAATACCATTATTTACTATTTTTAATAAAAAGATTATCAAAAAACAAAACAAAATCCCACCTCTCACGTGGACGAAATAAGTAACGGTAACAGAAGAAATGCCCAGACTTTGATAAATTATAATACGTTTGGATAATAAATAAAATTTCTATAGGTTTAGTTGAAATAAAAGAATCTGAAAAAGCTTTGGGTAAAAAATAGACATTGCCCTTAAAAAAACAAAATAATAAAAGGAAAGTCGGTCTTTTTCTCTTATAAGCTTATCTCTGTCTTTCACTAATAGGATAAGGTCGACCAACATGGGACTTGCACCCCATTTCTTTATTCATTCATTTTTTTATTTAAATCAATCAATTAATTAATTATTGTGTCCTTTCCACGATATGAACACTACCACTTAATTGCTTTTCCGTTATAGGTTCAATGTCACATACGGTAAAATAATGTAATAAAAATTAAAAGGAAAAAATGGGTTTTTTACTGTTATTTTTATACAAAGGGGAGAAACATGTTATTCTATTTGACAGTTAGAACATTATCCTAAATGTGTCCTTAAATGCAAAATAATAATAAACTTACCATAGTTGGAAATTTATTAAGGGTACGGTGAAAACGTTGGTCAAAGGAGGAAACTTCGATCACTATGTCAATTAATGTGTCCATTTCCTTGTGTTACTACTTACTAACCATTAGAGGACCAAATAACCAATATATGGGTACATTATATCTTAACAAATCTTTACGGAATATCGAAACATATTTATTATTTATTAACTAGATGTTTATGAAGATTTATCGTCTTCTTCTCCTTCCCAAGAGTTATCATGTTAGAGTTCGAAATTATCATAGAATAATGAAACCTACGAGAATCATTTGAGGTACAAGATTGAACGTTCTTTTTTTGCATTCATTGTTGGAGCTTTTAGCTATAAGGTCCCTTACTTACCATCCTTATCATCAAAGAGACGTCGTACGCCACCTGAATGAGTTTGTATCTCTGAATTTCTTACCTTTTAAATAGTTTGCAAGCTTGAGTCTTAACGGTCATAGCCAGGATGACGACTTTGAACTAATTTGCTCGATTAGGTCTCAACCTATTTGGGGTGCCAGGTATTATATGTCATGCGTGTGCCATGAAGGAGAGTACTAAGATTCTTCATTCAATCCTACCACACTCGATCTCGCGTCATTCTCAACATATCGTGTCTACATTTTCTCTAAAACTCACTTGAATTGATCATAATTTTAAAACTATGTGAAAACTTCTTGCTATTCTTTTGTAACTGCCTCAAAGTGATAGCATTCATCTCTCCCCCAAAGGCTGAGTTCATTAGTCATATCATCCTCTCTTTATCTTTTCATTCCCAAAATGTTTATTTACCAACTTTTGGCGAGGAGTTGATTTGTCGCTCCTTATTTATCTAACCCTAAGTTCAAACCGATTTACATTTGTCTAACTAATGCTCCAGCTCAAATTAAACTTTTGGATTCACACTTCACGTGTATGAGACGCAAGTATTACATCTCAGCGCAGCTGGTATATAATATACACGTTAAAGAACAACACACAATGACATTTGTAGTATGTATGGTTACTATGTATACACATCATGGTAACATCTATATCTACTATTATATACAACATAAACACATACTATTATATACATATATAGTTGCTACACTAGTATTATGATTTTCTCATTTTTTTCATGTACATATATATGTATATATATATAGGTGATGGATCATCATATCATTTATACATATAGGAATGAAATGGTTGCTACACTCTATTTGTTCATTGGTTGGTTGTGGCTTTCCTTTTCCTTTTCCCCACAAATATATTTTTGGGCCCTCTCTCAAAATATAATTCATGATCGTGCTTTGAATGAAATCTAGGAGTGGGTATCGAGCAAATGGTGACTGATTGAAAGTGAAGTGATGGATTAAAACATCCACGTGTGATATTTGTTTATTTTTAAGCCATGAAAAACACATATATGCTATTTATTTCTTGTTTAGAGTTGAAAAATATATTATGTGAGAAGAAGAGAAACGTGGCGTGTTTGTTTTGGTTTTGAGGGAGAGTGGATGGGCATATATGGCTTTGACTTCTGACTTGGCTGACAAAATCCATGCATGGTGTCTCTTCTCTTCCTAGTGGGTGGTCACCATGTATGCATCCTTTGGCCATAGATTGACCAAACTGTCCCTCATGAACCCTTGTCCGGGTTCGAACTAGAATCGATATGGTACCACAGATGGAATTAAAATGAATGCGAGAATCAAAATCGAACATATTTGCGGTTTGGTTAGACTCGTTTGATAGGGTTTCAATTCATTCGATTGGGAGTCGAAACTGATATAATATTTCTTCACATAAGTCTAAACGAATAAAATTTAGCAACATATCACATCCCAAAATTTATTACGAATGAGTCATCTCATATCAAGGACTCATTATAATGGGTCAAAACCATTTCTCAAGCTGATGTGGTAAGGTATTAGTATCGATTATGTAGCGGTAATACCAACATAAGATTAACTTTTCTAATAAATCTTGTAAGTAGATACACGATAAGTAGTCATGTTCTCCTCCCTCCGAAAATTTGATTGACGACTCGTCAAGTGGCTTCTTTTTTCCTCGTTTTTCTTTCCCTCCTTTCATCACCATGTTTCTTCCCTCCACAAATATGCTTAAATTGGACTCGCCGATACAAAAAGAAGGTTCCTCTCGGTTGATCGGCAGAGTCGGTGTCGTTCCGTATGAAACATGTGAGTCTTCCATTCCTAACCTCCGGCTCAACGATACCGATTCACATGATGAGATTGACAACGTGATGTCTATGTTATAACTATCTTTGCTAGCTAATTGCTACCAAATACTAACTTAATTTGTAAGTTGCAACCTACCCTTTACATTGTTACGAAAGAGGGGGAAACAAACACAATGGATATGCATGTGTATACGTAGCTGTTAAAATACTTCATATAGAAAAGTATATCCATACCATGGCCGACCAACTAATTCTACGATGAACAATTTGAACTAATTTTACTTCTTCACGCGTGCATGATATCATAAGATAGAGAGAACCAAACCCTCAAAGCCTTATCTTCAAATCCACTCTATCCATCGATCTTCTCATCTCTACCCAAAAAAAATATTGTTTCTTAGTTTTCGTTCATCAACCGTTAGCTACATAAATATATGTAGTCATATATACATAATGAATACCCCCTAGCTAGGATCGTTCATAAACACATTTGAAACAATTTGAGTTGTTTGATCAAGTTGAACCCAAGTTTGTGATGATATATAATACGTACATATCATATATTCGAGTGTTAATGCTCGCATGCGATTTGACACGAATACCCTGATCAATATTAGCAAGTTGAACTAGCTCCACTCGATCTGATCATTTTCTTAATAGTTGGCATTTGTACGTGTCATAAAAAACACATATAAAGAGAAAGACAACTAGACAGAAGCGAGAGTTTTACACCTAGATATGGGCTTACTATCGAACCACGCGGCAGTTCAGTTCCTCCACACGGGCCTAGCTACGGTGATTCTCGATCTGAATTTTGGAACGTTTGTTCGATTGTAAGATCGTTTGGTTCATCATCCTCGTTTACCAAAGGAGGGTAGGTTCTAAGAAGTAAGATACCTTGTGCAATCAGGATCATCATTGATCATTGGAGGATTGAGTTAGAGCGAGTATTACGAGTGTGACCAGATTTGTTTTTTTATAGTCGATGAAAAAACTTAAATTAAATCCACTATTTGATACCCTCCAAGAATAAAAAAAACTATTAATCTAGAGAAAGAACAGCATGGAACTACCATTATAAAAAATTTGTATTGCTCTTCAAAGCCTCAACCAACACTTTGCAGTCATACGATTTATGCGTGTCATCCTTGTGCAGGATCCCTGCTAATATTTTCAATATCATTCCAATTTTTCGGATGTTCCCGAAGAGACTTGCAGTCACCTGGTTGATTAATGTGTAAGAAATCAAAAAGTCTTAAAAAGACCGATTCATCGAAGTAATTTATTTTTTGGGGACCAACATGGTAATAAACAATTAGTTTGTGCAGCAGACGTAATAATAATAAATGAAACCCTATCCATTTTGATTGGGGGGGATTATATCCAGAACGCGCGTGAGCCCCATCCATATGTCTGACGTGGCTTTCCCCATGATCCGGGCCCCACATTATCCACAAAGTAAAATAAAAAGGAAGGTTTTAGGGGAACGATTCACGAAGCCACGTGGTAGAGGCCGAAAGGCAGCTGAGCTGGACACCAGACAATGACAGGTCACAGTTTGATATTTTATGCGTATAATAATAACTACGTGGCTTTTTATATTACATAATAATTATTTATTATTATTTTGAGGTGGGAAAAAGAAGCAAAAGAGTGGACGTCTCATCGTCTCTCTTTCTTCTCCAACAAATTCCACTTTACTACCCACGCCAAGAATAATAAAAATATGTGTTCTGATTTCATGACTTGTAGCACCATTGCGATAAAGAATCTGATCTAACAGGTAAATAAGTAATTTCCAATCCAAAGGTTTTAGGTTGTAATCTCTAAAGTAGTACCTAATAATAAAATCAAATTGATGTCACCATCATAAAAAAAAAATCTCGTTGCACGACCTCCCTCCTCTCCCGAAGCTCCTTGTGAAATTTTTGAAACGCTAATAGAGAATATAGAGTTAGGTAATCTAAAGTCTTCGAATTTGAATATATATGACACAATCAGCTTATTGAAATCATAACTCGAATTGGAATCGTGTGAGTTGTATAGGAAAAAATCGTGTAAGAGAATGATAAATAGAATATCACTCACTGACTCACTCCTCATACATTCTCATAACAAGTTAAATTTCTTTTAATAATTGGGGATCGTTCAAAGAC
Organism: Linum tenue; assembly: GCA_946122785.1. Taxonomy (NCBI): domain Eukaryota; kingdom Viridiplantae; phylum Streptophyta; class Magnoliopsida; order Malpighiales; family Linaceae; genus Linum; species Linum tenue. Next base: position 1,119,344 of record CAMGYJ010000006.1, on the reverse strand, counting down.
TACCCCAAACCCAGGAATTATACTCGACTGTTAGAGTTGAGTTCCGAACCAGTGTGGTCGCTAAGGTTACTTGGTGTTTTGGGCATTTTAATGTGAATCACCAATGCGACTATATGGGGACAATACTAGCCCACGTGAGACAATCAATTTTATTCGACCTAAGTTTGTATACCGGTTACATTCAATATATGCATATGGGTCCATACTCACAAACCATATAGTGACTTAGTTCAGAGATTTCAGCCCAAATTACAAATCCATACCTAAACAATGCATAAGTGTCATACTTCCACCAACTATAATAGTTCAATGTAGAAGAACTCAATCCAATTAATAAACTCAATAGTACCCTTTTTATGCTTAAGTATAAACTCACCCTAGCTTGTCTTTCTTTCGAGATTTTTAATACACCATTAAACATGTGGCATTGATCAACTTGGCTGTGCCTATGATACATAGTTTCTTAACTCTATAGTTTTGTTGGCAAACGAGGGCGTGCTATATGCCCCTTTTGTCAACTAGCTAGCTAGCCTATAAAAGGACGAAATTAAACTAAGCTTATCCACCCAAAAGACTTAACTATGCTTAATTAATATAATTGGGTATTAGGTTTCCATGTCCATCTAATTATAGTGGTCTAATAGGTCAAACCTGTGCCATGGGCTGTACCCCACAAAACAAAACCCCTTGGTAGGTACATATATAATCTCAATTGTAATTGGTTCCAACTCTCCTAATCCTCTTCCTTGTTTGAATAAACAACAATCAATTAAGAACATGATGCCACAGTATTCCCTTATACTTATACACGATAAGAACGGACGGTAACTGGTTTAGTGGTACCAACATTGAAATGAGAAATTCAAAATGGTCACACGTATATACGTTTTTTTTCTTCTTCTCCCTTTCTTAAGATATGACAAGAGAGAAAAGTTGGATACAACTGACAAGAGATTAGTTCAATTTTTCGGCTCCTCCCTATGAAATCTGCACGACTAGAAAGAGAGGAGGCCAACTGACAACAGTACTCGCGACGAATGAGGCAGCCTAATCAACGAAGCAACCACCATGATATGACGAAGGTGATGGCCACCACCTTATATTCGTGTATTATTTGTTGGTTGATAATGGAATTTTATCCTCAATATATACCGTTGGGTATTTGTTGATATAGACATTCGATATGTATGGCCGGTTTGGATAATGGATTATTATCCTCAATATGTTGCCCGCCGAGAGGGAGCCATACCCAACTTGTATATATATACCGTATTTTTATACCTATCCTTTGAAGACGAAACCCCACATATAATAAATCTAGATAATAAATAAAAGCCGAATGATGAAAACCGTTGCTCCATTTCAAATTTCCTGCAACGAGAGTGGTTATAGGAAGGACATTTTGGTCTTCACAATTGCTTATTTTCTTATTTATTTATTCATAAAAAGGCATGCACTGGGATTTGAACCTCGGTCTCTTTAAAGGCAAGCAAGGATCATAACCAATCACACTAAGTATATTTGTTGTATCCATTTAAATTCAAACATACACAAAGCTAAATTATGAAAATCATATGACTTTTTTAACGATTAGTTGGCCACTGAATCTCCCGTAAGTACTTATTTGGTGTTTTAATACTTTGATTATTTTAGTTGTAGTTTAATACTTAATTTAAATTTCTATCTATTTTATAAATATACAATAACCCTAAAATTGCAGCCCAAATATCACTGGTTCGAATATTGCATATCGAATTGCAATATTAAACATGTAGAAGCAATATCGACTTCTTAAATTAATATTATTTTTCAGAATTACTATGGAGAAATTATATCTTTGTGCAAACTATATGAGACTGGTTCTTTTAATGTTTTAGTCGGGATAACCGCTACATTTTAAACTTCTTCATAATCTGGCATGATTGGATCCAATGATCATTATACAAGATTGTGTTTAATAGGGTGGCTCATTTCACCACTTTTTGGCGTGTTAATGAATTTGTAGGACAATGATAGGTCTACATCTACACTCATCACAATCTACACATCATATAAATGTGAAATGTGAAATGAGAAAAGAGGGATTCCATTTCAAATTTGATGCGTACAGAGCAATTTTTTAGGGGTAAATTTAGAAGATGTCAGTGCGGTCGGTCTGTTGAGCACGAAAGTAAAAATATGTTTTCATTTAAACGGGCCCAAACTGTTATTTGGCCCACTAATCGTGCACCCATCGCCAATGCAGTCAAATTCGGGATTTTGATCGTAAAATCGTAGGATTTTAGGATTTTACTTAGGGATTCCGATCTTGATTTTACTATAAAATCGGTGGACCTTAAAATCGTTTAAAATCGGGACTAAAATCGTTAAAATCGTAAAATAGTACCGAAATCGGGATTTTGATCGTAAGAGAACAAAATAGGTGGTTTGAGCCAATTTAAAATAAGTATAACTGTTTCACCGGAAAGGGCAATGGAATCTTCTCATATATTTTTCTATTAGAAAAATATTCAAAAATAATAAAAATAACCAAATTAGGGTTCGGTTAATCTCTTTCCCTTCACCCCATTTAACTTATTGGTAAAACACCTGTCCTAATATTGGAAGTATGTAAGAACTAACATCATTATTAACTAATTAATTTATTAATGAATATATTTGTACCAAGCCACTAACATTACTTATTTTATTGGAGTTCAATTATTTTTAGTTTTAAATCATACTTAGTAGACGATGTCGAAATATTACTTTGAGTTAAACAACCTAGACATAACATGAAAATAAGAGCCAAACCCATGAACTATATCCCTTCATCATGAATTATTTTGAGTTACACATTAAATAACAATTAAAATAGTGATTTTGGAACATTAATCTTGAGAATTATCTTATGAAAAAAAAATCTTCTGAATTATCATTTTAAATGCTATGTGTCTTTGTGATATTAATAATTTACCTTATTAATATTCTTATATGCTATGTTCTATATGGTACTTAAAATCCTACAATTTTACGATTCGATTATACGATTTTGATTTTACCCCAGTTTTCGATTTTAGGTAAAATCTCGATTTTAACTGCTTTGCCCATCGCAGCCTCTCCAAATCTTCCTATTCTACTCGCCGGGTCATCTCCTCCACTACAAAATATCTCCTCATGTACTCAAAGTTCTCACTGAAACCTAATATCTACAACTTAGGCGCAGAGGGAGCAACCGATGGATTGTAGCGACCCCCACTATTTTGATAGCTAATCAAGAAGAGCGCGTTTGTTTAGTTGTATGGTGATTCACTTAATTAACAATTTTTATTCCGTTGACAGCCTCCTCTCCGCAATTGTATTGTGTTCACGAAGATCTGAAGGCGCAAGTGCAACAGGTCCAGGGGTAAACAATATGTATAAAGCGTTGGCCAAATTGAATTGAGTCATTCTACTTGGAATATGAAGATTTTTGCTTAATTGCTTTGGTTCGTGATGCAACTATGTTATGTTTGAAGGTAGACCAACGCAAACAACAACACAGCTCCAGGGCTATTCTGCACATTAGGTAGTTGGGGCATTAATTGATAATTATTTGGGATTATTCCTACAAGTACATAATTTGGAACGTGCCTTTATATTGCATTGATTAATAGTTGTTTGAGATTTTTCAAATGAGTGATTTGACATGTTAAACTCTCTTATTTTTGAAAATGGAGTCTTCGAAGTGGAATATGAAGATTTTGGATTAAGCTTGGTTTCATAACGCCCTTATGGGTGTTTATTCTCTAAAATGCAGCTGTCTTTCAAAGTGCCCGTTGCAAATGGCAAGTCAGGATACAACGATGGTACCGGTACACGTTTATATCATTAGTAGGTAGCAGATTGTGTCCATTCTACTATATCATTTAGCTAAATACTTAGTTGTTCTTTTCAACTAAAAATTATGCTTAAATGCTGTGATTGGCCTCAGAAATGTATGTCTTTGCATTAACTGTTAATGATTGTGAGTTTTGATTTAATGGTGAAAAGTCCATTTATTTAGAAGTATAAATTGGGCAAACCTATTGGACAATGGGAATGCCATACATTAGTGTCGTGGGAGGTTTGTTTGATGTCTCAGGGTGTTAGATTTTTAAGAAGGTTGTTTGTTGTGGCAGAGAGTCCCTAAAGCTAGCGAGGTATTCCTATGTGGGCTTTTTCTTTGTTTGACTTTTTCTCGCCTTTTTTCTTATCTCTTTTTCTATTTTTGGTTTTTGTGTGCTACCTTCAGTTGCTATGTCTTCATTTGCGAGCCATCTATACTTTTCTTATATAGTGCCTAAAAATCATATATACTCGATTGCATAGTAGTTACTAATAGATACATTTATACCAATAGAGAGATTTTAAGTTTTATTAGTTGTTAGTTTTAATATTTACTTACATTGGTTGTTTATGTAGTTTTCTTTGTAATATTTCTCATTATACAACTAATTACTATGGCTACGTAATTGTATAAGTGGGGGTTGGACATGATAGTTCTTAGAAGCATCAATACTTGAAGGTTATTATAATGACCAAATTCTAAAGTTATGGTTTGCCTTCAACTTGTTTGGAGCATTTCAATTATGCATCAATTGTTCTCTCCGTGTAGTTAACTCTCAGACAAATCGAAAATCTTGCTGATATGTGCTTGATTGTAGTTAAATTTAGGGTTCTACTGCATTGTTGCTTTACTATTTTTTCGTGGTTGAGTCTGCTTCAAAAAATTTAGTTTGATTTTAGAAAATTTTGCTTCTGCAGTCCTGTCTTGCCACCAACGCGTTCAATAGATGGAGACGGGAGAGGCGAAGGCTATTTTTGTGTTGTTGTTGCTGGTTTAGGGATCGGTTTGTGAAGAAGAGGGAGAAGAGAGGGGGAAAGGGAAATGCAGGAGAGGGGGATAACTCTTTTCTCCGACAAAAATGGAGTGAAGAAAGGAATTATGATCAGTAAGAATATGGTTATCTTACATAACGGTCTCTATTCTGTTTGAATTGAGCTTGAGAGGCAGTGATAAGGACGAGCTGCAACCAATTCATAGTGAGAAGAGAGCTATGAACTGTGATCGTGTCTTATTTCAAGTTAGAAGGTAGTTTCAGTATAAGGATTATTTAATTTGACAAGTTGTTTCGTCCATGATTCTTGGTAGTTTCAGTGCCATTCTAGCCAATGTTTAGTCTGTAATTTTTGAGAATTGATGTGCGAGTAATGACTTTCACTTAACTTCAACTATTATGTGTGTATTTATTGGCATGTGATAGAATTCTCTTTTCCTTTTCATTGAATTCATTTTCATACTCTAATTGTATTATTTGTACATAGGCAAATCATGCTCGAGATGGCAACTCGCTGATATGGCTGGTGCAAGGAATGAAGTCATCATTAGAATTCAGACCGACAACGGGGAGGGATGCCCAGGACTAATTCAATGATGATTGATGATGGTATAATAAAAACTGCAGTCTGCATCAGCACCAATTTCTAGGCCTAAGTAAATGTATTCAACCCAGAACTCTGCTTAGCGCTAAAAATGGCCCTCACCCAACCTTGATCCTGTTTGACCCACTTCTGAAGAGTCAAGATATATGACTAATCCTCCCCGTTCGTATTTTCTTATTGACTCTTTCTGACCCTGTAGGTTGGGGCGGGTCGGGAAGAATTGGATTAGTGGGTCGGTCCTAATCAAGTGGAATCTCAATCCCTTCACTCTCGCTTGCTTTCTCTCCCATTCCACAAGTGGGTAACATACAGTAATCCGGCCAACGGACCGGGTAATAAGCTAGTATATATTATATACCAAATTTTTGCAGCATAGTTATTAAGAAGAGTACTGCAAATTCTACAAGCTAACGTTTCCAACAAGACTACTTAATTACTACTACTTTTCGAGGATTGTGACGGTTCTTTGTACAATGACTTGTATTTGTCATCATTTAAGGGAAGTTTCGTGATTGACTTAATGGGTTAGATAAAGAAGTAATTTGATCTCTTCCAATGGTGACTTAGAGTCTTGGTCTCCTTGTGTTTAATTAATAGTAATTCTAACAATACTCGTTCGTTGTATTGGATTTGTACTACTCGTTCGGAACCAAAATATCGCGTCGAGTTTTAAGCACATTCGCTCGGTGTCAGGTTTGAGGATGAGCATCAATACACTAATTTTTCAATATTTTCCCCCTATTTCTACGACAAATGGATGAACTGATCATCTTTTTTTCACGGGAAAAAAGTGGCACCATGTCCATTTGGCTTGTTGAGCTCTTGATTGTTTTTATGCTTCATCTCGGGAGCTCAATGAGGCTCATGCACGTGCGGAAATCAAATTATTTCGACACTTTATTCGAATCCCTATTTCTGATTGATGTTTCAAATATGTAATTACAATAAAGCTCGTGACATTTATTAATCATCATTCCGAAAAAATCGATTGACACACTGATCTGATATGATCCGATCCGTTTCGATTCCGGTATATACCGATATTCTTCCCCTATAGCCTTCATGTATCAATAAAGCAAACCCTAATAGACGATTTAGGGGAGATGAGAATGAAGTTACGTGGTCAACAACCCTAATCCTCTTTTTGGGCACATTCGAGAATCCACTGCTTTTCCCACCACAACAACAATCCCCCTTTCTTGACTTGCCCTCCAATGGGAGTCCCACTCCCAACACAACGGTCTTTTTCTATTCTCATTATATTTCACTATACAATAACAATAACAATAACAATACACATATTCTTTCAATATCCCTAAAAAAAACAAAAGGTGGGGATGATTATTGATGATTTCTGGGGTGTTGTCCCAAATCCAATATCTTGAAGGAAAAGGTTGCATGAACCCCACCAAAGATTTTCTTACAGGATAACGCATGACACACAGCTGGATATCGAGCCAAAGGAAAAGTAGTAGCCTGATAGAGAGGACCAGTTTCACAAGTTTGGAACTTTCATGGAGTTTGGTTTGGCCACGTTTGCCCTAGTACTGTAGAGATAGAGAGAGAGAGAGAGAGAGTAGAGAGAGAAGAGCCAATGAATGTTAATTAAGGCAAAAACGTGAATGGCTATGTACATATCTTGGGGGCAAACATCAATATCGTTCCAAATCTTGAAATCTTCATATCCCTTTTTTGTTATTGTATCATGGCTTCCTATCGTTATCTCTTTCATAAGGTTCATGTTTGATTCTAGGACATGATGATGAGATGAGAGTCATCGACAACAATGGAAGAGTTTGGGATGGATATCATCATATGATTTTGATTGATAATGGGATTTTTGTTTGTGAAATCAGGGAACATATAAAGTATCATCGCAGTGCTGATTTATATAGTTATGATGTAATGTTCGGTATTGAGATCATTTAACTCGATATGATAGGGACAAGTGTGATATAAAAGTGTGCATGACAATCAGTAATGATGTATATTTATCGTTGCGTGATATTTGTGAGGATCCTATGAACGATTATAGGATTCACCATGCCTATTTAGTCCTTTGGGTGTGAAATGCTTCTTGCATTTAAGACGCATAACCTCCTAATACATGCGTAACGCAGTGAAAGCTCTCCAAATAATGGAGATTGCATGTGGATCGATAAAAAAAAAAAAAAACCAAAGTTGATTATGGTGATTAGTCATAAATTTGCACTGACGGAAAATTCATATTATCGTAGATACTATCAATGTTTCTACTTTGAAAGATCTGTTTGCTCGTGTTACATAACAATAGTAAAATTAGTGGTAAAAAATGAATTCTCATCAGAATCGTACTATGTCATCGATACATTGACCATATTTGTATGCATTGGATCACCTACCACCATATATACATGTATCATAACCAACGTGACCCATTAAACCAATTTATACCATTATCTTAATGGAAGAAAAAATGACACCAAACCCCACTTCACCAAAGTTTCCTAGGAAAAGACTTACTGGCAAACCGAATTGCTTTCAATTTGGTCGACACATACAGATATTTTCTCCAAACTAGTAGCCATAGTTATCTCCTCCTCCTTGATATGGATTAGGTTTGAACTTTGAAGAGAGTTGTCAACTTTAGACCAATTCGTTGAAATACTTTTCCCTCCATCCCCATTGAATTTCTGGAGGTGGGTTACCTTTTGTGGCCTGTCTGTGGAGAAGCAATTGGCAGGCCAGGCAGTGTCGGCTGCTGCTGCCAAAGTTGGCACCAAACCCATGAAAATGGCTTTATTATGGTTTCCCAAAACTAGGGTTTTCCTTTCTGTACCATTTATATTCTCTCCCCCACATAACAAGCCAACAATAACGATAATTGGTTGCTGCTATATATGGCCTACTAGATGGTCAAATGTTGCTGATATAAGCCAACATTAGGCCTGTTAACAGCAACAAACCCTCTCTTGTTTGACTTCTCTTGTTGTTGTTGTTGTTGGGAGAAAGTGGGGAATGAAGGAAAAGGTGTCAAGGAACTATGTGGATAATGTGAGATTCCATTTTTAAATTTAGGCTATAATATTCGAGTTATTTCAATGAATTGGATTGTGGTCGGAACATCAAGTTTTTAAGATTGGATAAAGGGTATGCATGAGATTTAGATAACTTCCATATATGTGTTGATAGTTTACCGCAACTTTCGATATAGAATTGGGTAAAAACATGAAAGAAAAAGAAATAAAAGGGTTGTTAAACTCATTTTTTTCTACAGGCCAAATCGAATAAATAATCAATGCATAAATTCGATGAAAGAAACCAATCACAAGTGTGAAGCATGCGGTGATGCATCACTACGTAGCCTAACAATGCAATCAAATGTTTCTTTCTATTATAGCACATTTCGTTGATTCTCAAGAAAACCACCTATGCATTTTGGGGTTCGATCAAGGTTGTTCAAACGAATTAAATCATTTCTTTCTCTCTAAAGGGAGTGTTCATTCCTCGTGATATTGTCGATTGGTGCATTAACATGATGATTTTCTTTATGTGATGTTATGCTATATCAGTGAACTGGATTAACCAGTCAACCAAATCGATTAAACTTGGATTTTTGCGAACCATGTATGAATATAATATATCTTGTTCGGACTGAGTATCCGTCTTTGGGTTGGACCAATATTGCAACCAAACCGACCTATGCCAAATTTCAAACTTCATCCGCCTACTTTAACCAAAAGAGGGTTCAACGACGATTCCATTGTTATCCAATCGAAGCTAGATTGCGTATCCAATGAAAGTTCTGTACCGGCAAAAATAAATTAATAAAGTTCGAATCTTAATAACCGTGTCCTATCCAACCTGTCAACCTAACAAAAAACTTGTCACGAGACTAATTATTATCCACAAACTAAAACCAAACCCTATAACCAATCAGGACAGCCAGCCAGCCAAAGCCAGCAAACATTTGCCGGCCAAGTTGTATGCAAACCGTGTTACACCTTTTTTGCAGCAGTCACGGCCTTTCCCTTTCACTTGATGTTGCTGCTGCAGACTTGCAGGCACGTCCTCAAGTTCATGTTCGGTTGGTTACTCCGATTCGTTCGGGAAAACTGTCGTCGAGATTGTTTGGAGGGGGGTCTTGTGGATGATGACTGGGCAAAGTCGAGAACACGCGACAAGTCTAGTTGGCAGGCTGACTCACCTCACTAACGACAGAGTTCTTCGACGAACTTAGACGATACAACCATTTGATTACATATCAAGTAGCTTATTAGTTAGCATTTTGTTGCAAAGACCATAATCTGGTGACCACTTAGGCTTTTAAACCCTACAAAATCTTCTATCCAGGTTTCATCATGATTCTCAAAACAGCAAGTTGCCGACCTCTTTTACCTTCCCTTTTTTTCTGTTGTTTTTTCCTTTCTGGCATTGGACAGCTAGACATTAAAGTTCACTTCTGGGACCATTCAGAAACTCACCACAAGCAAGGTATCAGAAAAGCAAAACATGATCGTGACCAGCTCTGATAAAAATGTTGATTGCCAGTAATGAATGGTACAATGCTAGTACAAAACTGTAGGGGAAAGATTATACAGTTTCCATGTGTTGTGTAATGAAGAGACAGAATTTCGGAGGCAGATCGAACAAGTTACCTAGATAACTTCAGGTGATGTTGGTCCCAAAATTCGAAGCTATCGTATAAAAATATGGACGATGGCAGACAGGTATCCAGCCAACTGAAGGGAGAAACAACTCAGTCAAGTTAGCAACAAGGCTTAAAAAGACTCTAATCCAGATTGTGCAAGGATTAACCATAAGATTAATATGGTATATATAGAGACCTCATCACTGACCTGTTCTATTATGGTCTTCCCAGAGTAACCTTCAATGACCAAACCTGCTGTGAGACCTATCATTGCCCATGCTCCATTGATCGCCTCGATCTCACGCCGTCTCTACCAAAATAAGAGAATCCCAAGCTAGATCAGTAAAGGGTAAACCAGCTGCAACAGGGCAAGCCAGTTATAATCAATTTTCAATGATCACCTTGAGTCTCTCTTTCCTTCGAATTTCTACCATCTGCTTCGCAGCTAATCGCTTGGCTTCGGCTGGATCGACCATGATCACCTCTCTTTTCGAACTTCCTGATGCCTGCATATAGTCAAAATTTTGTACAGAAGTTGACAATGTAGTTTGTGAAGTTCATTGCAAGACTTAAGCTCCAAGAGCCAGAGTACACGCCTATGGAGCATTCGACAGAAAATGTTTGCTGAACTGGGGAATGGAGAGCAGCTGATCTACTTTCCTATATACATTCAGTTCAACCTGTTCATGGAGGAAGTACCACCAACATACCTAGTAATGGCGATTCAGAGCCAAATCTGTAATTCTAACGGCTGGTTACGTGACTAACATTCCCTAATCCACAAACGTCTGTTTGATTGCATAGATTAGAGGAGAAGGGTTTTCTAATTACATTGCACCATTTGACATGAACCATTGAAACTGCTATTATGTTTCGAAATCTCTTAGGATCTGAGTCGAACTTATATGGAGGATCCATACATTGGAAGTTGCAGAGATTCGAAAAGCTCGACTTTTTGTTCTACCAACTCCAGAGTTGCTATCAGACTCAACTCCAAACCCCCACCTGAAAAATGATGGTAACCCAAATCAAAATATGGATACAAACAGCACAGGCACAACAAAGTATAAGCAATCCTCCATTCAAATTATGCAAATCCAAGTTCGAAATTCCACACATATGCTGCATCAAGCAGCTATAAACATAGCTTGGAACATGAGATCTTCCAAGTAGGGAATACCAACGAATTCAATACAGACTTCAGAAACATCATGAAAAATTGGGGATGCCAAGGCCACCTTCTGCACTTCCAAATAAACCCTACTCCAAACCATGATAAAAGTAGCCAATGCAACCAAAAGGGTAATCAAGAAACAGCATAAAGGCAGGTTCTTTCACAATCTCGCTGAGAAAAAAGTCTACAGTCGACGGAATTGACCACACAAATCCAAAATTTCCCAAAATGACAACAGATGACGTTCAAGCACAGATAGAAGCTATCTCAGCAGGTATCAGTCAAGCAATTGCAGTTTGGCTAGCTCGATTATTCTATCAATCGAACACTAAAGGCTGCGTTCGGAAGCAAAAAAGTTGCGAGCTTTCTTGAGCAAGTAGTGGACTTAACTTGAGATTATCAGCGGGGAGATGAAGACGGTAGCTGACTGGGGAAGCTGAAGAAGGGAAACAGGGCAGTTTTCCGGTGATGGGCGACGGTGAAAATGAGGCCACCATCTATCTACTCCGGCGGGGGCGGTTTCTTTCGCGCTTCCGTGGCAGTTTCTCTGCAACTTTCAGTTATATCCACAAAATTGGTAAAAAGAAGAGGCTATGGGAGAAGAGGGGGGAAGTTGACTTGCCAAAAATGGGGCCTGAAGGGCTAGGCCGATTGTTGATGTTGGATTGCACCTTGGCTATGAACTTTCTTTAACCCAAACTCGTCCATTTGCCCAAAAAATAGGACTATGGATCATGGCCCATTTATGAAAGTACCCAAATCAATATACAGTTATACACCAAACCATCTAGTTTGTGTCTTGGTTAGTTGTCTCATATTTAACGTCATAAGATTACATAACTGATCTCCGATTCTCGATATAAAAGTAACATTGTGTATACTATTTGTTGTTCTGTGTTATCACTTGCAATAACTTATTTATTAGCAGTGAGCATCGTAGTAGTATCAACAACGAACAATGCATGTCCGTTATTTCTTGTCATAAGGCACATATTTAATCCTCGACCATTAGGGTCACATCGTGTCTACTTATTTACTGTTTTGTGTGATCATTTGTAAGAACTCATTTACTTGCCAAGTCTTAAGCATCTTAGTGTCAACAAAAAGCAATACATGTTTGCTATTTTTTGTCGCAAAATAACTTATGAGTTTGTTGGATACTCGATTTTATGCGAAGGTGACTCGATTTTCACATGCTCTTCATTCATTGTCACATTTTTAGTGCTCTTTTAGTTGTATCAGAATTAGATTTAGCGAATGGAACTCTTAGTTCAAAAGGTAAAAAAACAAATTTATGATATTGTAAACAATGAAGCTGTAACTCAGATTTACATCTTCAAAACACTTTGAACTTGTATTAACCACACAAACAATGAAATAACTAGCATTAGACCATATTTACACTTGGCACTTTAGTATAATCCAAATCCTCCACCAACTCAACAACCTCTTCACCATGCCTCTTCATGCCCTCATAGAACATAACACAGTAAGCCATCCACCACAGAATCTTGAGCAAACAAAACAAATTTACCACAACCAATCCAAGGAAGATCTGGCCAGAGGTCGGCCACCCGAGACCGGCCAAACCGACCGGAGAAGCCATTTGCCCAACCCCGGGCAACCGGAACCCAACCCAAACCAAGCACTTCAACAAACCCCAACCCACCAATCCAAACAACAGATTCACAACAAACCCATGTAGCTCCATCCCTTTGCCAATCCTGGCCGCCTTCCCTATAACTTCAAGCCCACAGATCTCTCGCTCCACGACCGATCCGACCATGCCCAAACTCAAATCCACTAGCAAGTAAGAATACAAAACCGAACCCAAAACCGCAAACATGTTCATTGTGATCGACAAGATTCGCAGACTAGACAAGAACACGAGGGTGAAAGGGTAAGCAATCAGGAACAGAACACACATGAATCCCAAGAGGAAAAGGGTCGTGTAAGCCCAAGTGACCAAAGGCCCTTTCCAGGCCCTTATTACCCTAAAAAACAAGCCTTTAACCGTTGTGGTGGGCTGCTTTCCTCCGAGTGCCATGGCTGAAACCAAAATTGCAGATGCTGCTACGAAGAGGGATGATAGTGAAACGATGACCGCCACGATTAGCTCGTATACGATGATGGAGGCCAAGGACTTTCCGATTCGGTCGATGTTTGTCGGGTCGATGGCCAGGCTTTGGAAGGAGTTGATCAGTAGCCTGAGGAAGCCGAGGGATACGAAGTAGATTGAGGAGTTGAAGACGAGGATGAGAATGGTTACCTGGGTAATCAAGGTTGGATTTTTGGGGATGATTTTGATGGTTTCTGTGGAAATGGTGAGCAACCCTTTAAGCCAGGAGGACTCCATTGAAATGGGTTGAGCTTAGAATTGGTGAGTGATGAGTGGGGAAAATGTGTTGAAGCTTTGCAAAATGATTTGAACCACACAGGCTTCTTATGCTTATCGTTCAATAAGAGGCTCTTCTGATATTATTTGAGTTTGATGGAGAAGAGAATGGGGCCTTCTTTGTAGCTGCAACTTGGCAGAGACTTGACATCTAGCTTTGAAAAGTCTCAAATGGTGATCTTTGCTAATTTGTCTAATGTTTGAATGACAAAAGTTCACTCGAGATTGGAATTTGTATAGCTTAAGGAAGGTCAGATGAGTCGTCCTTCACTTCTAAGTTGTGGTAATTTTAAAACCATGGAGTTTTATTTGGAGCAAACACATCCCAAGTATTGAATTATAAATCTTTATTAGTTATTATTATGGGTATCGTTATTAATCACTATGAGATGATATTGTTATTAGAATGATTTAGTTGATAATTAACATGTGAGACGAGAAAGGTGATCAAATGTAAAGATCGAAATGTCTATTCATTTACACATGATATAATATGGTAGATCTTATCTAGTATTGTATATAAGTTTTTCAGTGACGTTCAAATTTGTTTATCAATATGAAATTCTTCCACTTAATCAACGCATATTCACAAGCCTCGTGCATGATGGTGGGTGTTTTGTCACATGACAAAATTTTGTTAGTACAATTGACATAAACTTGAGAGTTGATGTGCTAATTAGTTACTAGTCATGATCATAACCAATTTTCCATTGTTGACAAATCAAACAAATGAAACTTCCTTCAATTCCCTATCTAATTTCATCACCAAAGACCTTGACTCAATAACTAATTGCTTTAAGTTGATAGTAATAAATGCTCTTAGTAGGGTTTCTCTCATTACTTCCCATCCACTCAATTTTTCAACCGCTAAATATCTTTGATGAAACAATAAAAATATTCAAAAAGTTAAACCTGTTTTTCAAGTTAAACATCTTAACTAAACAAAGAATTTTATCTAATTCAAGAACTACAAACGAGCTAGAAACATCATAAATTGATTAGTATTGTTACATCTCATACTTAAAATATCTGCTCCATAAACGCTTAAATCTGCATTATCTAAAATCTTCCATCAATAACAAAATCGAACATCATTAAGTAGTAGTTACCTCTACATTATTCAATACTCTTCAAACTACCAAAATATCCCATTTCAATCATCCAATGTACTTCGTAACAAGAACTTCACCAAAACTTGAGCACACCATATCTAAATTAGCGATTCAAGCTTTATATTACAACAACAAACAAACAAATAAACAACAACAAACAAATCAAATGAAAATCCAACAAATCCCTAAACAAAAACAAAAAAACCCCTTGTATTTTTCCTATCTTCTAACCCAAAAAAAAAAAAAAATGTCAAGCCTCCAAAATCTCCATTTCATGATCCCTAATCCCATGCCGCTTTCTAGCCTCCCGGTAAAAAACGGTGCTAACGACGAACCCCCAAACCACCACCGCCGCATAAACCCCGACCACCACCGCCCTCTCCCACCACCTTTCCACCCACGTCGCCGTCATCACGTCCTCAACCGCCGCCTCCTCCATCCTCCACCCAATCACTCCCGTCGCCGCCGCCATCCCACCCGAAAGAACCCACCCGCAAACCCGCCTCCCCTCCAGAAGATCCGACCCGACCCGAATCGCCTCCCAACCCGACCGCCGCTCCACGATCGAAACCACCAACGCCATCCCCATTACCGCCATCATATACACTTCCACCGCCAACCCAACAACCCAAATCCCCACTCGAATCCCCGACCTCCCAATCCCCGGCGCCAGCACCGCCGCCGCCGCGGCGGGCAGCCCGGCGTACGCCCACGAGATCGCGTACACACAGATCGCCGTCGCCGCGACCCGCGCCCACGCCGGTCGCACCGCGGCGATCGTGGATCTGAAACCGACGGGGCGCTTCCTGCCCGAATCGGCGGCGGTGACGGCGGAGATCGCGGCGATTAAAGCGATCGAATTCGCAGGGACGAGGTGGAGGAGCTTGAGCTGAAGCAGAGAGAGGAAGACCTCGCGGGATTCCTTCCACACCTGGCGGGACTCGTAGTGGGTCGGGGCGACGGTGGCGAGGTACTCGAGGCGGAGGATCTTGGATCTGAGTGGGATCGATGAGACAGAAAGGGAAGATAATAGGAAACAGAGAGGGAAGGCGAAAAACAGAGTGATCGAGAGGAAGAGTGCTCTGTTTCTCAATAAAATTTCTAGGGATTCGACGATGATTCTGCAGAGGGAGGAGGCTGTTGATGATGCTGATGGCGATGATGGAGAATGGGAGCTAGGGTGGCGGTGGTGGTGGAGATCGACGGAGAGTGTGCCATCTGCGGTGGTGGAAGTGACCATCTTGGCGGAGGAATGAGGAGGAAGGGGGAGGAGGTGCAATTGGGCGCCATTAGAGGATCCCAGTGGAGCTTCTTCAGGCATTTTGTGTTGCATTATTTTTTGATTTGATCCGATCTCGTGCTATTTTTAGTGTTTTCTTGTTTGTAGTTTTTAAGATTGTTGGATGGATCAGGTGAGAAAATTCGTTTTCGGTGGATTAATTGGTTGGGTTATTAACTTATTATGGAGTGGGAATGGGATTTAATGAAGTGGGGTTCATTTAATTCAATCTTCTGTGCTTAATAATTGATAATCAGTGTAGTTGATTGACAAATCACATCATTATGGGTAAGTAACTAACATAAGTTAAAACATGTAATTATGAAGGTAGGCAAATCCAACTCAAGAAATTACAAATATGTACTAATTTTTATACACAACGATATCTAAATTAATGGTTTGTTATTGCCACGAACAATGTGAATAATAATCTTTATTTTGGATAAACTTTACAAAGCAAACTTTACAAAACAATAGCGGTATATCTGCATGTTTTTAGATGATAAACAGAGAGAAAACCAAATCTGATTCCACGATCAAGAACCAAAATACTAGGAGATTATAGGACATGTCAATTAGTAAAGGCAAGCAAAAGAAAAAGGCGTTGGTTGATGCATGCACATTAGTGTCTACTCGGATTTGAGATAATCTTCGTAGAAGATTTCATTTCTTTGACAAGGGTGATTATTAATCCGATAATTTAAATCTAGGACATGATAAACATTATCATCACTTTATCAAATTTGACGTGACGAGGTTGAGAAGATTGAGCCGAAGAAAAGAGAGGACAACCTCGTGTGATTCCTTCCATACCTGGCGGGACTCTTAATGGTGTTGGAACAACAGTGGTTAGGTACTCGAGGAGGGGGATGAGAGTAGTGACAGGGCAGACCGAATACCCAACTCCTTTCTTCTCTATTGGGCTTGATTAGGGCTGCCTTCTCTTTCCCTCTCTTGTTAGGCTTCTACCAACATATGCGAATGAGCAACGAAAAATGGAAAAGGAGAAATGGAGTTTTACTAGAGGAGGCTAAGGTCTAACAAGAAGAGAGGGTAGAGCGAAATATTCAAGGGAAGGTAAACAAAGAAAACGAAGATAATAAGAACATGCGTGGGAGGGCAAAGAGAGAGTGATCCTGATGAAAAGTTGTTTGTTTCTCAAGAGAATCACAAGGGATTCCACAAGGATTTTGGTGTACAACTCGGAATTTTCCCTGCTTCCTGCCTTGTGTAAAAGCAATTGCCTCATTACAGGGCTAAAATAATATACTCTGAGAGTACTCCAGGTGGAAACTATATTCACTGCATGGAAAGAAAGCGGGATTCACTTGCGTATTAACAAAACTATATTTCCTCTCTCCATTATCAGGGGAATGAAGAGTTAGTGCTAGGAAACAGTCAAACAGAGATAGTAAGGGTTTTGTTATGTCATATTACAGCATTCAAAATGGCAGAACAAACCCTAGAAAGAAACGAGTCTCTTAATCCACCTAGAACTCCTCCTTCACATTCATCGCATCCACGTAACGTTGGGCCAATGAGGCACTATCCATCTCCTTCCTTTGAGCTCGATGTAGTGCGCGATGTTGCTGCGGAATTACATGGCCCCAGTCATATCCGATCAGGCTGACGGTAGGAGCCATCTGCTCTCTCCAGATGTTTGAGCCGTTCTCCCTGTCCAAATCCCACGAGTGAATGTCTGGATTAAGGATCGGAGTGAAGCAACGAACATCATCGTTACTGATCTTCATGCTGAAGAACTGGATGCGGCAGGGTGTTTCGTCACTGTGCTTCTGGAGGTCCTGTAGTACGCGAAAAACTCTTGACCTCACTGTATCAATTGGACTGGCTTCCATCCAGTGCCTCGCAAAAAATGCATATGACTGTTGTTGCCAAGTGACTTGCATCTCATTGCGGAAGCCTGGCCCAGTGGTCTCGCCATTGGAGTCTCCTACTGGAGTTTCATTGGACAATTTTTATATTTGATATGATCTTGTGTCGTTTTAAGTGTGTTCTTGTTCCTAGTTTTTTAGGTAATCAATTTGATAGGAGCAAGAGGAAAATTGGTTTTTGGCAGGTCAATTGTATGGGTTATTATGGAGCAATTAGGAAATGGATTAAGTGAAGTGGATTTATTTAATTCAGTTTGTTGCTTGATAAATGATAATCAGTGTGTAATTAAAAGAGATAGATTTAGTTTAAGAGCGAAGAAATTTAAATAATGTTTGATTCGTTCTGCAATAGAATCATCGAGGGGAGGGGAAAATGGAAATGAAGTATAATCTTACTTATATATTGGTGGCAATCCAAAAGATATGTAATATCTTTACCAAAAAAAAATAGTAAGAAAAATGTGGCCTAACAAAAATATAGATATCTACTCCAATTTTTATAGACAACCGCATCCAACTCAAATTAATGATTTATACATCGTGGCGAAGAACAAGAAATGCATGAACAACACTCATAATTTTGGATAAAGACTTAGAACAAGAGACGATATAAACAAAGAGAAAACCAAATCTAGCTCCACGATGAAGAACCTCAATACGAGGGGGTTAAGGGAAATGTCAATAAATAGGAGCAAGAAGAAAAAAAGACCATGGTTGTTACATGCACAACGTTGTAGTGAAGAGGAAAGAATGCATGAACAACACTCATTACTTTGGATTAAGTCTTAGAAGTATGAACTGTCTGCGACATGATTTTCCAATGATAAACACGGAAAAAATCAAATCGAGTTCCGAGATCAAGAACAACGATGCGAGGGGATTATTGGACATGCGAATTAGTAGGAGCGTGCAAAAGAAAAAAGGTGACAGTTGTTGCATTCGCATAATTTACTCTACTCACAAATAGTTGTTGCAACTTGGATGCACATAATTTAATCTACTCACAAACTTGTACACAATAGGATTTCATTTCTTCAATAAGGACAATAGCTAATCCCGTATTTGGTTGGTATATCATTATTTTGGAGTAATTTCAGTGTTGTTGTGCTCTTATATTTTTGGAGTCATCAAGAGTTGTATTAGCTTAAAGGTCATAATCAAAGAGTCAAGACCGCATCTCCCCTAATACAACATTTCAACCAAAGAGCCCAATCTACTCTTCCTTCTTAGATTGATGAAAGCAACCAGATTTCAGCCACTAGTCACTAATCGTTATCACTGCGTACTAGGTTCAAGTCCCAAACCCAACTGCATCGATTTACCACCATGGCCTCTTCCAACCATATCCATTCAGAACGAAGAAACAGAGACACTACTACGTGCCCAATCCTGAATCGTGGCAATCCGGATTCAAACACAGTTGAAAGTCTGCTGCTTTACCGTTTGTTGAGGCTCAGTAACACACAATCAAAGCATAAACTTACCCAGAAAAGTCTGGCCAAAACAACAAACATTGTCACAAGTATATGATCCACTTGTCTTTCCAAAGTGTTTAAAGGCACAACCTTTCGATACCTATCTCCAGTCTAACTCTATTGCTTCTTGTGGTGAACTCCATGGCTATCAAAAGCTTCATCAACCACATTCCTCTATTGCACCAACTGAGAAAATTAGGCATCAACAAACAGACTAACCTATGATCTATCTACATCGATTCACACTCCTCCTTCATGGAAGGGTAGCAAGGAAACCAGTAATATCAGACTCCTCGAACCATTTCCAGGCAAGAGCAAGAAATACATCGAGAACCAGTTCATACCAATAACTCGAATTTTCACGAAGAATCTCCATACCCTTCCTGCAGAGCACTCTCAGCTGGATATGGCGCCTCCTGAAATCTGAATCATAAACCAAGATGACCATGTCCTGCAAATCTGAAACCTTAATCATAGCCTGCAATCCATGCTACAAGAAATTCAAGAATCCCACCAATCTCTAAACATAATCCGAACAGTGACCTCGAGTAGAAGCAGAAAATTATCATCCCATTACCATAAGATCAAAAGGCCACCATAGTTACAATATACAGGGGAACTCCAGGAACTTGAAGGGGGAAAAAACAAAACTTTAACCAAAATTGTTGACCCTTACGAGGGGAAAACACGTTTCTTTCTACCATACACTGAATTCATTCCTCCAATCGAAACCCCAACCGCCATTCCTTCCTTCCTCCTCCTCCACCGAATTCCCCAGCTGAACCCTAGCCCGGCAAATCGGGCAAGCCGGCACCTTTACCAGCCATGGATCCACGCACCGCCGATGGAACACGTGCCCACACACGGGAAGCTTCCTGCACCATTCCCCCTGCTTGATTGAATCCAAACACACCACGCATTCATCCACCTCGCCGCCTTTCTGCATCCTCCTCGAGAACCTGAATTGGGGAAGCCTCTGCTTCAGGTCGCGAAACGAGATCCCGTTGCCAGTGGCGGCTGAGGAGGGATTGTTGTTGTTGTTGTTGGCCGGATTGGAATGGCGGTGGAGGGCGGCGGTGGCGAGGAGGAGGAGGATTGCCGCGACGCCGAGGAAGAGGAAGAAGAGGGTCGTGATGAAGATCATTATCAAGGCCTTGAGGAGTAAAGAGAGGAGCTTTGGGTTCGGCTTCGGCGGTGGTGGGTGTACGGTGGTGCCTGCCCCGGCCGCCGGCGGCGGCGGCGGCGGCAGGTGATCTGGATTGGAAGGCATGATTTCTCGTAAATTAGGGATCTTTGCGAATTGGGTTTGTTGGAAACTAAGGGGAAATAGGAAGAGGGCAGAGATAAAAATTTCCAGTGGCTCGCAAATCAAAAAGAGAACAGAAAGCAACAATGGTTTGAGTTTTCGCCCGGTTTATTCATTATTGACGCCTGCGCGATAGAAAGAGATTGAGTTGCATCAGGCAGGGGCGGTGAGTTTATTAGTTTTATATCCCAATTATTATAATTTAATTATTTCATAAAGAAATGCCGCTAATTAATCTCGCCCTTTTAAATCGTAGTAAAAAAATATTGTAACAAGAAAATCGAAAGCTCGGTCTAAATCGTAATTACAATAGTTAGTGATGACAATGAGGTGAGGCGTGTTTAGTGTTATGCCACCCTGCATTAAGTGCGGAACAGGTGGGGAAATACTCGTTCGGAGCGGGACGGGTCTAACAATTCTTATATGTTATTTGAAAAAAATAACATCGATATTTAACTCTTGTACAATAACATAAATAAAAACAATTCGTAAATGAATGAGAAATGTTGCACAATAAATAATTGAGTCTAAATAGTTGAAAGTTAGAGTTTTAAAATTTCTTTGAGATGAAAATATGATTATAGAAAGACTAAAAGAGGATAAATACATATAGATATTGATGTAGCTAATGGTAGAATGGGTCGAGAATGTGGGTGAACGAGCGTGAGACAGATCAGAAGTGGTAAAACCCGCCAGAAACAGGTTAGGGTCAATCGGGTCGCGCAAGTCAAATCAGAAATTGTCATCACTATCAATATTCAATAGTTTATGAAGGAAGAGTCAAAATAGTATGAATATATTCAAAAGAATATTAATTTGTGTATATAATTGAGATATAACAACGGATCAAGAATAGTGCAAGAATAGAGGTTAATAATTATGTCTTGCCACGACACACTACTCCTCGAACATGTAATACGTATGCAAGTAGAATGCGTCAAAAATCAAAATAGGTTCGATCATGCACTTACGGATCAAATCGAAATTCTCGTATGTACAATTTTCATGGCCAATTGATATGAGTATGTATGGGACCTAGATTAGTAAATCTTATTAATGGTGTAGTATTGATAAAGTATTAACAACTTGAAGTTATATATTAGTAGCTAGGTCCTTAGATATGAAAGAATAATGAAACTTTCTTTAGCATATTCTATCACACGTCTGTCTATAGTCTCTAATGGATACCAAAGTATGAGCATCTCTCTCTCACTCGTAAACTATCAAATTCATCTTTAGATATATTTTCATTTTAAACCTAATATTCCATTTATCGAAGACAGTTTAGCAATTTCACCTTGTTACAGCAAATGAACAGGTGCTATCTAAAAACTAGGCATTATCTAGGCTAGTACTTGTAGTTTAATTACTTGCCAATCATGCAAAAATGACAATTATCCTAATGAAAAAAAAAGAAGCTTTCTATACAATATTCATTAATGGCTAGAATATATCTTACCATTTACCATTTACTCATCTCCACTATATAATATGAAGTGGAGGAAAGCCAAAAATTCACAATTACACACAAATTTCATATAATACATTCTTCTTCCAACCAGTTGAAAAACCCATTACTCTAAAACCATGGAGAATACCCTTTTCATGGTGTTCATGGTAGCCATGGCTGCCACTCTTGCTTCACTATCCACAGCTGACAATGGCATCGCCACTTACTACGAAAAATACACTCGTAATTAAGTTGTTATAACCAAATTGACATGTTTAGATTTGTGTTTAGTTCGATTGATTAATGGCTAATAACTAACTTAATATATGGTCAACATATGCAGCCTCTGCATGCTATGGTGGCCAAGATAAGGGAGTGTGGATCGCTGCGGCGAGCAATCAACTATGGAACGGTGGAGCCGTGTGCGGGAAGAGATTTCGAGTCAAATGCGTGGAGCCCTCGCGAAACGGCGTCCAACATCCTTGCACTGGCAAAGATGTGGTGGTCACTATTACGGATCGTTGTGGCGATGGATGTCCTTCGACACTCGATCTGTCGAAGGAGGCTTTTGCCACCATTGCGAACCCAGTTGCTGGGATCATCAACATTGAGTATTACCCGTAAGGATTTCTCTCTTTTTTTCCCACCAAATTCTTTTTTCATAACTTTGAAGGGGTTTTCTTCAATTGTAATATTTGTTGTATTTCCTAATCATTTTTTTGGTTTTGGGGTGATATGCAGGGCTTAACTTGTGAAGTGCTAGTTGGGACGAGATAAGCCATTGTATGTTAGATGTAGTGAACGAACAAAGCCCTATATCAACTTATTACATCACAAAATAATGTTATATACCAAAGAGCAATAAATAGGATAAACTTTTACATCTTTATCTTCCATGCACGGTTCTTCCAGCATAACCAATCAATTGGTACGATACTATTTCCGTATTTCACAAACGATTACAATAGCTTCAAGCAATATATGTTTCATGCATTGATGCTCGTAGCAGGCTAGGTCCAATACAACCCGATCCTCGATTCGGTCAATGTGCTAATGCAATATGATTCTAAACCGAACTAGATCATGCAAGCTCGAGGCCCGAATTTGAAAGCTAGATCCTCCATGCTTGCTTTACGACCATGGATTGATCGACACGTTGATTTCGAATTTTATTTATGTACATGGTCTAGAGATCATAGTGAAGAAGTGAGGACAAGATTTGAGGCTCAATCATATGTTACAATGTGAGGCTGAAGAAATGCAACAAGCACACCAACATAGTGTTCAATGCACCATTTTACCTAATAAATGTAATGCAAAGGACAAATTTTAATCAATCAATCACGCTTTTGATTAGATGCATATTGAGTTTATGTGATCGATTCAATTTGATTCGAAATAAGATAAAATTCTTCTTGCTTAGCATAACAAGAACTTCGTATCAACTCATCCACCAATCCACATGAGTCGACTTAAGAGAGTGCTAGATTTACATAAATATAGACCGACTTGGCAATATGTACATTGTTGATTATCAAAACCTAGTAAAAGCACATAAACCCTAGAACATATATGTTCCTCGCTCGTCTAGAAGAGAGCAAAGAAAATTATAGGTCTAACCGTTGATGGCTGATTTGAAGTGGTCATCATCGATCGTGGAGTACAAGTCGCCTTCCACAACAAGAGCCTCAATTGCTTCCCTGTCCAAAGACCAAAAGCAAGAAGGCCGACGACATTAGGAAAGTTCGTCCAAGGTATGCATGTGAGAAAGGAGAAGAGGCATGAAATGTCAGAGCGAGAGATGCACTTGATAATATGCATTGGGAGGTTAAGCTGACGAGCAATGACATCACGATGCACTCCCTCTTCATTATTTCTGCAAAGAAGAACAGTCAAAGGGCTCTTGAGGTAGATAACTCATGGAGGATCCATTAGGGGAGAGTTTCTGATATAGTAACTCACAGATGTTGAGGCTGATGAATGACGTCTAGTATCTTTTGCCGGAGGTTATTGATCCTGTCACTACCCTGAAATGCGGCAGTAGGCTGCAATAGGAAGGAAGCTAAGTAAGCACAAGAGGATTGATTTATGATAGGCGCCAATCCAACAATTCAGTTGATAATAAACCGACCTGATTTAGAGAGGCGGACTGAAGTCCCCTTGAGAAGTTGCTGCTGCTTGGTGGAATGGAATTTGTCAATGGTGGTGGCTGAGCAGCGACTCCCTGCAGTTCACATCACCATAGTATGCATTAACACAAGCAATTCATATTGAAGATCTACAGTGATCTTATTTCAGTAACCAGAGAGCAATACCTTCATCTTGGTATTGTAGAAGTGGACGTATATGCACTCGATCAAGTGACTCACCACCTCATTGAAATCGGTAACTGGCCTGAGACCCACATCCAAATTTGAAATCAAGACTTAGAAAACAAGGCAATCTGTGTAAATATATTAAATGAAAAGAGAAGACAACTATCAACCTAATAGAGAAGACATTGATGAATCTTCTGCCCTGCAAGCCTCTCAAGTGTCCGTGTACACGGACATAAGTTCCGATTCTGTAGGTGGAAGAAATTAAAGGCGTACAAATAAAATTTTCCCACTGCTTCAACAGCAATTATTAGCCATAGAAATCTAGATACGTACGAGATTCCTTCGGCTTCTTCAGTGTCAAGAGGTTCCTGAAACCTACATAAAAGCAATTAAACAGCATCACTTTGCTGATGCATATAAAACCATTACACAATGTGAACAATTTCTAAGAAGCTTACCATTTGCAGCATTCCATCACTCCTGTGCCATCATCGACGAGAAGAGTGTAGTCGCTCACTTTGTCTTCCTTCCGACACACCCTCCCCACCAGAACAACCTACAGATATCATCAATTCATGTCACACAGAAAAGGAGCACTAACAAAGATATACAAGCAATAGAAAAACTCCAGTCTGCAGAAGAACACTCACAGTGTTCACAACAACACCATCAATGGTGAAATTGGACTCATCAGTAGTTGGTAGCTCGCTCATCTGCTTCACAGTAAGCGGCAAAAGGACCTTGGAATCTCGATTCTGTCGGGGGAAAAAACGACTTCCAGAATCACCAACAAATAATTAAGACACCCCATTCTATAATGCTCGGTCTCCAGAAGTCTCCAACTTCAAGTCACACAACCCAAATTTTACAAAACCGACTTCCACCCCTTAAGAGCATAAACCAATCTATCAAACCCATGTTGGTCAGCCAAAAAAGGGCAACAATCGCAAAACCCTAATCAGCTAAGCAGGCATGGCATTCTTAATCAAGTGAACAAAACATTTCGCCGTCAGATTAAGCAAAATCCCCAAAATGGAACCGTCCAAATCAACAAACTTGCAAGACCCTAAAAAGCTACTATCCGTCATTTTCCACCGGGGAGATGAGGGAGAATCATATTGAGAAATCGGTTATTTTGAAAGACAAGGGTAAGTGGTGGGTTGGTGAAGGAAAGTAGTTGCAGGGTACCTTGGAGGAAGAAGAGGACGCGAAGGAATCGTGAGGCTGAGTGGCCTGCGAAGGCATGAATCCGCCGCCCATGAACGCCGCCGCGCCTCCATCGAATTCGCTTCCGCCGTACATTTTCGCAGCTTCTTCTTCTTCTTCTCCACTTCTCTTTTTTTCCCCTCGCTTTCTCCTGCACTGAATAGTAAACCGCTCTCAGTTTTCCCTCTCTTCAATTTTGGCGGAGAATTCTGAATTGGGCTGCCGAGTGGGTCCATAAAAACCTAAAGCCCAACTACGATTTACAGGCCCTAAGTAAAATATAAACTCGTTACCAAAGTCAAAAGATACGATCTTGTTCGCCATTATACATGTAGTTTAATTTTTAAATACAAGAATATATATAATTTAATATAATTTTGGAGAACATAATTAATACCCAAAAATATTTGGATGCAATGATGACCACTTATCATCTACAAAATCTATAGAGAATTGACAAATGACCACTTATCGAGATTGTTTCTTTTTAGATAAGGTGGATATAAATTCGTTTTCATTATAATGTGCTATTTAAGGAATTAAAATTTGAGATTGAGATTGTGACGATTTGAGTACTACTTTTAGAGTTAAATAACAATAGGAGTAGATGTATGGTTTTCCCTGATACCAAACAAAATCGAATCAAGTACAAGGTTGAACAGAAAATAAAGAGAAAACGAAAGACAACAATGTATGGATCTAATTTGTGCACTCTTTTTCATTGATTTTAAAATCGTCCACATAAATTGATACTAAAAAATATATTACAACCGAAATAAAACCCGAAAAACTAAATACAATACTCATAAGAAGATGATATAGCAATACTAAAATCGAATTATACAGCGATCTGGTCCGATTCCAAATTCCTCCACAATCAATACCAACCCTTGTGTTCTTTGAGTGTTAGAATTTGGAAACTTGGGGGTTAATGATTAGCTTCAATTCTCCATCCCCCACCACTTCAATTTGCTCCCTCCACCACCATTTTTCCATGGAAAAATCAATCTTCCAAAGCACAAAGACTAGACTATTCAAAAGAACACCATTGAGGTCTCCAATTTTTTTCCATGGACACTTGCTCCACTCTAGCTAGCAAAAGCCATAATTAGCCTCATCTGCCCCTACTTCAACCATTACCAGTCTTCTTCTATAAATCGAGCAAATCGCTCCGTCCTCACTACCAAAACAAACCCCATAAACCCTTCAAAAAACATTCCACAATCCTCACTACTTCCTTCATCGAAAATGGATCCCAGTCACCAAGTTTCAAACCTCTTGATCACCATTGCAACAATCATCGCGAGTCTTTCCATGCTCTGTTTCACCAACGTCGCAGATGCAGCACAAGGAAAGGCCGTTTTCCACAACGCCCTCACTCGTGAGTTTCAAAACAGAGCATCCTCTGTTTTTCTTTCTTTCTTCATGATCGATTGTATTGTTTGTTGTTCATCTTCATCTTCATCCTTAATTCTCTTGTGGACAGCTTCGGCTTGCTACCAGTACCAAAACAGGGGAGACATGATCACCGGAGTGAGCGACAAGCTGTGGGACAACGGCAACGCCTGCGGGAGGAGGTACAGGGTGAGGTGCATCGGCGCGGCCAACCTAGCGCCGAGAAGCTGCCGGACAACATCCGGCGCCGTCATCGTCACCGTCGTCGATTTATGCCGGAACTGCGACGGTGACATCAACTTGTCCCGGGCTGCTTTCAACAGGATTGCCGATGTCGATGCCGGCATAGTCCGCGTCCAATACGACGCGTACGTAAATCGTGTCTCTAATCTCTATACGTAGTAAAAAGGCACTAAATACGGATATTCGGTCATCGAAAATTCTGATATCAATATCCTGAACTATTTAGTTTCATTCATTCGAGTTGTTGGTAGAGATTTTGTTATTGATCTTATACGATTTACTTATGATATGATATCCTCTATGTTTCCGAAATTTGCAGGATCTAGTGAAAGTTGGATAGCTGATGATGACTAGGGAGAGGAATTAATAAATAAGTGATGTTGGATGGATGATGGAAAAAATTCAACCAATGATGAGTTTGATGTTTTAGTCAATATAATTACCGATCGATGTATGCTACTTTGAAGAATCTATTGACATCGGAATAAGTGAACGGTGCTCGATTATAAAAGATATCATCTTTGTACTACGTGTGAATTAAGTGTGCAATATAATCAACAATCATTATCGTAAGATGTTTGTACTCGATTAGTGTAATCTGTCTTCGAAAAAAATGTCTCCATTAGAGCATACGCAATCTCTAAAATAATCTATCCAATGCGTTATCCCAATTTCGAGCATCTGAATTCCACTTATTTCAATAATTCACCCTAATTTTAAGATTCTTTCCCAAGTGACCTCCAACCTCTTTTTGTTGGGAATTTTGGGGTTAGTTTCATTCTCACTTCCATTTGCTATGGAAATTGATGTCACAAAAGGAGTCAAAGACTTGGACTAGTAAGACATTTATGAGGTACATTGAACACAAAAGACCGATTTCCACAAGGAAGAATAGCTTTTGTTATCGGACATTTATGAGGTACAAGTTCGATACTATTACAACGTTGTAGAAATGATTTTCATTTGAACACTGATTTAAGCAAAGATTGTGGAAGAGAACATTGAACACTAGAAGTTCTCACATATGCATGTGAAAGTTTTCGACCTTTCAGAGGTTTCAAAGTATTTCCCTTAATCATTTTGACCCAAAATAGGGATTTGTGGACTTCCAATGAGTTTCAAATCTTTAATAACATGAAACCAACTTGACCACCTCTGCTTGAAGCAAAGGCCATTTCTTCTCAACTGAATACACATTTTTCATACAAACTCCAATTCAAAGTACTGCACATTTCCACACTTATAAGAGGAATAAACAAAAGCTAATCAGTAGCTTCTTCCTGTGGGTTAGTTTCCTTTTGAGATGAAGAACAGAGAAGCAAATACAACAGTGGAAAAGGACAAAATGGCTCTTGTTTTGTCTTCTGTACTGTATATAATCAATTTAGTTTGTTCTTTTTGCTTATTATTATTATTATCTTCTTCCTCCCTCTGTGAAAAGGCAGTAAAAGTATTTTTAAAATTAATGAATCTTGGGTGTGGACTGACACAGATTGACCATGAGTAGTCACATCCCAAAGGGTTTGTGATGATTATAATGCAAGAACAGAGGAGAGGAAGCAACAGTAATAAATTCAAAGCCTGAGACTGAGAAAGCTTTGAAGCTGTGGAACTGGAACAGAACCTAACATCACATTTTCCAGGCTTCGTTTGGATGAGGAATTGTAACGGATCAATTTGACACAATTATCTCGTTTTGAGACAATTGTACCAAATTGCCTCGTTTGCCAGCAAAAAATTTGGATGGATCAATCTGCCTGAGGTATTTTGAATTGATCCGTTTTGAGTCAATTTCAATTACCTGGGGTGGGGGCAGGTAATTCGAATTGACTCGTTTTAATTGCCTCGTTTATAAAACGAGACAATTGATCAAATTGACTCATTTCTAAATTGATCCATCCAAACGACCCTTTTAGGCCGTAAATGAGTTGAGTCGAGTTTTTTTGTCTAATTTTAATTCACTTGTATATTTGTTACTAAAATTCTGATTTGTGTTTGAATCGAGCTCGACTTGAGTAAGACTCATTAATAAGCTGACGAGTTCTACTCAAGTTCGGCTCATCAATTAGTCCGAGAGATCGACTAGAGCTAAGGTATCAAATCATTTATTCAATAATTAGTCATATCATGTTATTTAATAGTAATTAGTACATGAGCGATCTGTGATACATAATTTCTCTTTTAAAATATAAATGAGACATATTTGATCACTTGTTCAAATTCTTAAATATCATATGTGGTGAGATATATAATCTAACAATCTATAAATTATCAACAAGCTAATGATAAAATACTAACTGATTCCTCATAAATTGCTAGTTGAGGTGGCTCACTAGCGACATTGTCAACCCAACTCATAGCTCAAAATGAGCTAGCTCACAAATTGTGCCATCACGACATTGAGTCGAGCTTGTTCATGAGCCTTGCGAGATAAACAAGGTTTAGCTCAAATTTGGCTCATCAGTAAACAAGTCGAGTGTCAAAGAAAATTTTCCGAACCGAACAATGAGATGCTCGTGAGCAGTTAGACTGGTTTGCAGCCGTGCATCTCCCTATCCCTCTCTCTGTAGACCTCTCTCTATGTAGTCCAAGACTCAAGCCAAGCCAGCAGCAACAACAAAACAAATCACAAGTAATGAAGAATCCTTAATGAGCTTATGGTAAAGAGAAGAGAGGAGACCAGTCTTCTAATGAAGAAAGGCTTGCAGGCATTGGTGGAGAGTTGGCGTGTGGTTTTGGGACAAGTTCCCTCTCCTAATATTAAACCCTAAACCCTATAGGTGACTTTCTGCAGCTTTCTCTCAACCATTTTCTCCTCCATAGAGTCTGTATATTGCAAACAGTCCAATGCATGCAAGCAACAGTTCACTCATCTCTACAGCCCTAATAAGCATAGCAACAATGCATAGCAAGCAACTCTGATGATCACAGTAATGCAGATTGGAAACCAGTTCTAATTGGACTTTAAATTTTTTACAGTAAAAGTAAAAAAAAAAAAAACATGTTGATATGACTTGAATCGGGTTCTGGGCCTGGTCTGTAACCGTTTCCTTTGCTAGATTGGATTAGGTTTAGACCCACATGGAGAAGTAGTATAAATACTTCTCATACTTCTCTGTAATCTGTAATCTCCTCGATATAGTGAAACTGGCTCTCTCTCGCCCGTGGACTGGCTAACACACATCGTGTTAGTGAACCACGTAAATCGTGTGTCTGTGTTCTTTCGATTCTCGCTCTCGTATTCTTGCTTTGTCGATTCCGGCGATTTCCGATCCGTAGCAGCGCGTTTATAACAAAACACATGGAGAGAAAGGGTAGTGATTTATTGGGAAAGAAAAAGTCTAAATAGAGAGGACAGACAGAGTATAGTACCACTTGGCCAAGCTGCAGCTTTTCTTTATGAATAAGTTCATCTTTTTCCTTTCTTTGTTCTTGGTTGGTAATTGGTAGATTAAACTTCATTAAAAAGCTGGCTTATGTTTTCTTTCAAGTAACTAGGCCCTAGCCAGATCTTTGTAAGAAAACCACTGCATCAAAAGCAAAGATATGGTTATGGCAGTGGAGATCCAACATTGGACACTGTGTTCTTGGCTCTGCTCCTCATAAGTCATTCCAATTCCTACAGATTTCAGAACCCTAGCAGCATGCAGATAATAAAGCACACAGAACTTTTTATCCATTATATTCTCAAGACTTGTCATCTTACAAAACCTAGCTAGCTAATGAGCTATATAAACTAGCTAGCTATGCCCATGGCTTATTAGCTTCAGCTTGAAGAAAAAAGGAATTCTGATGGGGTTCCTACTTAAGGAAGAAAAGAAGAGAGTATACTAATTAATCAATGCCCCCAAAGGCTCGTTTCATGGGTTGCCAACTTAGCAAGCAAGCATATTAGAAGGAATTTGTAAGTGAATCTTGTGGTAACATAATAGTCAAGTTACTTGATTCATCTTCGTCAAGTTTTCTCGTCTAAATTGTTAATACGAAATGTATTTACACAAATAAGTTAGTAATGGCATTCAGATGCTCTGATGAACTACTAAGACGGGAAAATGGAATTTGCGTGGTTTTAGGTCTCATCGACTGGAATTGGATAGTCAGGAGTATATGGTTTTGAGTTGAGTATGGCTATAGTGTGTTGTTTGTATCAACTAATGATGGGTCTATGTGGCCATTCCCAATTGCTGATATGGTGAGTTGTCTGCCATACCAACTCGAGCAATTCAAACGACGAAAAATGAAAAATGCTCCAAATAACCATTTTTATATGACCTGTCCTAAACTTAACAGACAAATTGGATAAAATGTAAAATTTAGTGACATACTTGGGTTGGAATGAGTCAAGAAATTAAATGAGTTTGGAATTTGGATAAAGTACTATGGTTTGAATGAGTCATTAATTAGTTCATGTCAACTGATGAGGTTTCGTAGGGGGCATCTTGATTACTCACTTTGGTCGAGTTGGCACACACAGTTTCAGATGAAAAATATTAACTGATATAAACGAAAAATGATCGCTTTTGTGTAGTAACCTATTCTAAGCACGAAATGTTATATATGCATATGATAAAATCAAAGTCTAGTGACCGATTTGTTAACGACCTCAAAGTTTAGTGACCTTCTGATTCACATTGTATCGACAACAATAATTACTATCACCATTTTGGCATTGTTAGAAGCATTCATCACAAGTTGCATGGAAGAGTGTTTGGTTTGGAATTTCCACCACACGAGATGTCAACACCAGACATTTATAATGTGTACTGATGATGTCCCAGAAAATGTCAAAGGGAGTCGACGTCCACTGGCCAAGTGCCATCATTAACTGTGGCTTGCAATGATGGCTGACCTTTGCTCCAAAATGCCCTTTTGCATGGAACTGTCGTTTTACATTTTAGGTAAAGCTTGGCAAAGACAAGCTCCAAGGTGATATGGCCATGGTGTGTGACAAAAGAGACAAGAGTATATCTGTATATGTCATATCCATGGAAGAAGATATCATTGATTGTTTGGTTGGTGGTGTTAAGCTGCTGCTAGCCTTTGAGTTGTCCCAAGAGAATCCAAGATACTACTATGCTTGTGAAAAAAATGTGTATGGATGGTGCTAATGGTTCAAGATGCAATGACAAATTTCATCAGTGAATCATTATATGGATCGTGATTACAAACTCGTCTAATAACTTTCAAGTTTGCAGTTGTTAACGATGAGGATCGTTTGAGTCATCGGGCACCACTTTGATACTCTAATCGGAATGGATCAAAATAAAATTTAGGGAGTCTATCTAAACCTTTTGAGCTATAATTCGTTCTTCAATCTCTCCTAACAACTGAGCTATATTGCAACATAAATGATTCCCAACATTGATATCGTAACCTTTTTCGCTAATAGACGTTTCCAAACACCAACAATCCTCATCATTAAGAGTTCATTAAGGACAACAATATGATGCATTTGTACGAATACCTCCTTAGAACTCGAGTTATGTGGACGGATAATTCTCCACAATTACCGATAGTGAAAAAAGATCGAGTCCAGGTTAAACTTTCAGGAGTTTTACAGGGTGGTGAAAACATATACAAGGAATGGTCAAAGACGATGCATAGTTTATAGTAGTATATATAGTATATACTACAGCTTTCACTTATGATCACCAATCTTTGCGTAAATGAGAGGGCAAAAGATACTGCTTGATCATCGAGAGACAGAAGAAGAGTACTTTGGGAGAGGGATGAAATGGTGGTGAGATGCTGTTATGTCACATTACACCTTTCTTATGCTATAATTTTCTCTTCCTTCTTCTCTCTTACTTCAGACTCACAGCCTTTCCCCTCTTAGCTTTTTGGGTTCCTCTCCTCTCCTTCTGTCCTCTGACTAATAATCCTAGACTTCTCATTAAGTCAGAGACTGTAGAGAGAGAGAAGGAGAAGGAAGAGAGACCAGAGAGAGAGAGAGAGAGAGAGAGAGAGAGAGAGAGAGAGAGAGAGAGAGAGAGAGAGAGAGAGAGAGAGAGAGAACCAGGTTTGAATTTTTTAAGATCACTTTGAGTACACCACATCTAGTCTTCTCTCATGAAGCCTCAAACCCTCCAATGTGGATTCAATTCTAATGTTGTTGAGATTATAATAAGAGTAATCTTCTCTATCAAGTGAATGAACAATTAGTAGGAAGATGAAATAATAGTGTTTTTATGTACATATGATTCTTTTTCTATGAGAACCAAAAACACATTTTGGGAATTGTCAGTACCTTTTCCCTGGTTTCCACATTTACTTCTTCCAAAAAACCCAAACAGCTCTTCTCTCTTAGTCTCTGCCCTTTTCCTCTATATAAACTCCATCCATCCCTTCACAACCCATCTGCTCTTTCCTTCTTATATCACTTCACTCCATTCCCCTCACCTTCCCATTTCTTTCACCTGTGTCTCGTCTCCTTATTCATCTTCATCCTCCATAACTTCCTTCCTCTCATTTGCAGTCCCATCTTCCTGGTACAGAACTCCAAAGACCTGCAAATGGCTCTTTCAACTGTTCATTCATGCACCACGTCCCATGACGCCTGTCTCCCTCTATCAAACTACAAGTACCGGAGGATGAAATGGGCTTCATAGTTTACACACGACGCTATCCTGATCGAGCTTATCTTTCTCTCTACTTTTTGTCCTTCTTAGTTTCCTTTGTTGCTTTTTCGTTTTGTTTTCTTGACCTTGCAAGACTTTGTAGATAGTCTTTTTGTTTATTTTTTGGATAGATAGATTGCATTTTTTCATATTTGCTATTCCTCTCGAGCTTAGGCCTTCATTGGCTAATTGGTTATGTAACTATCTTCATCTTTAATAAAGAAGAATTGGTATTGTTTGCCTAGTGCAATTACGGGAATCGTATATATTGTTTCTTTCCTAGTACTTCTGTTCTATTGGTATTGTACTAACCCTCGTAACTTTCTGGGAATTCCATGTAGCAGAACTGGAGAAATGGGGAGAAATCAGCCTCGCAGATCAATAAATTAGCCACACAAGTAGCAGATTAAAGTCTTAAACTTCAGACCTTCAATAAGTACATGTAATATGAGTAGTATGGATGTGTTGTGTTTCTTTCTTATGTACAAAGAGGAATCAAGCTAGAAGTACCACAAATATTCCATTGTCTGTAGCTTCTTTCTTTCACTTCTCTCTCTCTTTCTGATATTTACAATGACCCCTCAAAGTGTATCACATTCTAACAAGGAAAAAAAAAACATTAATTCAGCACCATAGACAAAAATTGGCACAAGAAATTAATTCATGAAAGATCTGTTGGGTCAGCAACCACTTCCTATGGTGACATACTGATTCAGCGTCGACATCCAGGACCTCCTTCGTTCGTGGTTAGAACCCGATCCCCTGATCCTCGACCTTGAGCACCTCACTAGCTGTTCCCTGATGCTTGGATCAACAGAGGAAGGTACCAGCGACGAATCAGTGTCCTGTGCTCCAATGCATCGGCTGGTATTGAACTTCATTGAGGGGAACTTTTGGTAGCTTAATGACCTAAATGAGGACGACTTCGTGCAGTGGAAGTCCGGCTTGTATGCTGGTGCGTTCAGCAAGCTAGGTTCTAGCTCCTCCGATGAACAAGCACAGAATGGGAGTGATAAGGTTGTTCTGTGTCCTATGGACTTTCGGGCTGCCCTTGTTCCGGGGAGTTTGGCGAAGGAGACTATCCCATGGCGGCATAATGGGCATGGAATTGAGCCCGGGGGACCTTGGGAAGCCATAGAGGTGCAGATTGTTGAGCATAGGTATAATGCACATCGAGTGCAGAACTCGTGGTTGCAGCCTGCAAAACGAGATAATTATAGGATTCTGAGCACATTGAAATGCTCTGAAGTCTGATCGATCATTGTGCATTGTCGAGCAAGGTTCAGCATTTTTATTCGGTTGGAGAACTTTGTACCTTCCGCAGCGACAGTGCACCTTGCTTCAAGGCATACAACACATGGATCCTGGCACGAAGGAATGAGATCGTTGTTCCTCCATCCACATTCCCTGATAAACAAGGGGAGATAAGGGATCTTGAACTCTCAAAACGCTAATCAAAATTGCAGTACCATAATTATATTAGCTCAAGCTTGATCCACTCACCGAGCAATTTTAACGATGCTCATCAGAGGAAGCGAGAGATATGACGAAGGACACATCTGCTGTTGATGTTGTTGCTCTGCAGGTTGGCTGCTGAGAATTTCCTCTAGCTCATTTCTATGCCATGATCGAGCAACCATCAAAGCAGTCCATCTTGAAAGCAGAGGAAAAGAGAAATCAGGTTAACTCTGACTGCCTTTCATACTACTTAGAACATACATTGATCGAGTCATAGAGATCTTTACCCATTTGCATTTTCAGCATCAAGACATGCACCCTTCGTAATCAACATCTGAATTGAAGCAAAACATGTTAGTATCTACTCCAGCATTTATCGATTTGTGATAAGCTGAGGGTGACCTATTAACACATACTTGGCAGCATTGTAAGTTTCCACCACAAGCAGCATAATGCAGAGGTGTGCTTCCAGCTCCTACACAATCAACAAGCGTTTAACTTGAGCATGAAGTAAGCTACCAATCATATATTGACCTGAACATGCAGCTAAGATTGAACTCTTATTCTACAGAATCTCAAACACCAAGAACCATAAGAGCACCTAGCTAGATGATTTGGTTATGAAGCCACCGTATCCAGACAAGTGATCAAATATAACTATCGCTTTGACAGCTTTTTCATAGTAATTACCTATCAGATCAATGGTCGTCCCATCTTCCACAGTGACTTCAGAGACCGAAGCTCCCAAATCCAGAAGCAATTGAACAGTTTCTACGTGTCCATTCAGTGCAGCCATGTGCAGAGCTGTAATTCCCCCATCAGCAGGTTTGTTGATTACCTCATGGAGAGCACTGATGTATAGTTCACCAATAGTCAGCATGATCAAAAAATCACAGGTCACAAAGAAGCAAAAGAACAGCTATACAAAAGAGCTCAAGCGAAGAGAAACTATCTCTACCCTTCATCGAATTCAGAGATCAACTCCTTCTGCGACGATTCGTTGCTGCTCCTCAACAGCTCCCAGCAATAGGGAATGCTGGGTATGTAATCGGAGAGAAGCAGGCGTATGCATCTCGTGTGACCATTCAAGCTAGCCAAATGTAGAGCCGTACCACCATTCAGATAATCAGCTCTGTGAATCTGGAGTTCGAGAACTCAATTTTACAAATGTTCATATCCAATAATCAACACAGTAACATAAAGTAAAACCGAAAGAACCGCTCACATTAGCTCGAAAGAGGATCAGAGTCAGCACAACTTCCCAATGGCCATGCTGACAAGCTTGCATCAATGCAGTCTGTTCATTCAATACCAAACGATGAAACTTACCATAACTGAAGATCTCACCAAATTCAATTGAACACTTACAAAAACTACTCATTTTGTAATAAATTTACCTGGCCACGGTAGTTTCTCAGGTTGATATCCACACCAGACTCGAGCAATAGTGAAACTATCTGTGAGAAAAAGGAAGCAAAGCTATGAACTTTTCTTTCCCTAAATTGATCAATGGTCGGAGAATGAATCTGTTTCTTCTTATCTACCTCATGGTGGCCTTGTGCTGCAGAGTAATGAAGAGGAGAATTCCTGACTCCAAAAGTAGAGTATCTGGCTAGCCTTGGATTCCAATCAAGCAAGGCTTTAGCTTCCTGAAGATCACCATCTCTAGCAGCTGAAACTAATCTTTCCCCAGATGCCGAACAGCCAAATGAATTCCCCACCAGGCTCAGAAACTTCATTGTAACACAAAAGCAACAGAAATTCCCCCTTTCTTCTTGCTGGACTTCAACATACACACACAATTCAACTGTTCAAACATCCATCCATGAAAAGACATCAGACGAACAGCAAAAGAAAACCCAGAAAGAATAAAGAAAGAAAGA
The DNA here is from genome assembly GCA_946122785.1 of Linum tenue. Lineage (NCBI taxonomy): Eukaryota > Viridiplantae > Streptophyta > Magnoliopsida > Malpighiales > Linaceae > Linum > Linum tenue. The sequence continues at coordinate 1,082,069 of CAMGYJ010000006.1, read as the reverse complement.
ACTGTTCTTTTCTCCCATATACCAAAATCAAAATCCCCCAATTCAGTGAAATCTACAGACAATTGGGGGCTTTTTCCCACCTGCAACCAGAATCTCACTGCCCTTTTTTTCTGATAGATTCTCCAAATTCCCCCACAAGTGAATTGGAGAGAAAAAGAGAGTCCAAACAAAATTACAAGCCACTCTTTCTTTTATCTCCTATTTACTCTGGAGCTCTAACTGCTCAAAATGGCCGAATGGAAGGAGGAAAGCGATGAACTAAGGAATCTTGGATTGTGACCTGACCCGATTTCATATACGTCAGTTAAAAAGGAGCAATCCCTCTCCCTCTCTCTCGTGAACTCCGAGAAATCCACCATAACAAACCACAAAACGATACTACAAATCAAGAAATGACATCCTTTTGCATAAAGAACCAAACTTTCTTTTCACCCCAGAGAATCAGACAAACAGCCGGCACCAAAAAGCCCAGAAAAAGTTTTTTTTACCTAAGAATCAAAACTTCTCCAATAATCCGCAAGGAAAGAATCGGGGAAATCTCTCCACGCCCAAAAAACTCTTAGCTTTTGCCCTCCTCCAAACGAGAAATTTTGCAGAAATCACAGCACACCCATTTGAGAATTTCAGCTCATTGTGTCATCCCCATTATCCAATTTCTCACCGTAGCCTCCAGAATTTCTTCCCCAGACTGATTATCATCAAGAACCTGTGTAATTGAGGGGAAAAGAAAAGGAACAAAACCCAGTTCAAGAATTGTCTCCTAGAGCAGGGGGGATGGAAGAAAATCCCAGGAAGAACGGAAAAAAAAGAACAGAGTAATTAAGGCCTAACAATATTTGGTTTTCTCCTTCCAAATTTACAGCCTGAAAATGGTTGGAAATTGGAAGGAGATGGGATTAAAATGATGGGGAAGGAGGAAAAGGAAAAAAAGAGAAGAAATTATATTTATGGTCTAGAAATTGTCTATAAAAGAAAGCTCTCTTGTAGATCGAAAGGAATGAACTTTTTTTTTTTAGGAGAGGGGATGTTTGTTTTATGGTTTTGTGTGTGTGTCAGAAAAAGGCGCGTTCTTTGTGATGTAAGAGATCGAGGCAGAGAACTAATGCGAACGTTGGCGCCATGGAACTGCCGCAAAGATTCTTTCATTGCAGTCAACCTTTCGATTCTTCTGTTGGCTTAATTGGTTGTTTTGTTGTATAACAGAGAGACAAAGTCAGTAATTCTGGGGTTTATTTGGCATCTGGCACCAAATTTGGGCAGCTGTTTTCGGATTTCTCCCTCAGTGGAAGGCCTGCTACTTTGTGGGGTTAATTACAGGATTGGTCACTGAACGTGTAAGTCATTGACAAATGATTTTTAAGCAAATTCATCACTAAAAAGTTTGGAAGAATCAAAACCACAGTCTCACACTCTGGTCATTTAGTCTATTTTGTCTAAATTGTCTAAATTGGGTTGTATTCTTAATATTGATGATTTGGCATATAGTTTGGGCTCTTCTATATAACTAATTCCTACTTTGTGTGTAGTTTTAGGACAAAGTTATGGAGTTGTATTTCTCTCTATATGTTTGTTTTATTTTTCTCTTATTACAAATAGAATTTATGCAATGTGGAAAGAGAGAATATACAACGAGTGTCCAACTTAAACTCAGGAATCACGATCTCAAAGTTATGAATTCTCTAATAGTAAGCTAGCCTGAAGCATATTTATTTATTGCTATCCTTCTTCTAACTAGTACTTGGTAGTAAATGATGCTTATGATGGAACCAATTCTTGGTAGTAAAGGGACTATTAATTTGCTTCAATACATGGGAAATCCAAGCCCTCACTTCTCCTCTTACTTCACCAATACATTTTCATGCATCATTCATCACCAATTCACCACTCCAACGGGTGATATCTTATATGTAATCCAAATAAGTGGGTGTGGGAGTCAAATGCATGCTTGTGTGTGGGGCAATGGATATGTTCTCCTTGGCTATAACCAAAAAGGATTAGATAATGTAATCCATAACGATAGAATGAACGTATTTTAGTCATTATAGAGCAGCTGACAGGGATGGTCATCAGATCTAGAAGTTTGCTTGTGTCTACCTCGCTTTGTCTGATTGATAGGGCGTACCATTTGTAGTATATCCTTGTGAGGTTGGCTCATGCATGCCTCGATTTGCTTATATCATACATGTGGTCGGAATGACTGTTTAGACGCTCAAAACTTGCTTTCATCACGTTGCTACTTGGAATGACTATTTAAACATGCATTGACTGAATCGGAAAAAAGTCTATAATCTAACTTATTATACTATGAATTCAAACTTATAAAAACAAAAGATAAATTACATGAAGTAATATAGTTCACTAATCCGAGCATTTTAATCGAGCAAAACATCATTTTTTTACACAGAGTATAAATCATTGAACATCAATACCTGTTAAACATTAATGGAGGGGGGGCTAACAAGTCATCTAGCACTCAAGCCAAATTGTAGAACATAAATGGGTAAAGGGGAAGTATAAGGGAAAATAATAATAATTGGCGTCGTTTATAATGACGGCGTGGGAATGGAAAGAAAGTAATTAAAGGGGTTGATTAACACACCCAAACAGCCAAATCCACACCAATAATGAAATCAAATTCTAAAGTTATATGTTTTATTAAAAAATTGCAGAGAGTGATTAATCATTGAGGGGTTACAACCATTATAAAAAAAAATAATCATTAGGGGTTACAAATAGCTATGTGTTGTCGTCCGACCCCATCAAGGGAACGCACTTTGGCCTTTTTAATTATCTCCATCATACCGACTCAAACCACGACCATGATCCACCGCGTCTCGTATGGGCATGGTGTTACTAACAAAGTAATTCTAATATCGACATGTGTGTTTGAGTCTTACCGCTATATGGGGAAAAAACTTTTTCGATGGCGTTATCGGTCTTTCCATTCCACTCACTCATTATACATCTTGTGCATCCACAACATTTTTTTTTTCATGAAGCATAAATTTTAAATTGAAGATTATGGTGTTTTCCAAGATGTGAATCGAGAATTCTCAAAAACTACATACAAAGGTTAGACATGTGACAACGAATAAGTAGTTACTCACTTGAAATCAAATTACAGATGCATGAATCTTATGAGAAGTTTTCAAAACCGAAAAACCGAATATATAATGTGATATAATATAACACGCTTGATCCATATATTTGACAAATCGGAAATGAAAAGAAAAACGAAAAATATATTATGAACCGTCTCTAATCAAATCAAGAGAACCACTCAATGAAAGTGACTCAATTATCCATCCCTACACACTATACATACCATTTGATGCTGATACATGAGAGCAATAAATAACAAGGCCATGGGCAACCACCCTATAACTTTCTTCCTAGCTACAAAATAAGTACAATCAATATCCTTCCTTTTCTGTGGCTTTGTCAAGTTTGGGCCTGCCTACTTATTGCAATCGTGATGTTCTTGGTAGGGTGTCAAAATCATCATATCATACACAAACTTGTTACACATAACAAGTATAGAGCTAGCTTAAGCAAAATCTAGCTTAACTAAGATATAGATATATGTACATCATTCACCCATTCATGTTTCTTGCCATACTTATAAAACTAAAGGATAGGAATGTTGCCATACATTTATGTGCAAAAGCATGCATGGCACCTACCCACAAGAAAGGAAGTTGAGCTACTTTGCATAGTGAAACACACTTCCAACTTGCAATTTAAGAAAGAAAGAATGAATGAAAGAATGAAAGCTAGAAGGCCAAAGGTAATCACTTGAAGTGGAGATCGAGGTTGCTTCTTTTATTGATGCAATGATCAATTTGTCCATATTTCAAGCTTTACCCTAACAAGTTAGCTCTCTCAAAGAATGGGTATGTATCCTGGACCCAATAACATATGCATTTGAAGTTTGTTAGAACGTTTTTCAGTTTACAAAAGACGTTGACATCATCGAATTTAACCACTCTTAAAAAGACAAGAATCTTGATTTCATTTGAGTTTATAACCATTAATTAACCAAAACTATTAACTCAGAAGGATGAACCAAAAAAATCATCCATATCTAACCTTGAATGGACCACCGGTACTGACTGGTTTGCCTTTTTTCTTCGAGATTAAGGTTTTAGGTTGTTGTTGAGGCCCAACACCCACATTTCGATGGCCCGCAACCCTACTATCGAGCAAAACGTCCATTTTTAGCAAATATGCAGAATTGGGCCTCTTGGGCCACTTCCCTACATAGTCGGTAATTACGTCTCTTTCAAAGTCAAAAGCAGATTAGAGACGAGTATAAATTCAGAATGGCCTCAAAGGAACACAAACGTTATAACATGACATTATAGTTTAATCAAAGTTTCGAGAGATATTACATGGGAGAATTTGGTAGAAGAAGAGTTTTTATCGTTATATATGTGGCTTTGGTTTAATATGTGGGTTTAGCTCTCCCAACTCATCATCATGATCAAAACTGAATTTGCGAACTCGTTAGTATATTATTTATACATACATTGATAAACGATATAATTAGTTAAAAGTCTACCAAAACTTTCTTTCAAACTAAAAATATACTAATATGTAATATCATCAGAGGAGGACGCACAAATCCTCCCGCTCCGACACAAGAATCACTTTTGACTATCACAAGACTCTTTAAGGCAAAGAGCTACAATTTGCATCTTCCTCAACCTGCCAACCTCCATCTCCTAAGTTGTAACCCTACCCACTAAACGGCAAACAATACAAAGACAAAGCCATACACCAAGGGCTCGAAGAGCTCATCATCATCATGCATGGCCCAAATGGAGACATCAAACGTGGACAATGTTCTTCCAAGGTACGTAGCTATGGAGTCCTACACCAACAGAGACCAGAGAGAGAGACGAGAGAGCGCGCCAACTGACGTGATATCAAAGGGGACCATATGGTTGATAAACATCAGTAGGGACGATGAACACACATGTCTACCGGATTTGAATATTGATGTTATATAAGTGTGTTAATATTCATTATATGTTGGATCTAAGTACGACATGTTATTTTGGTGCAATATTATATAGTATCTCATTTCTCTTTCGATGTCTACCTCCTTTTACCAACCATGGTGGTTCTTCTTTTGACAGACTAACACTTCTTCATTTATTATAGTTAGATGAGAGCCATTATTAACTTGAAAGGCACATCGTCGCAAAAGTTTGGCTTAGATTTTCTTCTTCTTTCCTTTCAAGTTTCAAATCTTGCGTGAAGCGATCCATCTTTTTCAAACACTCCCCCATTCGTGGCTGGAGCTCTCTAGCAATCAACAATTTCTCTACGATCATAATAAATGAGATACATTGTCTTCCTATCAAAACCCTAAAATCTAGGAAAAGAAACTGCATGGCAAGGGCCAAGGGATGACAATTTGAACCTATTTTGTCGGATACTATCCTATCTGACCAGCATTTTGATTTAGAACGAGTATGCATATTGAGGTACATGGCAATCAAAATGTTCAAGTTCCACTTTACTAAGTGAGAGGCTTACCAGTGGACCAATATCTTATCTCTACTTATTTGAGACATGTAACTTGATAATATAGCAAAAAAATTTGAAAATATCTTGAAACCAAACATAAAGGCATGCTCAAACTCTGAATCTGAATTATTTGTCGGAGTAGTTCGAAATATGGACCAAACACCCAGTAAAATTATGAGCGGATAATGTGGACATCCACTGCCATGGCTTTGCTTCTTGGTTTCATTGTTCACCTCATCTAACATACTCTCTATGTTAATAAATCTAACTCGAAATGATCCAATTAATTTAGACCATGAATAAATGTGAGATTAGGTTAAGTTCGAGTCTCGTAAACTCCTAGCCCAGTCTCCCTTGCATGCCCTCTTTCCCTCCATATAATCTTCATCTTAAATAATGATAAAAAGGTAATTTTTTTTTTATTTCTGAGTGATATCAATGGAAAATAATAGTTAAGCTTACAATTCTACCCAGGACCCCTAAAAGATTCTAAAGAAGCCACCCCCAAGAAATCAAAAGATTCTAGCTCTACTAGAGACAAAACCAGTGCTTTATGCGCCACTCTATGGGCAGCACTGTTGGCGGTTCTAGGTACCGCCCTAAACTCTATACAAATAGACAAAGAGCTAAGGATCTGAAGACACTCTCGTAACACCGGACCACCAATCGAATCTTCTGAAACGCCTTAACGGATTTGGTTGGCAACCACTTCGGAATCACCTTCGACTATCACGTGGGTCAAGGGAAGACGAATTGATTTGAAATCTGAAGTCTGAATCGTCTTCTCCTGACCTTCATTTATACGCAGTAATGGCAAACGGCTAACTTTTTATTGTAAATAAACACTTCCCTCCCTTTTCCAACCCACCCAACCACTAGAGTTAGAAAAAAGAGAGGTTAAGATGAATTGAATAAGGTGAATTGAATAAGGGCAAGCATCCAGCTTTGGTATAGATCACAACAGGATATCAGCAAATGAATTCACAAAGTACCTCTCTTTCTCTCCATCTAACTCAGTCTTTGCTATCTTAAACCACGATCAATATAATCCCATCTAACTAATTATGAATCTATGTGGCGTATTTCTAAAATAATTGTTTATGACAATTTGACTTGATCAGTTTCGAGCATATATGATTCAACGAACAAAGCGAGACATTAGTCTCTCTCTCGTATAGCAACATCTCTTGTCACTCTTCTTTTTACCCAAGTTCTATTAAACAATATAATACTCGTATCTCTCCTATTTTAAATCATTCCAACACAGTTATAATCACACAGTGAGTTCAACTCTCAAATAATCTATTATATCACTCTATTTTCGATTTGAGATGTCCCGCCCTATTATTATTCAGAAGAATACGTGTTATTGTTGAAAGTTATAGCATTATTGAGTGTGCTATATTTATAAAAAAACACTACTAATACATGCATAAACACTAATTTGGAATTGAACCAACTCACTTTTTGAAAAGAAAAATGTACATACTTCGAATGATAACCGTTTATGTGACATTTTCTTAAAATGCGTAAATATATATAATAAAATGTTGTAGAAAAAATATTATATCTTAATCGTATGATATTCAAGACCTGAAACACCCTTCCTTCTAAGGCCGATCTAGGGTTGACTGGACCTAGCATAACAATTCGATAAGGTAAATCATAGAGAGATAAACTATAATCTTCCACTATGCTTTGGTTGTACTAATCTCAATGGGGTCGTTTGGATAGAGGAATGTAGTGAGTGATTTGTGAGAGATTTTAATAAAATCTCTCATTATGCAGGATTTTAAAACAATCTTGCGTTTGGGAAGATGGGAGATTGTTGACATTAGAAATTTCGAAATCTCTCAAACGCAGGTTTTTAAAATAGCTGATGGGGATCAGCTATTTCTAAATCCCACACTCATATATTATTTCTTCCATTTATATCCCTTATAATTTAATTAAAACCATCCTTACCCTCCTTTGTCACCAACTGAACTGATCTCCCTTTTCTTCTGTCCATCGTCGTTCAGCCTGCTTCCTTTTCAACAGACGCTCATAGATCCGAAACTAATCGCCGACGACCAGATCCAGTTCAGAGCCACAAGCACCAGCTCCAGTCAGATCGAATCAAACATAGACGTTTTCCCAGCGTCTGGCTCCACACTGGTGTTCGTCGTCGGCTCTCGATCTGGCACCGAGTGGAGTTTTTCGCCTGGCGTTACGTTCCCTCTGCCGTCTAATGAATCCGGCGATGAAGGAGCTAAGATTTGGTCATGACTCATGCGTGGTGGTGGCGGCGGGGATTTGATGGTCCATTTATGCGTGAATCAAATTTATGGGGTTATGGGTTCTTGATGATGTCCAATTCTTAGGCATTCTGGGCATTTTGGGTTCCGGGAAAGGGATTGAGGAGGAAGACGAGGAGAAGCTTCCAGATTCCCCTCTCCGTCGCGTGGTGGAGACAACAAAAGACAACCGATCGGAGTTCTGATCTGGTTTTGGCGTCGATAATTTTTTTGGAACGAAGATGAAGGAAGAAGGGGCATAACTGTATTTTGCATTTTCTCCTTAAAAACCCAGGTTTATAAACAAACAAGTAATTTATTAAAATTCCTCATATTAAAAACCTAGGTTTTTAAATTGTGGGATTGTGGTTAAAAACCCAGGTTTTAGAAAACCTGCATCCAAACGACCCCAATGTCTCTTCTAAAATTCTTTTTCCCTATTACTACTCAAATCTAGGCACACACTACTCCACAATCTTTCCAATGACAAGAAACGAGAAAGAATCCAAGGAATTACACGAAGGTGGCTAAAAGGGAAAGTCCAAATCCAAACCAGAAAAGGACTTCTGAAAGTGATGATAACCCATATGCCTAAACATCTGGAGTGAAATTTGAATGAACCACCTTGTTCTGCTTCCCGGCAAGCCAGAGCAAAGTCCTCCTAGCAAAAGATGGCGTCTTTCCATCTCCCAATTCCCGTCCACTACTGCCGCAGCTCTGTTCACCGGAAAATCCCAATTCGCTGCTGACCGGAAACCTGAAAGAAACTGCTGTCCTCCTCGAACTCAATTCCCCTGTTTCCGAAATCCCCTGTTTTCCTTCACCCTTCTTGCCTCCTCTCGTCCAAATCTTCGAAATCGAGGAGCTTTCTCTACCCCCGTTCCCCGCCGGTACAATGCTCGCGTTCCCTTCACCGAATTGGCCGAACTCCCTCGCCGATTCGCACCCGCAGACCGACATTGCAGGCCGACCTGTTGCAGGGTTCCTCTTCTTGCCCGCGGCCGCCGGCGAAAACCTTATCGGAGCTTGCAGTGAAGAGCTCTCGTCCATCACGTACTGAAACGATCCCATCGAATAGCATCTCCTCACAGTATCATCGCCACTACCGCTTCCGCTGGCTTCCACGTTTCTGAATTTCCCCAGTTTGACCCTGAGGACCCGGTCGTGACCCGACCCAGATCCGGTTTCCGCCTCCGGCGGCGGAATTTCGACCCGACAGGAGCCCGATTCTTTGTCCCCTTGGCAACCCACCAACGAACAAGCGCTGCCGATGGAATTAGTCCTTCCGAGGGTGTTACTGTTTTCGATTTCTCGCGAGCTTCTCTCGCTGCCGGATTCGAGGACCAGAACGATCGGAGAACAGGGGATGAGGGGGTTGTTGCTTCCGTTCCCGCCGCCGTGGTTAGCGGCGGAGAAGTCGGCGACGAGGGAGGATCGGCAGAGAGGGCAGGTGGAGTGGGACAGCAGCCACGTGTCGATGCACTCCATGTGGAATGCGTGGCTGCACTTCGGGAGTAGCCGGAGCTTGTCGGCGGCGGCGAACTCACACAAGCAGACGGCGCAATCGAAAGGTGCCGACTTTTCGTCGTCGGGGGGTCCGCCGACGATGGAGTCGTAGAGGAAGATCGGGAGCGTGTCGATGAAGGACTGGTCGACGCCGGCGTCGTGGAGGTGGAACAGCTGCTGCAATTGGCCCTGCAGCGCCGTGACGCTGTCCAGCTCGTAGTCCCGGTCGCCGCCTCGGCCGGCGACGGATCCGGGTCGGATCATGAACCGGACCAGGAGGTGGAGGAGGCCGGAGATGAAAAAGATGATGGCGAGGATTATGATGATTAGTAGAATGCTCGGACTGACCTTGTTCTCCAGGTTGAACACGCCGCCGCCGGCGAGTGTCGGCGGGGGCGGCGGTTGTGGGAATTGGGTAGTGGAAAGAATGGAGCTTTCTTTGTTTTGGAAGGAAACCCAGTCCATGGTTTAAGGGTACAAAGCCTTGGGGAAGGAGTGAATCAAAGCTTTGTTGGTAGAAGATGAGATTGAAAATAGCAGAGGAAGTCAGTCATAAAGGTTGAAGCTTTTTAGTGAGAATCTAAGTGTGATGTGGGAAAGGGAATCAGAATCCCATTTCTCAAATCATGGATTTGGGTGTAAAGCTATGGAAAGGGGACTGAAGTTTTGGTAGATGGGATGCTGTAGAAGAAGAAGGAAGTGATGCAAAGGTTGAAGGTTTACTAAACTAATATTAGAGAGTGAAGAGAAGGCCAAGAATGGCAGGAGTTAATGTGGAGGTGTCATGTGGGTTTGTGGGGGGTGAGAATTTGGGAAGTGGGAAGAGGGTAGAAAGGTAAAAAGGTTCCTGCTTTCCTATTTTTTTACTGTGATGAAGTGAAGTGGAGTAAAGGGCAGGTCAAAATGTTGGAGGGGAGAGGGAAGAGGTTGAATTGAATGAAATGAGGTAAAATAAATGGGGAGGAGGCCAGAGACAGATAGTGTGGCAGGAAGGCAGCTCAAACGTAGCAAATTCATGTGGTTAAGTGTATGAACTGCTAGATCATAGATGTGAATGCAGTTGGGATCTTTCATTGTGTTTCAAGTTTTATTACTGAATAGTCCTCGAGTCATATCGTCGTGTTTATCGAATAATCTATTCATAATGTTTCTTATATGTTTGAAATTCATTTTATAGGTCTTTGTTCGGATTTTTTGGAGAATTTTTATTTCTTAAAACTTAGAACGACTTATGCATAACAAGAACGAAAGAAGATGTGAGATTTTGGGCGTCAGAGTGAGGGGCAAGTCAGCAATTACCATTTTATGTGGCATATAAGTCATTTGAGCTGTGTTTATTAAGTTTAGACGGATCCAATTTATAACTTATTCGGTTAAAATTTCTTACGAAAAATGAATAATTAGCACAGTATAAGGACTTTTTTTGGTCGAGACTACAGAGTACAAAGAATAGAAGTACACTCACTAATTAGATTATTATATGTTTATTGTTGTTAATGAAAATGTGGGGTTTGGGTTTAGGATGGGGATATGACTTTCCAATGATGTTTACCAAGGGACCTTCTAAGGCTAAGTCCAATGGGCACCCCATTTATGAGGGAATCTGCAAAAATGAAGGAGGAGATGGTCCAATGGGGAGGTTTGGGCCTCCAAAAATGGAGGATCCTGCAAATGGAACTCCAAATTTGGGGATGGAAATGGGGGATCCCCCAAATATAGAGACTCACCAAAGCCCACAACGTGGCTTTTCTTTTTCTTTTTAAGATTTTAGGGGTTAATTGGGATTTTAATTAGGGGATTAGTTAAGAATTTAATTAGATCAATCATTTTCAAGTGTTGTGTGTAAACCCAAATTAGGTACATAATTTTGTGCCAAAAAAATTCGGACTCGGAATTTAACAAAATTCTATCAAAAAAATTGTATTTAAAAATGATGACCAACTATACAAAAATTAAGATGAATAAATTATATTAAGGCTACGATAAGTACATTTATAAGTAAATGGAAAAACTAGAAAAATGAAAATCCCCAAATATGGAGATTGAAGCATTGGAGCAAAAGATGGAAAATGGGGATCAATCCCCAAATTTGGGGATGAAGGCCCCCAAATTTGGGGGGTTGCATTGGACTTGGCCTAATGGGGAACTATTGACTTTGGAGGAAACAATATGCATCAACCCCAATGTTTTCATTTAATTGGGGACCCATACTTTCCCCCCATTTTTCTATTGTTTTGAGTTAATTGGGGATTTGTGCTTCTTTTGTTTAAGTCGATCGGATTATGTAGGACTAGTAAAGACGTGTAGGTGTCATTCATTAATAGGCCAAATGGCTAGGCTTGCCTCAAATTTGAAGCTTTTGAAATCACATTCTGTTCATTCCAACAATTCATAATATTGAAAAAAGTTTAATTATTCATATTATCATTACTTACGAGATAAAAATCCTCAATGCAACAACACTCTTAATCGGGTGAATCCAATGTTAAAAACGGCGTGTCCAAATGGGCATTTTGAGTTTGGTCCCATGGTATTTTGGTAAACATCAAAATAAGAAGCTCAAGAATTTTACTAATGACCTATCTATAGATAGATAAGCAGCCATTAATCCGATTCTAGCTGACAAGAAAACACAAGCTTTGGTTAGCAAAGCATTTATTAGCTTCAATAGTCCCATTTCGAATTATTATAGGTTGAAAAATATTAACACGTTATAAAAAGATAGTTGTAACTGTATGCTTGATAACCTCGTGTGGTTGGTTGGTCTACGAATAATGTGAAGATGATCACATTCTTAACACAGTAAATTTGAACCTTACCGTCAACCATACTTATCTATACAAAAAATAAACTAGATAGATGGGTGAATTATAGCTAGGTATGCTTAATTGTCAACAATTTACATGTGCATGGCTTTATCAAGGAATAGTGGCCATCAAGATCCCAAAGCGCATGCATGCTTTTGAACTAGTAGGTTAAAGAACTTGTTAATTAGGTCAATGCAATCCCTAAGCTAGCTACTCTATGTTGACATTTTTGTCAATATTAGGGTAAAGGATAGAAAGTTCTATGCTCTTGTAACCATCATCCACCTCTAGGCTAGAAATTAAAGGAGCTTGGGGTACGGTAGCTAGGATTAGCGATTGATATGTATGAAATCAACAACACAGAGCTCGATGTAGTGATCAATAAAAGCCTTGCTTTGGCTTTTGGTCTTCTAATTGAGGCTACAATATATATGTTTCCACACCCAAACTCAGAAAGTCAACGTTATTACCAAAACCCTAAAGAAAACTAGGGCAGAAATTCCACTAATCCGCGTAAAGGAAAGAAAGAAAAAGAAGCACATTGCGATAATTATGATTAATTTCATTAATGACCAGAATTTGGTCTTCTTCAGTTAACGATACTGCCACCAAAACTATCACAACAAAAATCCTCACCATTTTAGCAAAACACAACACAATTACTTCGATTATAAATGAGACTTCACAAATCAGCTCAATCGAACACAATTTGTTTTTGATTCAACGAGTAATTACTCCACTCCTCTTTCACTCCTCTTTCTATAGAGGGTTCTAATGAAAACCGAGCTTAGCATTCTGGTATAGGGATCGGATCGAAGTCATTATAAACAATAATGATTTTAGACATTGAAACCGGTTAAGTAATCAAATCTTGGTATTCTTTTAATCCCCAAGCATGGCACACAACAACTCATACGACCTTTCTCCCTTAGGAAAAAAGAACAATAAACAATTTGGTAAGCCACTTCATGATAAATTGGACACATATATGTAGACAAAAGTTCCTCTATAAACATGTCTTTGCCAATTATCATCGATCGCTATCATGATTTCAAAGAAAGAGTGTTCCAAAACAAACACACCCATACTTTCTATATGTGGAGAGGGAGAGGTCCCAAAGTATGTCAATGTGACACCACACCACTAGCAAAAAAGTTTATCAACTTGTTCTCATTTGGCCTTTCCCTATGGAAAAGAGAAAAGTCGGAAACCAAATGAAATATCAAACGTTTTGTTTTGTTGGTCGATGATGGTGATAGATCTTAGAAGAGGTTTTCGGTTTCTTATAGATTTCCTGACTTAAAATCAAAATCTTTAAGTAATAAAGTGATTTGGAATTGACAATTCGTAAAAAGTTAATTTCTTATTGCTCCAATGTCTATTTAAATATGAAGACCTAACCGAATTGACACCCTAAGTTACATGGGGAAGTCAATGGTGCCCAAATCATGAACGAGTGGAAAAGCGAGAAAAGAAAAGAAGAGAGTTTACCAACAAAAGCAATGTGTCAATCGGCACCATATATCTCAAGTCTTTCCTTATTGTTTCCTTTTCAGATTAAAAGGTAACCCTACTTCACTATAGTTAGGTTGACTTCGAATTCTTCTTGTAGCATTAGCATAAACCTAAGAATTTCTCAACCATTAGTTTCCTAAGGAATAATTCCCCATTTTATGACAGGGAAAATAAGAAGGAAACGACATAAAAGAAATTCAACAAAATCTCAAGAATATATAAGTTATTTGTTGTTATCGGACATTCTCACAACGAGTAATGAGTAATATTTGGAAATTTTCATTGTATACTTTTGTAAGCGGGATGATGGTTGGGGGAAGAGGCTCAATATTTTAAACTTATGGTGAAAACCTAATAATGAATATTATGCATAAGTTTGAAGTTTGCATAGCACTGTACTTACACCTCGTGCTTAAATAAGCCACTGACTGAGGGTAATTAGGATTGAAATGCATAACATCTTGAGGAAGGACTTTGATACCATATTGAAAATAAGCTCATTCCAATAATTTGAATAGTCGAATTATAACGAGAAATGTATAAGGTAGACAATGGGATAGAGACACAAATGAGACTAAGGTCAATGAACATATTGAACCTTGGTATTCATCCAACTAACCTACAAAAATCAAACTTTGAATCAAGTTTAATCCCACAAATAACAACCGACCGACTTCCTCTCTAGGTCCCATACGTGGCTTTAGTGTCAAAGGTTAGTAGTTAACCCTCACCAATTGGAGAAATTTCGCAATTGCAAAGGTTTGAAAACTACTTGCCTTGTGATCCCATTGAATAGTGTAACCAAAACAATCCATTAATCAAATCCAAAATAAGTAACAGAGTACAAGCATAGTGTAGTGAGAGCTAAACCTAACCAATTAATATGACCCCTACAATTAATTAAGAAAGAAATTGGAGAAACATTACATTCAATTTGATATGATCTATTCCAAATGCCGGTTTGATCCAGAACAGTACGATATGGACCAAATCGTTGCACACCCCAACTCACCGATAACACTACTTGAGAGAAAGAAGACATGGAGCAAGTAGGCTTTTGTCCGTTGTCTTTGCCTACCCTTTGGGTAGAGACTTCATACAATCTCTTTGGTTATAGATGGGCTTTTCGTGGTTTGAGAGGGGACCTCGAGCTCCATAATCAGGCACCGATCTCTTTCTAGTACTTGGGCTAGTTGGATTGGGTGGGTTTTGAATAGAAGGAATTGGAAACGAAGACCAAAAAGAAAGGCCACATTACAAAATGGTTAACGTAGAGCAAAGAAACACGTAACTTGACATCTTTGAAGTTTTAGCAATCCTTGTTTTATGGAGTCATTAATTGATGAATGTCAAGTTGTCAACGTTGTGTATTCGTTTGCCCTAATAACTTCATAATTACAATTCCGTTTGTGTTTGTATTTGTGGTAGTTTACTATTTGATCCCCTTATGATTCGAGGATAGCGAACAAGCCCCGTATAAAACTTTTCGACATCCAAATCCTCGTATAAGAATCAATTAACAGACTATTTGTTGTCCAAAATTTTGCTCTCTTACATGATGTGCGAGACCAAATTTGCCAATGATAATCTGTAGTTGAGTTGGGATTCCTTTCTTGACCTCCTTTAATCGTCACCATGAGTAGCGTGATTTGATTTGAGGCGACCTATTGAAAGTATCTTAAATAGCTCCGCCTCAATATGCCATGGAAATGGAGTGTTGGTAACTACTGATGGCAATTTGAACTCGCCCATATGGGTATTGCCGGACCTGACCCGCACTGGAGTGGGTGATACTCGATCCGCAGTAGCGTGAGACGGGACATGGGTACTACTTCCGACTTGTCCACCCCGGCGCGCCCCGCCTTACCTCGATCTGTCACAATATTTCTCCCATTCTGACATATCCTAACTCATATTTTCATCCATTGATTCTTTAGATACGTGTAAGAATTTATCTTTCAACAAATTGGGCTCTATTAGTGTACCTATTATCTCTAATTTCTATTTACGAACTAATTTTCTTTTGTTATATAAAAAAATAAATATTTTCTTTAAAAAATAAATGAAAATAAATCAACCTGCTCGATCTCTATTCGCATGAGTATTATCCGACTTGACTGTGGTCCGGCCCCACACCATTACCTTCACTACCGGTAACTTGAAAGGTATTCAATTCATACGTCAAAATTTGCATAATACAAGGTCCTGAAAGTTCAAAACTTTCTAAAACCTGAGTTCATTTGTAAATTCTCACATGGCGACAAAGTTTTAGCAACATGATCACAGCCTGCAATCATCATCACCTCTCATTTTCCTCTTCTTTCTGGCAAGCACTCGTTTTCTCTGTTGATGTAGCCATAGGTCTCCCAATAAATATTCCTTTTGTTATAACCTCGGAGAAGGTAACCCAATCCATTCCGATCAATAAAGAAATGGAGACGGAGAGAAAACTGCCGCCGAACATCAACAACCTGCCGGAAGATTGCCTGGCGGAAGTCCTGTCCCACACCGGGCCCGTGGAGTCGTGCAGGCTGGCCACCGTCTCGCCGGCGTTCAACTCTGCCTCCCAATCCTCCGCCGTCTGGAACAAGTTTCTTCCGCCGGATTACCGCCGTATCCTCACCCGCTCTTCCTCTGACGCCGCCGCCGCCGGCCGTGATTCCCTTTCGAAGAAGCAGCTCTTCTTCGCCCTCTGCCAGCACCCTGTCCTGATCGACAACGGCAGCAAGGTATGTAAATTCCTCATTCAGACGTTTCATCGAACTGTGGGAATTTCAATTTAACGCCGCGAAAATCGATTGGGGGGAAAATGGCAGAGTTTCTCGCTGGACAAACGGACGGGGAAGAAGTGCTTCATGCTGTCGGCGAGAGAGCTCCGAATCGTTTGGGGCGACACTCCGCTCTACTGGCGGTGGAATTCCGATCACCCCAATTCCAGGTTTCTCTCTGCTTCCTCCTCTGTTTTTCTTTTCCCCTGTTTCCCCTGAAATTTGTTTGCTCAATTGTGTCACTCAATTTCGCTAATTCGATCGTCCCCAATATATAAAATCTCGAATTGAATCATTTGGGTAGTTAAAGTTCTCATCTTTATGCAGATTCGGTGAAGTGGCCGAGCTGCTGGACGTTTGCTGGTTCGAGATAAGGGGCAAGATCGAGACCCAAATGCTATCTCCGTCGACCCAATACGCGGCGTACCTAGTGTTCAAGTACTTCCCGGAGAGGAATTCCGGCGGAGGGTTCCACCGGCAGGGTTTCACGGCGACGGTGGGAGCGACGGGGAGCGAGGAGGTGAGCAAAAGGACGGTGGGGTTGGAGATAGGAACAGGGGATCGGAGGAGGCATTTTGGGAGGCCGAAGGGAAAGGAGGAGCTGCCTAATGAGAGAAGAGATGGATGGATTGAAGCAGAGCTTGGAGAGTTCTTTGTGGGGGATGAAGGGGAAGAAGAAGAAGTGGAGATGAGATTGAAGGAGGTAGTGGCTGGTCCAAAATCAGGGATGGTGGTTCTTGGCATGGAAATCAGGCCCAAGCATTAGCGCCACTACGGTACTCTTTTAAGTTCTAATATTGAAACTATATGTTCATATGTAAATTTGATTTTGGCTCTTAAACATTTGGTGTCTCTTTGTAAATCGTGATAAAGGTTTTTCTCTTCTTATTTCGATTGATGTTTCTGGCTCCCAAGCTCTATTTGTATAAAAATTATTAGATGATTTCGAATCAAAATCTGAAAAAATGATCTTATATTCTTATTGGTACAGTGATGATATCAAAATGTTGGTTCATGTCATTTGGGATTATCCATTTGTATACTTTGTCTAGTAGATAGAGTTTATGTAAGAATGATATTTTATTTTATTAATTTACATAATTAAATGTTCCCAAACTAAAATGACAGGTTATGATAATCATAAATCACACTAAATATATCAGATTGGACCAAACCAAACTGAAATTATGAGGAACCTAGTTCCAAAACATAAGTCCAAAGGATGTGCATTGGGTGAGTCGAGCGGTTTTTCCCACAACTAAGCGGGAAGACTTAATCTTAACCTACACACTCACCCAAATTTAAGTGTTGGGTGGATTTGATGCGAGTTACTGATGAGTTGGGTGGATGAAGGCGGTTTTGATAAATTTGAATACAAGTATTAATAACCAAACATGAATCCTTAACTAAACATCCATTTGATTGAGCAAACAAAAGAAGTTTGGGAAAAACTTTTAACAAATCGTATACTGAGTTTAATTGAAAAGTAGTAATGAGAGGAAATTGGAATTGGAATGGAAAACAAAGACTAATTAGGATATGCATCGCATGAATTTTGAGAGAAATCATTGGCGGCAGACAATTAGAATCAAACGATCAAATTTTGGAAAGAAGTACAAAAGAGATTATGGAAAGATCAGTTTGGAGGAGAGTTTTAGAGATTTAGTGTCGATTATGGGTGGGTAATGAGTTTGGCAGGTAAAACCCACACTCACCCCTATTTTGATGAGTTAGACAGAAAGCAACCTACATCCGCTCACAATACTCACAGATATTATAGTGAGTTTGATGGAGAACCCACCCAATATCCATCCCTACCATTTCCATTTGTTCTACCACTTGACCCTTTTAGAACTTTTTTTTCCCACAAACACATTTGCCAAGTTGTATATAATCCCTAGTAGTGTGACAGCTCACTTGACAAGACAAAAGTTTGGAAAGTTCCCCAAATATCAAGTCCATTGGTGCAGTGAACTCCAAACATGATCTCATTTATCCCCTTTGCCTCCTGCAATTGGCCCCAAGTTGTCCTACAATTGGGGGGCCTCACTCACTGAACCCATAGCCACATTCTCTGAACATGTCCATCATCACCCTGTACCCTTTCTCCTTCCACATTCCTTCAAAACGAAACTCTTACTCCAACCCACACAATTCGACTATAATGCTCACAAGTCAAATTGTAAAAACGTACTTACAGAAATGCCGATTTATCTGATCTCGCGTTAGCGCTTCAGAGTAGATGAGATGATAGTATTTCCCCCCAAAAGAGTATAGTATTCTGCTTGTGGTATTGCCACGACCTACATGGATGAACAATCGTACAAGGCTCTGACATGAAGTTAAGAGTTATGTCTATGCATTTCCAGCTCCATGCAAATCTGACAGGCCAATCAACATCCAATCCTTGAACCCTGGCAGGATCAATTTCCTACCCATTATTCTTTCTCTGGCTTCCCTTTTTTTCTCAAAAGCCAGCTAGCCCAAGCCATGCCATGGCCATTCCTCTGCTTTTAATGACTATCCAGCAATCAGCTCCATAAACTGCCAAAAGAACTCCCTCCTTTTTGGAGCTAGCTAGCTAAGCCAGCTTTCTTAGGTAGTTTGGTTTTGGTGTATTTTGGAGGGTGAATTCTGAAATCGTATTTAATTAACAAAAATATGTTTTCTAGGTTGATATTTGGATGTAATTGAGTGTATTTAATAGCAAAACTAATCTAAAATATAATAGTATTGTGCAATCTCAGACACAACACGTATAATATAACTGAATTAATACACTAAAGAAGTGATTCCAAATTTCTTTTCACGATTTGAGTTACAATTTTTTTTATATAGATGTACCATGTATGAACCAACTAATGTTTCATATAGTACATTTCCCATACTAGCACTGTCATATCCAAATATGCAATTGATACAAACCACATTGAGAATATATGATGCATATAATTTTCATATTGTGCTGTCAAGAAGGAATTCTACTAATTGAATTTTAATTTTGCATAGTTCTATCATACATTATCCTCATACCAAAAAACTAATTTTGAGGATTGTTGAAATTCGAACATGCGAATCTCTCAACGAACTCAATTATCATGTCAAAAATTAAAATCCCCCATTTCCATTTGCATGTATAAATTCTGTCTTATTCTGAAACTTAATTTCTGCAAAATTCTGCAGAGTTTCCACATCAAGACAAAAACTTACACTTCCCTTCCAATCCTTAAGAAAGGGAGGGAACAACCTTTGCTCCCCATATCTCTCCCATCCCTCATGGTCAGAGACTCTCTGTAATCTTGTCCCAACTGATGGATTCCCAATCCTTAAAAGACTATAAAATAAGCCTCTTCCCGGCCAGAACGAGAAACATCCAACACACTCTAAATTCAAGTTTACGCAATACTCCTCTTTAGTCATGAAGGGAAGCAAGATGACCAAGAACAAGGCCGCGGAAAGGAAGAAGGAGAAGGCGATTGAGGACATTTCGATCCCTCGAAACATCCAAACTTTGCAGCAGATGATTCCAGGATGCGAGGAAGAGACTGAGGTCGAATCCCTGTTTGAGAAATCCATTGATCACATTCTGAAACTGAAGTCTAGAGTTCAGCTCCTCAGGGATATGTTGAAGCAATGTGGTAAGTAATGCCTTCCATGGCGGCATTTGCTAAGCAGCGGGGTAGTTCATGTGGATCCTCTAAGGAAGGAGGTAGCTTGTTCATGGTAATTTGAAGAAAAAAGTTGTGTAATTTTGACCTTTTCCTTTTTTCTTCAATTGATGTTGCTTTTCAATAAGTTCCTAGCCTACTCTTGAAAGGGTAGTCTGGTTCAAAGTAGTTTGTACCTATTTTAATAATTACAAAATGATCGAGGATAAACTAGTTCTTGACAATATCGTTTGCACAATGTGACTAATAGTAGATTAAAAAATTTCATTATGATTAAAGAGAATATTATGTTCTTAACCCTTTGGAGAAAGGTATATGAATCATAGTTATAAAACCTAAAGGGGTACATAGGAAAAATAAGAGCAAAAAGTGGGCAAATCTTCATTAATCCAACTAGATTATGTAGCTCTTAATTAGTTTTTGTGGAATTGGAGCTCATAGTTGTTATAGGAATTAGAAGAAAGATTATGATCGTGATACGATGAGATAACATGTGTCTGTCTCTTGTGCACCCTGATCTGGATCTTTGTACAACTCGGCATGAATATCCAACACAATATCTGAAACAAAAGGCAATTGGGTTGAGATATTTTCTTGTCAAAGATGATGGTTGGAAATGTGAAAAATGTGAAGAAAAGACTTACTTTCTCTTGTGGTTCGAAACAGATTCAACTTTCTCATTCTTAGGACAACTTTGGATTGGTTGTCAAGGATGATCGAAATCCACCTCACCCTAAAATCTCCTGTTTGAAACAATCAATTTAATTAGTACCAATCATAGACTACATGTCTAAGAATAAGAAAGGGGCATAAGTTTACCATCTGGTGTTTCCACATGAAGCTCTGAGCCAGAGGCAAGGATTGATCTGTGCTTGTCGAAATCGAAATCGAAGTCGAGATCAAGATGATGATGATGATGATCATGATCATGGCTGTCTTCAATAGGAAGAACTGGAGCACTGCCATTGAATGTGTTCTTGCATTCTGTTCTTGCTTTTAGTGTAGCTGCTCCTTTCAGTGCTACAGTTTTCAACCAAACAAAGTTCTAATTAGGACAGTCTCATAACAGGAATAAGAAGAGAAAACAAAAGGAAAGGAAAGAGATCTGCATTACATGTAGTGGCAGCAGCTGTAAGAGTGAGGATATCACTTGAACCAGTACCACTCATGGCTGACCCAAGAACACTGCTGAGATCTTCCTTCTTAGCTCCCATGGATTGCGCGAATTTCGCGCATTGTGCAGCCACCAAGGCTGCAGCATTAGCCATTGCTTCTTCCTCCCTCGGATCGATCTTCTCCTTTGATTTGCCAGCAGCAGCAATTGCAGCCAGAGCAGCTGCCAGCCCTGCCACTGATATGGCTGCATGAAAAATAGTTAATGTTAATTTTCTTTGAAAAATTGTTTGTAAAAGTGAGAGAATGATAAGATTTAGGGTCTAAGATATAATTATAGTATTTGAGAGATATGAATAATTGTAAGTATTGAAGCGAGTCAGTCTAGAACATAATCATCACACCTAATCAAATAGGTTATGTGCAGATACTTAGAATAACAAAATTGCATCAAACCCATTATCCTCCTAGTCGGATTCAGAGAAAATCCACCAAAAAATGATATCAATTAAATTCCCTCAATAAAATCGATTAGAATTCGATTGGATAATCACTATTATTAGTTATTTTACAAATCTCTAATCAATATGTCTCTTTTGTTTCTCTTCATTTTGGGTTGGACCATATATTGGGGTCAATTGTTAATTTGTCAGGACTTAAAAGAGTTCACATTGGAATCTTGGGCCATTCAAGCCCATCTCTCTGTATACTGTTTTTGTGCCAAGAATTAAACTAGGATTGTCACCAACAATACCACAAAGCCACACATGACTACGTACGACCCATCTAGTTTCAGAAACAAAAGAGAGCCCAAATTTTGTGGCTCTATATGTTTGGTCTTTATCTCAAATTCTTTCCATGCGCCGTATAACATCCAAACTACACGAAACCTCATTTCTCTTCGAACAGAATTCCTTGCTAGCTTCACGCTATGGACAACTTCCCAGTTCCTATTCGAGGAGAGAAAATGGCCTGGAAACCTAGCTAGCATATTGGGGAACATGAGATTGGAGTTTCGCTATATATTGTAGACAACTTCCAAATAAACGGAAGATAACATAAACAGAAACATTCAATCCTTTACTGTTGTTATGACTTATGAGCTAGCTAGCTAGGGTGGACGATTCGGCTTGAGTTAGTACACAAAACTCGCGTTTCGGTTTGTTGAGGATTCGGTTGATGGGTTTGGTTAGTTATAATTATTAGAGTGTGTTAAGGGTTTCACAAACATAAATGTGTTGGGTCTGTCTGTACATGCAATAATATTTTGATATACTTTCATATGAGAAATAATTTTGTTCGAACGATGATCCCTCATTCTTACGATGAAATCACCCTCTCATCATCCAAATGACCGATGATCGTACAAACAATCTAATCCTATGCAAGAGACGATCAGAAAGGATCAAAAATATCAATTCGAAGTACCATCCATTGAGGGGGTGTGGGTTCATGCTATCAAGCTCATGTATACGTTTCTATACATACATAGGAATCGACAAGACACATTCATATTCATTGGAATAGCTAGCCTAGCCACATGAAAAAAGGGATCGTGCCATTACGTGCAATTTAACATGATAGATTGATTATCCCCCTTTCCTTGTTTCTTACGTACCTCCTCTCTCTCTTGTCACCATCACATGATATAAATCCATGTAACCCATGTTAGGAAATAGGAGAGGGGAGCCCTCTCTCTCTCTCTCTCTGATCATGTAGACATATTTTGGTGGGGTGAGACGGTTTTCTTCGTTTTTTTGCGAGTTTCTGTTACAGAGGAAACATTAGAAATATACAATTAAGTAAATATAACATTTCATTGTTCTATCTTATGTCACGACTACGACTACAACCACCACCATGAAACATGCCATTTTTCGACCTCCATTATGTACTTCAATAATGTATATTGGCCAGCTTAGCTATAGGAGATGTTGTCTAAATGGGTTATCTGATTTTGAAATACTCCTAACATTTTTTTCCCTCCTTATAATAATTTGAATACACATGGTAGACACATGCATGAATCCTTTATCGAGTGATAAGAACATGCTCCCATATCATTAGCCATAATTAATCTTTGTTATGCAAGACATTGAGTTAGCATTTATCCTTAATAATGTGCATACAATAAAGGACAAGTTTTATCCTAGTCAAGTTGGGATTCGGTAAATTATTGGATATAATTATATACCCCTGATTATGTTAAATGATAAGTCACGGTTCAAAATCTATCACATCACATCCAACACGTACCCTACGATTACTAATGAGAACATCGATTGAACATAGTGAACGGTCATATTTCCATGTTGTGTTACTTGTAGAAAAATAATCATATATATATATCATACCTAGTAAGAAAAACCGAATGTTTTTTTCAGATGACCTTTCTGTGGAAGACTACAGAGAATATCAATATACGAAATCACACATAATTTACCAAGATATATGTTTTTGTCTCAGGCCGAGTATTTTCAAAAAAAAATAATAATCAATGTAATCAAATAATCATCGACATATATAGTCTATACAACATTTTCACACAACATGATTCGAACACAAAACCTACATTAAAACATCTCCAACCTCTCAAACACCCAAATACAAATCTTTGACATTTATATATATGCTTCATCTGTAGACTGTACATACCCTTAATTAAGGTACATAATATATATGGCTTCCATCCCATTTCTCATATACCATCACTCCAAAACGATGACTATATATATAGCTACATAACTACATATATAATATATATCTATAACAATAATATATATATAACAACACATATATGAAATCAAATTAGAAATTAGTTCACTTCATTCCATTACACATGGCGACTCGATCGCTAGCTCTAGCAAGCCTCCGCATGACGTCGATCTGAGCCCGGAGCGACGTCACGTAGTCTAGGGTTTCCCTTATCAACGACGCCTCGTCGCCCATCAACTCCCCACCGGGAACCAGCTTCCTCAGCACCGCCGTCTTCCTCCTCACCACCGCCGCCGCCGGCCCATGATGAATGCACCTCCGGCTCCTCCTTATGATCCTCTTGCACCGGAGTACTCTCTTCTTGCTGTGACGTGGCGGCGGCGTCTGGTTGTGGAGGGAGGAGGAGGAGGAGTGTTTGGCGATGAGGGCACGGCTCCAACACGTGGCGCCGTTCCTGGCGGCGGCCATGGCGATTTCGGCGGAGAGCTTGATCGTGTTTTTCCTCTCTACGACGCCGTTCTTGTTGTTGTTGTTGTGGTGGTTATTACATAGTTGGAGGGCGAGGAGCCATTTCTTGAGGAATTCCCGCTTGAATGTTGTTGAGTTTGTAGGAGGACGCATCCTTTTGGGAAGATGAATGCAAATGCTTTCTCTATATCTATCATATGCAAAAATATAAAGAAGGTAATTAGCAAATTTAGTTATAGAGGGAATGATAATAAAGGTGGAAAAAGTTTCATCGACCCAATAACCAAGAACCAAAATCGGAAAATGGGTTGGTTTCAGTTTCAAACTTTAAAGGATATACCACGTGGAAAAATTAGTAATGTAAATCATACAAAATCCTCCAACTAAATCGACAGCTGGGGTTTGAGCGAATCGAGTTATTTGGATGAACTGTATCGCCACAAGAGAACATAATTAACTTTTAAAACTAGGATATCGATTCGAGTTGGAGAAACCATTAATGAACCGGAGTAAATGGGGAGAAATTGAAAGTGTTGTTTCTCTTGGGAGTGTTGTGCATATCATTTATGTCATCATTAATCAATGGTGGTAATACAAAGATTTCTCACATGAAGAAGGAAGAGATGTGAGGAAAAATTGAGTAACACAACACATGAATAATGATACTATCTAACTAGGGTTTGGAATGACATTCATCAACACATACAAGGAGCTAAATTGAGCATTTCATTTACCCATGTATGATATAAGGAGCTCTCACCTGGTGATGATACTCTTGGTGAAGGTTGGAAGCTAAGAAGCTCTACTTGTCGAATCGATGACTGAAAGGAAGAAATCACGACCAAGGAGAGACTATTGAATCCTCCTCTTGTTCTTTGTTCTAATATGGTAGAAGAACTGAGCTCTGATGCTTCTTCTTCTGCAGATCCAAGAAACGTAGAGAGATAGAGAGGGAGAGAATGGAATGTGGGAGAAAGGAAGGAAATGAGGAAAAGGGAGGCAGAGGATTTATTTGGGAAGGAAAGGAGGTGGGGAGCCACGGGGGGAAGAAGAAGAAAGAAAGAGAGATCGCACATGCATGCACATGGGAGAACATGTCCCACCATTGCGATATAATAAGCTAGGCATATAGTACCATTTTTTTACCACCAATTTACCACACTATACCTATTCTGAAACCCCCTCACCGGCCGGCCATGAAATCAAAACGGACAGCCCAATGATTCCAAGCCAATTGAGATGGAGAGAGAGAGAATGAGTTTTTCAGTATACAATATGCTATCAGGTACGGATGCAAAACAACACTCTAATGTTAATGTACTATAACAATGTCTTGAACGATGTTTGTTGTTTGCTTTTATTGATGTATCGGGCGAGCCAGCTCACACATTCCAAGCTGGTGGTTAGATAGTTTCGAGTCGAGACGTATGTGTTTCAACCTGCTAGCTAGAAGCGAAGGTGATTCGACCAATATAGTGGAGGCGACTAAAAAAATGTGACAAGAAAGTGAGATATGATGAGGAGCACGACTTTCGATGATATATGCTTAATTATAGCACCATATGGCAGGTCGACTACGTCCTTACACGACCGTCAGTGATGGAGCTACGTACGTGCATTTCAGGAAGGGCTACATCCCCCTCAAAATTTGATATATAATGTTATACTGTATGTATTCATATATCTCGAGAAAACATTAGAAAATAGCAGGGTAATCCCTCTTCCCCATTCGAAACTTAGATTCAACAACGGAAATATGTTATTTTGTTGTTTTTAACCCCTCCTCACTCTAAATCTTGACTTCGCCATTAACGGTTGACATTGGCTTTCGAGTGGTCTGGGACCCACCCACAGACCACGTTGTGTCGATCTCCTAGCTAACACCCACAATTAACCATGCATGAATTAAAGAGCGCCACAATTATAGCATTAACAATAATAATATCACCCCTGGCATATGGCACTATGCATTCATTAGGCTTGCTAAAAGTTGAGAGCCTCTCATGCATGCCACATTCAGCCAGCTCTCAGTGGACGTTGATTTTGTGACAGAGAAAATGAGAGAGAGAGAGAGAGAGTTAAGATCCTTAAAGCATTTGCCGGCACCTAATTAATAACGGCATAATTAATTAATTTACTAATAACAAATTAGGGAACACAAATAAACAGCAAACATTGCCAACTTATCACATGCACATCAAACCCAAAATTTCTTTCGGCTTTTAATTACTTCCATCTTACTCTCTAATCACGGGGGATCTTTTAGCATGTCCGGGGATTGTTCGACATCCCAACCTTGGTGTCTTCCCCCAACATATAATTCAATTCCAAAAGGGAGCATACTAGTCAACCTTTGATTGGGTTATGGCTTTATAAAATAATAATTAATCAATCTAGTAATGTCTATATACACCCATCCTTATGTATGTAATCCATAGGTAGTGGCAGGCAAGGCAAGGCAACGATTTGGTTCATAATAATGGATGGAACATAATCTAATTATATTCGATTTCATGAATTCTCTTAAATGACAGAAGAAAGTGGACTTAATTGATATTTTGATTCGAATAAAGGATTGTTTGCTTGTTGGATTTGAAAGAGTACATTGTTTGTGTAGTTGGATTTTTTTTTATCATGGATTTATAGCTTTTCACACCAATTATTTTCATCCCTCAACCAAATCCCAAATAAAAAAAAATGTGATTTACAAATCCATGAGTCTCACTAATTTGGAATTTTTTTTTTTACTCAACAAATAAGGCAATTGCCCAAATTCATCATGTTAATTTGAAGTTTGGGTGGCAAACCTCAAATTCATGACACAAATCCAACAAGCAAACAACCCGTAAATGAGACGGCATGCACTTTTTGGTTGTTGATTTTGGTCCTCATTTCTCCCTTAATTTTGTTTGATTCAGTTTAATTTTGTATCCAATCGAACCAATTAAGTCCATCCATACCCCTAAGATAAATTGAAAAATTATCAACCTTTGACTGGATTATGGCACATATATAAAATCCAATTGTTCAAGATTAATAGAGTATAAATCCGTGGCGTGGATTTGATGATGGGACGTGTCATCACGCCAAAAGTGAATTATGGGTTGATTGATGATTTTGATTAATGCATAATAACACCTTTCTTTGTGGGAAACAACATTGCTTACATAGTAATTATGAAGAATTAAGACGTCTTGGCCTATGCAAACCACTAGTTAATGGGATTAACTTAAATTTAACGGGAAGATAAAGATTAAGCCTAAAATATGGAAGCTCGACAAGGGCATTTGTCCTATATACTTAAAGTACATGAAGACCGGCTAGCTCCCCCGCGATTCCCGGCTGTCCTTTCAATCGGAAGACCTAGTGAGAAAGAGAGTTTCATCACTTGAGTAATTACACTATGAACTTAAAGTGTGGTTTATGCTATCCTCGTTATATTAGGCATTAGATCAATTCATCGAAGTTACTAGTGATGATTTTCTGCATTAACTACTAATTTAGTATCTAAGTCGGAGGTGTGCATGATCTGATATAGTCTGAATATAGACTTAATCATGTTTGGAGGAGGAAAAAAAAAAGGAACATATGAGTATTGTTGTAGGTTTACTAGATCGTGTCGAGGATTCAACGAAATTAAAACAAATAAATTGATACAAAATTCGAGAATCAAAACCAAATCAAATTTTACATAAATTAGTATTGGTTTAATACATTTGTATAGCCATAACTTTCGCGGTTTTGACAATAATAGCCACTTTTTGAAAAATACACTAGAATAGCCATGCTTTTGAAACTAGGTTGACAACTTTAGCAATTTCTGTTACAAAGTTTAACGACGTTAGAAATGCCGTCAGTTAAATGGATGTTAATCTGATGTGGATGCCACCTAGACGA
Organism: Linum tenue; assembly: GCA_946122785.1. Taxonomy (NCBI): domain Eukaryota; kingdom Viridiplantae; phylum Streptophyta; class Magnoliopsida; order Malpighiales; family Linaceae; genus Linum; species Linum tenue. Next base: position 1,053,801 of record CAMGYJ010000006.1, on the reverse strand, counting down.
CACATCAGCTCCAACTAGACTCGTTATGCCACGTAGATGCCACCTCTTATTTTGAAAAAAATATAATAAACTCCAAATAATTTCAAAAAATGAAGTATTATTTCAATAATTTTCTATTTCTATTTTTCTTTAATCCTTCCTTCTCGACGGGAGTCCCGACGACCTCGGCGTCGGCGGTGGCTGGACCCAATTCTGCAATTGCAAGCACAAAATCGACTGACAAAATTAGCTCTTTTAATTGTCTCTCATCTCCAACAAAGCGAACACCATATCAAGAACCTTCCTTACCTTGCCTAGATTAGCTTGTCCAATGACGAGAAAAATCCAAATGCCAAAATCCACCTCTGACGATAAGAATGCCCACTGAACTCATCACCAATAAATCCACCTCCGACGACTAATTCAACCCACTTCAAACAGCATAGAAACCCTACAATTTCGAATCTCACATTCTATCATGCAAGAAAGCAAAAATTGAAAAAGTACCGATTTTGACGCAGATTCGATAAGGGGTAGCGGCGGGTCGGAGGTCTACGACGATCTCATCAATTTCTCCGGTGAGCTCTGGAGTTCTCGGTGAAGGAGATTGGAAAAGGCGGTGCCAGATTTTGAGCATTGGCGGTGGTTGGGGTTTCACAATCGACGCTGCGGAGTGGCTCTCGTTCTCTCTGATCTGTTTCACTCTGAGCCGAATGACGAACAGAGGAGAATGGTGGATGAAGCGGCAATGACGATTGGACGGCTCAAGTGCACCAAGTGGGATCCCCGTCGGCCGTCATCGTCTCCTTTGTCGAACGCGGCGTCGGCGACCTTACCGGCAACTCATCGCTCGAGTTAGTCGCGGACTGTCCGAGGAATCAGGTGCTGGTCACTCTCGGACTCTTCCTTCCCTTCTTCCTTCTTTTCCCACTAGGGTTTCTGGGATTCAAATTAATTTGGGAGTTCAGATCTGAAGGAGGAAGAAGGAGGGGGATTTGGATTTTCTAATGAAACTTTGAGTGGGCAGCGGGACAAAGGATTGGAAAAAGGAAGACAATGCTTGATCCCGCTCCTTCTCGTTCTTCGAGTTACCCAATGATGCCGGCGGAGAGGAACTTTCAATCCCGCTGCTACTCGTGCAAAGGAAACCCAAATTCTTCTTCAACCTCGTCTACTGAGCAAGTAAGCAGGTCTGGATCGATGATTGCTTGGCATCCACATGAAAATTGGGATTAAACAGAGAAATCAGAGGGAGGATGAAGGAAAAGAGGTGGAGGGAATGGTGGCGGAGCTTGGGTATGGAGATGGCGGTGCGAAGCTTCGTGAAAAGGGGGAAGATGATGAGTCTTTATTTTTTTTATTTTTATTTATTTATTGTTTTCTAATTAATTGTAATATAAAGGATATTTTCACGTGGCAAAGCTTTTGAGAAAAATTTGCCACCTCATAAAAAATCGTTAGTCCAGTCAGCGCCTATCTTAATGCCGTTAAAGTTATGGACGGAATGGCTATTCTAGTGTATTTTTCAAAAAGTGGCTATTATTGTCAAAACCGCGATAATTATGGCTATACAAGTGTATTAAACCATTAGTATTTTGACTCAAAACCACCCTTAAGTTTAGATAGACCACTACCTTTGAAGGGTGTGATTCTCCGAGAATCAGAAATTTCTCTCGACTATGTCGAATTGTTGAATGAACAGTATCATCCTGAATGCGAGCTGAAGAGGCGAGAGTTTTTCCTCACAGAAAAGTCATCGAGCCCACGCCCCTTCATCACCCATGCTGGAAATTAAAGCCCAATAATTTGTCATTTACTCATCGATCCATTGGCCGACTATCTATCGACCTACGTACATTAGTCGGTTACAGAAAAAGGTCTTATTGAACCTGGAGTTTTCATATTCGAATCTCTTAAATAACTGGTCTAGTGGTATATTGCCACTGATCTTGAGGCTAGAGGTCTCATGTCCGAATCACCTAAGTAGCCTCTAGTTATAGAAACAACCTATATCACGTACTCTTTAACAAAGTGTCTTACTAAATCAACCAAGGCACTAATACTACTAATGAATGGTGAAGTATTGTTGTTGACTTTGAATTGATCAATTAGCTGGAATAGCTCAGTTGGCTAGAGCGTGTGGCTGTTAACCACAAGGTCGGAGGTTCAAGCCCTCCTTCTAGCGCAAATTTTTTTCCCCTCTCCCTCCCAACCATTCATGGTGATCTCTCTCCCTCTAGTTTTCATCCTCATGATTTAGGGACCAGGTCTCAAACCCTTCAACAACAAACGAGTTCAGTTTCTAGTTTCTCTCGATGGGTAAGGAAATGTACCATTAACCTTCTTAGTGGAGGAGTGGCTACTAAACCAGGAGAGCACATGGCCTTCCTCCAAGCTGAGGTTTCTAGCTAGTTGAGGATGCATGTTGCTATACACCAATCAATATAATACACTATAGAGTGATGTGATGAAATTGATGCACACACATGGGCAAGTTACTATTAACGTGTATGAAGGAAGGGAGAGGCGCAGAGGGAGGGAATTAGAGGACAAAGGGCGGCTATAGTATAGAAGACATCGTCCACGCACGCCCACAACAGGCAAACACTCGCATGTGCACACATGGGGAACGATATTGGATGGAGGGGGCAACCCCACACACTCTCTCTCACTGCCCTTAACTATAAGGGCATACAACCCTTACATGTTATACTCAATCTAGCTAGCCTCTCATTGAGCCGTAACGTGATAGTGATGAAAACATCCGTCGTATCGTTGATTTGCCACATACTCATGTGGTGTGATGGTATGTACATATTGATTATTTGGATCAATTGTAACTCTACCTTTCGGTTCATTGCGATAAGTTTACATACATCACTGTTGAGGCGTCACCCTACCAATCATAAACTGATAATGTTTGAGTTAACGAGTCTTATACTTTCCGTTACGTTGTTGTTTTGTGTCACTTGTTTTTTCTCAATCATATACTCAGATAGCTGTAAATAAGCATTCATGTACTAATTATGTGAAATGATATGAAACCTGTTAGATTTCGATCTGTATGACCTCTGAACGGTACAAAGTATACACAAACGGCGTACCGATCTTCTTCACAGTGGTGGCTGGTAGGTAGTAACCTAAACCTTGAAAACAGTTTGTTCAAGGAGCTAGGGAGATTTATGTACCTTATGATGACCAATTTTGGAAAAAGTTAAAGGATCAAACACAAGTTTTCTAACCTAAACCCTACCTTAGTCAAACGTATACGTTATGGAAGGTTCGTTCGATCAAATCAAAAGACTTTACAGCTTCGACTGCACCAGGAGATGTGTGCTGGAAATGGAATATGATATTCATATAATTCCATTTCCATCCCCTCTCCTTAAATCATGGATGGATTTCATGTTGGTGGCTCTCTCTCTCTCTCTCTCTCTCTCTCTCTCTCTCTCTCTCTCTCTCTCTCTCTCTCTACCATGTTACTCTCTCTCGCTCCCTCTTCATGAAAATGTACGGCTTTCTTGGCCCTCTTTTTCTTGGATCGTCCAACAAAGTCCAACCCGTCAATGACTTGTGTAATCATATTACAAGTTAACTTACTATCTACTAAACAAAGGTTGTCAATTTCCTTTCCAACCCACACGACAAAGACAAAGTACTTCTTTAGTTTTGATTTCACAATGGTTAAGTAATTAAGCTTATCGATCTATCAAGTTTGCTTAATACTCAAGTTGTTGGGACATATTTAAAAATGAAACGTTATATATACCATTCATCAAATGTCGGTTTGACATTATGTCAAAAAAACAAAATTGACCACATAACTCTTTAGGAGAGAACCCCAGTAGCTTATCATATATAATTTCCTCTTTGCGATTTCGCTATCCATGTTGGTTCTAGTCCAAACAATCGATGCTAGCCACTTTCAGTTTGATTTCGATCAGTTTAGCGTACATGAGCTATAGATAGTTCGAGCGATGGAAAGCTTTTGCATTATGGCCACATGAACGCTAGGTATAAGCCTAAAAACCAAAAGGTTCATCATTCTCCAACGAACCACATGGTAATTAGTCACCACCATTCCGCAACATGAATGCACCGAGTTCATCACGGTATTGCTATACATAGGATCGAGTAACCGTTCAAGCATCCATTGATATCCATCCCTAAGAAAAGGGTGTCAACGAATAAGTGGATACTGGTGTCGCCATGTGCTCTCTCTCTCTCTCTCTCTCTCTCTCTCTAGAGTCTTAACCGCAGGGAAGAGAGTGGGGACAACAATTAAGATACAGGGTTGTTCCTCCAATTTGGTACGTACGTGGACCTCTCAACACACACAAACATGGGTAGAGAAGAGAAGACGACGCCCACTCTCTCCTTAGCTAGCTAGCTACTAAAATATGCACATATATATAGCTCGGCCAACGGTACTAGTAGCTACAAGTGCAAACTCAATCATGTTCGCTTGAAATTCTGTCGATGATGAGGTCCACATCGATCGACTAAGAACATGGGCAGAAAAGTTTGCCATTCCATGGGTACGGCACATGTTGCCATATGGTCTTTCATCAATTGCCCTTTGATCTTCGATTCTCTCTTCCTTGTGCTTATGCATGTCAATCATGATCAACCGGTCCAATCACACATACCCATGGTGGAAAAAGGTTTCAAGAACCCGACTTTACCGCGTCTTTGACAATAAATCATTTGGTCCCAACAAACTCCACTCGTACGTGTCTTTAGACAAAGATCGTTTCTCAAACTCGAAATCTGCACAGAACCATCATTCTTCGTGTTTAAATCAGCTGTTGGTATTGTAAGATCATGAAAATTTAAACACACGATCACTTGATGACCAGCCAGGTGTGACACCATGTCATAAACCGTTTTGGTTCCGATAACTCCAATTGTTCGAAGAGGATTAATTATGAATCTTATACATCTCATTTGCATCCAAACGCGGAAGTGCATAGCAACGAGGTTGGTCCCAACAACACCACTTGTTGGGAGAAGGGTACTTATAGATCTTGTACATCTCTTTTATATCCAAACGAAAATTTAGTGTGACAAGGTTCAAAATAACGATAAGGTTGAAAATCACTTACTCATCTACAAAATAATCTTCGAATTACTATAAGAGTTAGAAGTTACATAACTTGAAACACATGCATAACCTCTCCTATCAATAACTCGAGTAGCTGAAGATAAAAGACTATCATTTGGTGCCATGAGTATGATATACCATATATATGATGAGCTAATTGATGGTTTAACCGACATAATTGAGCATGCAAATGGCAGTGCCAATAAAGAATATGGCAATAGGAACCCACTTTGACTTCGATAAGAAACTGCCAAAGTAGACACTACAGAAGATTGTCAACTTCACACCTAACTTGAATTGTTTGCATCGATCGCATCCATGTTGAGCATATTATTGGACACAGCCACGCTGGTTTTGGATATCATATCTCTTATTCTTAATGCCACCGCCTAAACCTTCTTGACCATAAGCAATTTTTGTGATAGATTAGTGCACTCTTAGTGCATTTAACTTTCAGAATAAACTCTTAGAGTGTGTCAATACAAAGTCAAAACTATAGCAACCACAAGACACCACCCACATTGAAGTGATCTAAAAGTTACAAGAATGTGAATAACAACTTCATCACATGAACACACATTTCCTACATCTCATGGTGACATTTGATACATACATACATACATTGGTCGACTGTGGTTGTCAATGATCAGCAATAACCGTCTTCAATCTCATGTTATGGAGACTCTTTCCTGTAACTACAAGGATTACCAAAAAAGAAGCCGGATCCACTAGCCATGACAACGAATCTATCCTTGGTAAATCAAGTTCGATTGCTAATGTTGCAACAGAAGTCTTCTTCCTGCTCCACTGTTACATTTGATTTCTCCACAGTAGTGAAGTGGCTGTCCCTTCCTCGTCACTTTCTTGGTCATCAACATCTCCATGGTCAACTTCTTGCTTCGCCGAACATACCCTGTAAAAAAGGGAGAACGACATGTTGTAATCTTTGGTGTAGCTTTCAGAAAGACAATGACTGATTTATCGAACCTGTCAAACTCCTGGCAGCGTTTCTTTCTGAAAGTACAGGGCAGATTGCAAAGGATAAAAAACAGAGCGACTCTGTTTTACTATTAGAGTTTTGGGTCTACAACCCCTACTCCCTACCAAGTGCTGACCGAGGTTCAAGAAGGCGCTTGGCAGGCATTGGGGTCCTACGGCCTAGGAGGCGCCTACGCGTTTTAGCAATCATAAGAATTTTACATATACCGATTGTGAAGAGTAATAAACAAGGTTGGGTCAATCGAAGTTGGATACTAATGGGAGAGGAACTGAAGTAGTAGATATGGCGACAGTGGTCTTGATTGTTTAGCGGTCGATGGTGGCAAATGATAGAACAGAGGGTGAGGTTGATCAAAGTTGAAAACGAGAACACTGCTAACTACTAACTATAAGTTCAACTAAATTGGAGCAAGAATTTTAAACAATAAATTCACATAAACTCCTACCGACATCTAAAATTTATTATTCCTCAATATTGTGTCAGTTTGTCAAGTCAGTTCTAGTTTGAATTAAATGATTATCAATTGTAAAACTATAACATCGGTGGAATTGAATCGACTTCTAATGATGTATATGCCAAACATAACAACTTGTAAGTTCTCAATAAGCAAGACTTTGCTGCATATCAAGTGAAAATGTTTGTGATGAGACTATGAAAGTCCCTTGGCTTATAAATAAATTATTGAACAATAATCACTCAAGATTTTTGTATGTTGGGAAAGAAAATAAGACAAAGATAGAACGAATTTACCCTTTCATTAATGAAATTGAGAAGAGGGATACAATACACCTTACACAACAATTGACTTTTCCCTAAGATCTATAAATGTAAAGAACAAAAAAGAGAAAGACTGTTGTTCTTCTTGCTTTTCTTTCACTTATAACAACTTCTTCTTCTTTCCTTTTGCCCTATCTCTAATCCTTACAATTTTTTTATCGGATACAGCCAAAAGCTACAACATTAGGATACAAACTATAAATAGATTGAGGACAATAAACAACAATTGCAGTGTAAACAGACATCAAAGCCATCCATCTCAGAGCATTGTTTCCTACTTTTGTTTGAGTTTGTTGATGTTGGAGACAGGCTTCAAGCCATGCTTCATTGCAGCATTCCACACCAGATCAATCCTGTCAACATCTATTGCTCCCACTTCATGGTGAGTCCATCCCTCCAAGAAGTGCACCACGCCTCCAGCGTGGCACGCGTGGACAACTCCTCGATCCATCGTGTACTGAAACCAGTCGAACAGAAAACGTTAATCGAAGCTTGTTACAACATGAACTTTGATTCATAGAAGGGAAGAAATGATTCAGAAATGTCATCTTGAGGTTAAGGTTTTTTGTGTGGATGATTTATACCTCACAACTCCAAAGCCCTTCAACATCATCAGGCAATCTCATGGCAGCAAGGTCTCCATAGGTGCAATCCTTCCTGAAGGCCAAAATTGGTGGCACCACAAACTGGTGGAAATGGGCTCCTGGTGGCGCCCAACTCTGCTCCCTTAATGTTATCCACTTCCCAACTATCCAAGTCTAAAATATACACCAGCAACAGTAAGAGAACAAGAAGGTTAAGAACTTTCCACCACACAAAATGGAGGCATCAATCAATAACCAAGGTGATACTGATACCAAAATATTCACCTTGCAATGTCTAGCAGCCTGGTACTTGGTAACTTGCACCAAGTTACTCTGGCAATCAACAGGAGCTTCCTTCTGAATCTTCTGAAACCTCTCTGTTGAGAGAGTCAACATCTGGGGAAAGAAACATCATGTTCAGCACAAACATTCATGCCATCAAACCGGCCAATAAATGTTTTAACATCCAAGGGGGGAGAAAGCAGAAAGGAAAACTTACAAGGACTCGGACTTTTCTTCTGCAAAGGTAGAGTGCAATGGCTCTTCCAAGCTTGGAAGTGGCTCCTGTTAGGAACACTTCTTCAATTTCTTCACCAATCTCGTTCAGGATAACTGCTGCTGTCAATGTGTTCCCATGGACAACTCTAACTTTGAGGTCCGGATGCTTGTTCACAAACAATGTTCCACCTCCATTCAGTGCTTCATTCTGCAACCAAAGAGTAACACATTTCAGGACATTGATAAAATGGTTAATAAACAGACTTCCATGACCCTGATCAGAAATTCACATTTGGTATCTACTGCTGTGATAATATTCATTCCTTCACAAGAAAGACACAGTTCTGGAAAATGAGCATTTACTTCCAAGTTCCAACCTGTTCAGGATAGAGGTTCACTTTCATTTTACCTTTATTTACCAATACCCAACTTTCTTCATTTACTCCAATTCTACTAAAAAGCTTAAAGTTTCAATCTTTTTCAACTTTTCAAACGACCCAAACAAAGAAACAGAAGGAACTGTGGCAGGTCTAACGTTCCTGCCAAACTAGAGATCTCAGGTTAGGTTCGACAGTCTATAACCATAGTCATAGATTTGTGCCGCCTGCTAAGTTGATAGCCTGATGACAAGTAAGGTACCAGCTAAGCAGATTGAAAAAGTCTGTATATGGGATCGTGGCAGACAGCCAGAGCCCAGAAGTAAGAAGCTGCAGAAGAGCTGAATGAATAAATAGGCTTGCTTGGTATGGGGTGAAATGACACTTTACCCATACGGGTCTTTTCTACTTCAATTGATTGTCTGTGTCCTTCCTTTAATCGATCTGAACTCTGTAATGGCAAGCCATATTGCCACCGTCCCTGCTGTGCACATTAATGCTTTGCAGTGCCAAACTGGCAATGGCCCTAAGGCACCTATTTTGCAGAGAAATGCTTATCTTATCTTCATGAAAGACAACAGTTAACAAATTGCTAGAATATGTCATGTGTCTTAACATATCCACTTTGTAGCTGACACATCTAGCTAAGTTGGATCATGATTATGTATTTCACTCTTCAGGTCTTCAACTAATCTTGTCTAATTCCACTTCCATGTCAGAAGACTCTATTATGAATCACACAGCCAATTGGTAACTCTATTACTTTCACTGAGATAGGTCTCTTTGTTTCCTATATCAGCATAAACAAACAACTTGTATTTGCAAGATAACTACAGCCACTCTATGGGACAATATCCACATAGGAGAAACCAGAAAAGTTAATGGGACCCCACCCCAATGTTGTGCAGTAATAATGGCAGAACATGGATTGATATGCACGGCATTTACTCCTTCAACTACCATGGTCACCAGATTCACAGATCAAAGATGGGTTTTCGACTCAGCAATTGAAGGTGGTAGCACACGGTTTCAGCACCTTATGGTAGTCTAAATTTGATCATTTCAATGACTCAGCCACCTGGCCAACAATCAGGCTGGTTAGGCTCCTGGGTCTTTGATTTGACCAGTTCAACCAGCCAACTCGAGCCGGGTTTGACAAGCCTGGTTCGATTTCATAAACCATATGAAGATAGATAAATAAACTCAACCCACCTTGTTCAATGCAGCAAGACTCAGAACCTTGACTCCAAGTCCATCAGCTTTGAGAATAGCCTCATCGATCCGCTTGTTGATTCCTTCCTTAGCAAATGGCAAGAAATACTGCAACAATGTTTTCCCCCCCTTTTACTTAGTATCATCAACATATCATTCTCATTCCTCCATTAAGCCCCAAAAGTTTTAACATTTACCTGGAAACCAAACCTGGGCACAACCCATGTCTCATGGAGCTTGCCCCTTAGATTGTAGAAAGAAAAGCCAAATGTCTTTGCTTTAGCCCACATCGCAAGCATCACCCCGAATGTTATAGGCCAGAAAGGGATCAAGAAGGCTTGAAATCGGTATGGCAGCGATGCAAACGTCCGGAAAACAAAGGGGGCATGCATTGCAGAACACACATCCACAACATGTGCCAAGAACACGAAATCAGGAACTCTCCCATACGTCCCTGTAAACCCAAAATCACATAGTTAGAGAACACTCATTCATGAACCTCCACCAAGTAAAGATCTAGGGCCTGCTTAAGCTACACAGTTGAAAACTATGGTCCCCCAAAAGGGCAGAGGGAAAGGTTTTTTGCAGAACCAAGTGGCCTGAGAATAGCTGTACCCAGAAATCTGAAAGGTGCATTTATTTGCACCCACTACTTGGAAGCCCCAAATTGACAAGCAATCTTTAGAAAAGGGAAGGAAAATCAAAACAAAGTTACCTGCTTTTGAACGCATTTTCTCGTGTAGCTCCCATGACTTGCTGTTGAGGGTCTTTCCAATTGCATCGAAGATTGGCATGAACAGGCAGAAATTGGTCTCCATCTCAGTATGATGCATGCTATGGTACCTGAAATCAAAGAAGAAAACAAACAATGTCACAAAAAGAACACAAAATTTAGGCAAAAAGGACTTCAAACTAAAAGAAGTATATATGATGTATCTATATTTAGCCAAAAGGGACCGTGTGGAATTCAATTTGGGGGATTTTTCCTCACAAAGGGTGATAGTAATGAGGGATTTTTTACTTGCAACCCAGAAGAATGCTTAAATTAAAGCCAAAACAAGATAAGACAGAGAGATTTGTACAATACTTACGTTCCTGTGTAAATGAGGTATTTGAGGAAAGGCAGGGTCTGGAAAAGTTGGTGAGGCACTATCTCAGTGTTGGAATATCCCATACATCTCAGGAAATCAAAGGCCAAAAGATAGCCAGCAATTGTAAGCAACGATCCATAACCCAGGAGGAAAGACCCAAGAATTGGGATCCCAGTTACAGAAGTTAGCACCAGATGCTCCAGAAATGTAAGTTGGTAGCCTGTCAAAAGAAGAGTGGAAGAGAGATCAAAACTTGATCACACATTCATTGGTCTTGCTTGGTTTTCTTCTTCTCAAGCTGTATTTTTTTTTTTTTTTTGTTACCTGTGTATGGATGCAGCACTGGAGAAGAGTGGTTGATTGAGTGGTAATTGGTGAACCAGGAGCCTGTGTGGAAGAGTCTATGAACACAGTAGTAAACCGGCTCTGAGATTCCAACATGAAGAACCAGAATCCACAACAACCCTTTTGTGTTCCAGATAGGAAGTGATCCCATTGACGACATAGAACATGCCAAGAACCCAATCAGAGATTGGAAGACCAGAAAATTATCCCTGAGAAACAAAAAGCAAAAAGGTATTCACAATCATGAGATGATCCTTCGTTCGAATCCCTACTGCCAGCAATTGAGGAGAACACAGCTACTTACCAATCCCACTCACTGTCCACCTGCTTGAATCCATAGCCTTGCTTGTCGATCCTGATGCTCTTGGAGAGGAACATCATGTTGACAAAAGTGCTCCAATACAGATTCACAAGATACCTGATGTACCAAAGTACAAGCAAGCAAAAGCACCAATCCAGCTTCAAGCTGCCCTCTTGGTATGTGGAATACAGGACATTTCCCACTATTGGGCCGTACAGTATATACTTCACACAGACAAAACAGCAAACAGTTGGAGGACATTCAGAGTACAACACACAAAAATTTAACAATTGGAACAAAACCCACATCAGCTAAACCCCAATTGGATCAAATGAACAAAAAGTTCGAAACTTTGTTCAGTACCTTGTACAACCCAAGTCTCTCCCATGGCCAAGTGGACAACAAGCCAGCAGCCATATCAAAAGAACTCGAAAACAGAGGCTTTACACCTTTTTTTTTTCTTAACTCTGCTTTCTCTGTGCCTTCAACACTTGCCGTCAGCTTTTCCCAAGGTACACAAACTTGAAAACGTGGCGGACTGTGATCAGCAAGTTTCCAAATTTGGCCGACAAGACAACCAAAGGGAGAAAAAGATTCTAGCTTGTTTCTGCAAAGTCCCAAAATGCGAGCAAATGGGTGGAAGAGAGAGACACAAAGACGCGAAGAAGAAGCAACGGAGAGATGGGGGGAAGGAAAGGTTAAAGCTTTGTGACTTGAATTGTGAGGATTGCATGCTACTCAATTGCCCTCTTTATATAGCTCTTTGCTGAAGATTATACAGCCTCATTGAGAGTTAATATTGGAGGAGAAAGAAAACACAAAACAAAACTATGGTTGGTAAATCCATGAGACAACTAGATCGATAGATGTTTCTGAGAGATGGGACGGTCATGGTGGAACCCGAAATCCGAATGAGATAGCTAAAAAGAATTATAAACTCAACAGATTTTAATTATGGTGATTGAAGAAGATGGCGCTAAACCCTTACCGATTATTCCATTTCTTAAATTTATTATATAAATCTACATATAATTTTACTTACATTCGAAAGTTGAGAGGGTTATTTCCGTCGTGTGTTTCATCTCGTTCTATAAGTGGTAAATGTAGCTCATTTACCATTCTCAAGTTAACTTCTTCTTCTTCATCGTCCTCTCTTTGGTCACAGCTGTAAGGGATTGTAAAACTCCACTAGACATTTATTGAGCAGAATATGGTTGGGGAGGTAGTGGTATGGAAAATGAACTATGGACCTATTCTCACCGTTGGGGGATATGGGTTCCTTGCCCCCCCAAAATGGAAATTTATTGCAAATCAAGTCCCCTCTATTGTCGGCTGCATTAATATATAGGGCAAAATACTACATGATAGGGAAAAGATAAAGATGGATGTTACGCAGCTCGATTGATAAGTAGTTCAAATCATATCGTTGTAATTGTGAAAATCTATGAATGTAAATAATAAGATAGATTAATCGTAATGTCGATTTGATAAGTTTTATAGACCGTTTTGAGTAGCATGTCAAATATATGTTGTAAGTTTCTCATACCAAATAAAAGAAAAAAAGAATATAGAGTTTTTCTTGGTACTCTTCCACGCAAAATGCCATAGGCATGAATCTATTTTAATTACTTCCATCAATTTCAGCGTGTAAGTTATAACAGGCTATCATAACTTACTTAACCGCGAGGTCTCTTATTTAAGTTCCCACGACTCCCAATACTAAGAAACGATTAAAACACATGAACGGACAAGTACAAATTAACTTTAAACCCCTTAGTTGATTTTCATTTCAGCGGTACCTTATAAGGAACTAAGATAAGAGTCGTAAATAAATATTCTCAAAAGGTCGAGTTATTAGAACCGGTTAATTTATGACAAGTAGTACCCCTAATATTGTGAACGGCTATTTGCCGCCAACCAAATTGCTATTTGCCGCCAACCAAAAAAAAAAAAAAAAAAATAAAAATTGAATTCAAATTTTGAATTCTCCCCTTCCTTCCCTTCCTATAAATTTGAATACCACATAACATTACCACATAACATTACCTCATAACGAACAGGGTGGGCCGAAATTTTCCGGCGGCCGGAACCTGGCCGGGCCGAAAACTTCCGGCGGCCGGAACCTGGCCGGGCCGAAATTTTCGGCGGCCGGAACCTGGCCGGGCCGAAATTTTCGGCGGCCGGAACCTGGCCGGGCCGAAGGAAAAAGGTGGCCGGAGCCTGGCCGGGCCGAAAATATTTTTCGGCTCGGCCAGGCTCCGGCCACCTTTTTCCGTCGGCCCGGCCAGGTTCCGGCCGCCGAAAATTTTCGGCCCGGCCAGGTTCCGGCCGCCGGAAAATTTCGGCCCACCCTCTGTTCGTTAAAAATCGTCGGAAAAATTGTTCGAAACTAAAAAAAATTTGACGCACCTGCTTAGTGATGATTCATGGATGCGTGACCGCAGTTTACGTCGAGGATGGGCTTTCCCGATGGTTTTCCGGCGACTTTTCCGGCGAGCGTCGATTTTTTCTGATTCAATACGTTTTCTGAAACTTGAAAATGTTGTAGATTGTGAAAAAACTTAACCAAAGATGTACATATATACTTTCTTCTTTTTTTTTTTTTTTTTTTTTTTAGTTGGCGGCAAATAGCAAGCCCCCTAATATTAGGTCATACAATAGCAATAGCAATAGCAAGTTACTCTAAAATCAACAATAATGAAGACTATCACGCTTTTGCACACATATACATTTATCTACCGTGGGAAGCAAGCTATTTACGCGTATATATGTTATCCCACTAGCCCTATCGCCGCCCGTCGTAGTTATACAAACATACATACGGTGCAAGATGTCTTGTCTTGCATTTATAGTTGGGATTGTGTTAGCTAGATACAACGGTTTTTCATTTTGTTTTGTTTACGTGTTTGGTCTTCTCTTTTGACCAAATCATGGACACTACTACGGTATTGCATTCTATAATGGTCAGTCATGGGTTCCAATAGCTTGAAGGGTTGACCTAATTCATTGTCCACCGAATTGAGTAGTCAACGGCCAAAAAAAGAAGTAATATTCTACTAAGAAGTATCTAGCAATAGATCTTCGATCTCTTTAACATGAATATTGCCATTGCGGTTTCGGTCTACAAGAGAGTACCATCAAATCATCGAACTGAAAACCTAATTTTTGTGTTGCTGAACCAGCAGGTTTCAATAATTTTAGTTATCGGGGAAAAATACTAATATACCCCATCAAACGAAAGCCACTATACGGGTTTGAAGTTTAACAGAAAAAATGGAGTTATCGAAATTCGAAAAGAAGACCCACCATCACAAAAAAAAAAAAAAACTTGTAACTATATCAAGAACTAACTGGTGTCAATAACTCGAGTTGTAGAAAGATTTTTAATAATAAACTATATAATTTTTTACTAACGGCTTTATCAATCATCGAATTGAAAATCTAACTATTGCCAAGTCACTCTCGATCGGTCTCCATTACCAAGTAACACACATGATAAAGTGGTATACGTAATCTCCTTTGCATATGCACCGTCTAACGTGTCTTACATAGTATATATACAGCAAAAGAAGAGCTTCCTAGCTATTCCATGACCATGTGGTGTAATTATAAGTAGACATAGAGAGGAATAATGATGTAGATTTATCAGAGTTCTAATATGTACGTAATCGTTCAACTTATAAAGCGTACTATGATGTGACTATAAAATCTTACCTAATTCATCGTGTGGTGTAAGAAGATTCGAACGGTACGACCTCTTAGACACATAAGTAATCAGACAATTAGCATGTTAGTTTGTTACTGATCCAGATCATGTACGGACATGATCTGGTTGTAAGAACATCGCAATATAACACTGACATTGAGAAGATTACATGAGAAATCACCAACTCACACAAATTACATGAACTTAGGTGTATTGCCACGTGAATTTACTTTGAGAACTCATACGCGATATGAAAATAGAATCCATAAAAAAACAGTGATTGCAAAATCGTAATGTAACGATATTTCAACCAAAAAATCGCTTATCGAATCTCAAGCCAGTATATGATTTTAGCTGTATGAATAGTTAAATTGCGGTTAAACTAAAATTTCAATACAAAATATTCTATTACCGGCTTTTTTATATATAACATCAAGTAGGGTTTTACCATTTTTGGAGAAAAAAAAATATAATATCAATCAAGGCTTTTCGTGGGTGCCTAACTGCATTGATTATTAATTAGTTATTACCTTTTGCTCCCCCAATATATACACCTTTCCAAGCAAGTGGTGCCGATCGAAGGGCGTTATATATACCTATCATTCTTTTTCTTGACAAACATATTTTGACGAATTTTGATCACTGTCTATATCCTAATTATCCTTCATAAAATACAGACCACATTAAAATGTAATTATAAACCTGTCGTCTATCTACGTACAATACGGTTGCGTGATGCATGCATGGCAATATTTAGTACGCACGTAAAACCCTAATATTCAACCGTTTACTAAACCGGAACTTGTGTACTTATATATATATTGGTTCCCGCAGTAACTCGAGTGGTTGATAGATGTTCATTTATAAATTCTTAACCATTTCCTTACACGTCCTCTCAAACAAAAGTCAATTATAGGCTTTTGAAGTTTGTATATATAGGTCCGCTATACCATATGCTTTAAGACAACGGTTAATACTGTAGTCGTGAAGACTTAAAAACATAACTCCAATGTCAAACAAGTTGTGGGACCACATCACAAACGAACCGATAATCTCAATAACTCAAATTATTGAAAAATTATACCAGATTTTCAAAATATATAGATTTGTATGAATTATGTTCCTTCTCGTAAGATTAATAATTGGGAGTTGGGTGACCGGTGGAGATCGATGATGAGGTATGGGCAAAGAAAAGGGAACCACCGCCTCTCTGTTCTCGTCACTATATGTCAGCAAAGATCTAAGCAACGAAAAAAGTCCACCCCAACATTCCACGGGTCTGTCCACCCAAAAAAAACAGAGCACAAAAGCAAAATCCAGTAGCTCAACCTAACATTATAATACACATATATGTCACGGGGGAATTGAAAAGGTCTTCGATCTTTTTAGTAATGAAAATGAAGAACAATATCCCAGTTTTGGTATCAACCAACAACACCGACTAGTGCTTAATATGTGCATGTGACACTGCACACGTCTAGTTGGTCATAGATTATATTTTTATAGTTTGTCAGAGTTTGGACAATGTCAACTCAGAATTTAGTAGCACGGACAGAGTTAGCCCTCTCTAATGCTTACTTTTCATTCAGGGATGATAATTTGGACATGACCCGTTCTACGTGATTTGTTTGACCTATTCTTAGTGGATAATACCCGTCTCGTAGAAGGGGTGGGGCGGCCATGAGTGCTCTCCTGGACCAGACCCGCCCATTCTCGACCCGTTTTGACTAAATTATATGTAATTTTACTCAAATTTCTTAGGATTTTTCTTTTATTGCATCATATTTTTACTATTGTAAAGTAACAAATAGGTGGAAAAACTCAACTTCTAGAATAATTTAACTACATTTATCATGACATGCATAGTTTGTTTCTCGACTTATTAATGAAAAAGTACTTTTTAAAAAAAAAAAATACATAATCATGGGAGTCGACATGACTGGTCCGCGCCTCGAGACAAAATTCCTTATCTTCCACGAGACGGGCGTGGATATCGAAATACTCGCTCCAACCTGTCCAATTGTCATTCCTATTACCGCTATCAGCATGCACTGTACTTAACTATCTAATTAGCAAGCGCGACCGCAAGTACTGAGCGTTTGTATTTACCAACCATCTCAAAAATGTCGATTTGTCCAATCTTAAACAACGCGTAGAGTTCGAATTTTTCGAGTTAATATATTACCAACAACATCGACTAATCGTTCGTCCAGTTTTTTTGACAAAACCTACCACTCAGAACTTGTAAACCTACCCTCTGGCACACGGCAAATTCATCGATCGATTCATATAAAGACAACAACACCTGAGAAGGATGAATTCTTGCCTTCTTGGCGTGGCACGTCACGCGGTGTCGTTTCAATGATTATCGTCGTGGGTGGGAAATGTGATGGGACGCGTACCGGTCGGCATTCATGCCCGGAGAAAGTGTCCGCGTCGGCAACCGCCAACCACCGCCGCCCCCACCGTGTCGTCGACGTACGGTGGCGCTGCCCTCACCACACCAAATATGCCTCTAATATTCATTTTTATATATAAATTGTTCCTATAAATCATCCATTTTTTAATGTAACGTACACTCCAGAAAGCAGTTGAGCCAAATCCATTTAATTATATGCCAGTGTAGGGTTGTGTAATATGGCCCGATAGGAGGGTCCAAATTCGATTGACGCCACTAGTTTTCCCCCCTTTGTGTTCGTTTCTTTTGACATTTCCACGTGTATGAGTTCAATTCGATTCGAGTCGAATGAAGTGTAAAGTTAGTACGTACATTTTGCAAACAATAGATACTTTCTACAACATGTCTTGTATTCGAATTATTGAATTAAATAAAAGGAAGATCTTCGTCATCTGTGTACGTATTCGATATTTTGTTAGATGGTTTCAAGTCATCGTTTGCGGGTTCCTCATTTGTGTCCAAGCTCGATCTCTTGATCACTTTATCATGTGTCTTTCCTTCTTTTCTTTTTCGTTCTGTATATTACCTAAGACTGAATTTTTATTTGACGTGAATAATAAAGAACTAAGTACGATGTAATCTTGTTTTCCGTAGATAAAAAACATCAAATCGCAGAATTAAGGCAGGATCAAGACGACCAACTAACATGCATGAATTCTTTTAGTCTATTGACCTATATCGTCTCGTTCCTTTAACCATTATGCCCTATACATTGATATCTGACAAGATTGGTATTTAATGAATAATTAGCCCAAACTTAATGACGATTACCAAACGACGACTGATCCTATTTGCCCTATACAAATTACAGCTGCGTGGTGTACGTGGCCAAAAATGATTCATGACAAGAACCACCAACTACCAAATGACATAATGATCACCCAGCCACTTATATATATATATGATGATGATGAAGTGATGATGATAGCACAAATTCCAATGTCCAGCACCACAGCAGCTACCAATGCTACGTGCCAACTTGTACAAATATCAGTACACGGACAGAATACTATGCTAACCTCGTAGAGAGTCGGCACCCACATAACCTCAATCCATGTCGGAGTTGTAGTTTTACAACTAAGAGAAAAAATACGACTGTGAAAAATAATGATTATAACTATAATTGTATTAGGTTAACATAGTGTTAACTCGATATGGTTAGCAAGCTGATTGGTCCCAATGTTACAATGCAATTTTTTTTATAGCTAATGGTGATACAGTATTATTACTTGAAACAAAGGAGAGAGACACAAAAAAAAGGGAGAAACAGGAAGTCGGAGTACAACCCGCTAAAGAAAAATAGTCAAGCAAAGCTAAAAACTAATTAAAGGGCAAGAACTTGGTTCGCTATATCGGTGAGACACGTACCATATCACTAGTGATCATATCGAATAGTTATTTAGAGAATGAATCAAATCGGGAGGGCCCTTATTCAACCGTTACCCCCTCACCAAAATTGTTGCCCTATATCTCTCTCTGTCTCGTCCAAAACCCTTGAATGTGGAAACAAATTGTTCAAAAGATGCTATTAACCATGAACTGTCCCCAACCCCAAACCAACTCAATAATATACAGAAATGGCGATTTCCATGGCCACGATTCATGGAGCTATAGGACTAGGAGGCCCAAATATTAATGGGCCATAAAACCCAAAGGGATCGGACAGTGACCCTTCGACATGATGGTGAAGTCTCCCAACGAGATCCAGCACACACTCCATATATACATGTAAATTCCAATTCCCACAACCGTTTCCCGTCAACCTAAATGCATACATCAAAATATTTATGTATGTTGTAGTATGTGGCTGTGTGTTCAACGAGGGTAGTGTTACTTCCCATGACTAAGCTATCGGGTCCCCAATCCAAAAGCCCCATTTGGTGACATGTTTGGGTGATCCTCATATCTCTCGCTCGCTCGTTTACACGCGGTTTCGACCATTTTTGTAAGAGTATAGCAATCCGAATCGTTGTCAGTTTATGTTAACAAAGTTGTTAGCACCGTTTGTTAGTAGTTAGGGAAAATTCGATATGTAATACTGGTAAATCACATAGAAATAACCTTCGATTGCAACTCTCTTTATAACATCTTCGAAAACTACAAAAATACATTCATGATTTAGAGATATATGAAGGAAACATGGAGAGATTATTAATTATAGTAATAAACGTGAATGAGATAATAACTTGTAGTTTAATCATACTATTATTACCCCCAAACTATAGCTAGCTAGCTAGGTTTCCCAACCCCAAATCTCCATTTGATGGTTGGTTAGGGTCTCCGGATCTCTGTTACGCTATTTTGATTTTTGACCTTTGTTGTGCTATAGAATTGGTTCGAACTTAGCTTGTTGTCAGTTGATGTAAGCAATTTCGTTAGCGACATTTATCAGCAGCTAGCGAAAATTCTATGTTACTGACATAATATCGATATCGGAGTCCACTAAGGACCATTAATTACTATCCTCTTCATAACATCTTCGGAACTCCACACATCCCTCAATGATTTAGAGATATGTAAAAGGAACATAGAGGTGTGAAAATTTCCTCTCTAGAGAAATCATTATAGTAATAAATATGAATAATATATTGTAGTTTAATGTTTATTGATATTATTATCAGTTTTAAATCCAAGGGCCCACTTTCACCAATCAAAGCCAACGATAATTATGTATATAATCCAAAAAAAACCCCATTATATCACCAACATAAAAAAATAAGCCTCTAAAATTCGATATATTTCTAGAAAAATAGCATCAATTTTTTTCATAAAAAGGTTTGATGCGCTGTGCTTTCGTAATTAATAATGAAAATGATATTGTAACCACTATCTATCTATCTATCTATCAACAACAACAAAACATATAGCCACGGACAATGAAAGACTTGATTTACTTACTTAATTAATACACCCATAATTAAATGGGGTATTGGCTAAATTTGTACATTTCCACTTCAATTGTTTTTCATTTTGGATTATCTACGTTCCAATACTCTTGTTAAAATTGGGTTTCCTCTTCAAATTTTACGTGACTAACCTCTTCTCATTGAGAGTGATCACACAAAATGATAACTCAATCCAACATTGTACGCCTTCGTGTTTTCTTCTCATTAATTAAGTATTTTGACGAGACAATTGACTACCACAATAACTCAATAAGGCTTTGGTTTGGTGTCGATTGTTGCTAACTTACAATGGGAAATGGGCCAGTTTTTGCGTTACAAACGTAGGCCGGCGCCGGACCAGGAGGTACGTACATTCTGTTACTGGTGTGCTTGGTTTCAGGATAACTAAGTGAGGTCTCAAATATGTTGGGCCCAAGTGTTATTGGGGCCTTGCATGATGACAAACCAAAGCCTCCAACAAAATATAGCCATAATTTGGGTTGCTATGAGTAATTGGTTGGTAGGGGGCGTGCAATCGGCCTGGTCCAATAGTGCAAAAGTGCAAGAGATTATAGGACTTATAATAATCAGATCAACTGTTACTTCGGTTAATTTTTCTCCAGTATTTATAAAAGTAATGGAGTCAAGAACCGGATCATATTATATTTGGTTCGGTATGGTGCCGTCCAAATGTCGGTTTGGGTTTATACTAATCAACTCATTACACACCCCTATTGGTTAGTAACATGATATCGTAGTTTTTAATGATCAAAATGACATGTTGAAATTCTGCTAATTTGTAATATCATTGTCACAAATTTTGGAGAAATTGTAATTAATCAACGAAGCAAATGTAGTCTCGTCGATGAACTTCAATTTATTTTTATCAAATTGATTACTTTGCATCTCCTAAATATTTTGCCAATCACAATAACCAATTCAAACACATTCACTAAGAACTGAACCTGAAAACCCCACCCCGTCTCTTTGCCCCACTTTCAACTCCAATGATGATATGAATACACGGAAGGAGTAAAATCCAAAGATGAACTGGATTTTAAAATCCCCCAACAGCTCCAAAAAAAAGCTTCCTTTCCAACTCAAAAGCATGTCAGTCCTGATCTAGATCACCAATAAACTCAACATTATTAAATCCCACTACCACTGACTCTTGTTGCTCTCTTCTGATAAATGACAAATGTAAGAATTTTTTTGATGATGACTATATTTCAAAAGAGACAAAAGCATATACATGTGCATCTTGCCTACCTTTCTTCATAATTGAATCTTTTTGTTTGATCTCAATCTTCATACCCATCTCGCCGCGTCACCACATTCAATTTATATATTATCCTACCACTATAGATTCAGAACAAGAAAATTATAGTGGTGATATCATATGCCTGACTCATGTGGTTCTAAGTTTGATATGAATAATTGAAAGTGTCGAAAATAGTTGGTTTCAATCATTTCATATATCCGAAGATGTTTAAGAAATTTGGATTTGAAATTTTATTGTACTCGTATTCGTGAACCAAATCGATAAATTGAACTCTATGCTCATGGTCATCTTGGGCAAGTTATTGAAAAATTTAAATGGACCAATTAATGAAGATGCCAAATGTATCATCTGTGTATTGGTATCTACATAAAAGCAGTCACAAATGACAAATAAATATCTTATTATAAAATTTCAAAATGAATGGTGGTAAATTAATAATCCCTCATTTTTCATGAATATCAAGTTTGAAATTTGGTATCGTGTGGTGATGACATACTCATGTGGTTCTAAGTTTTATATCATAATTGAAGTGTCGTATATATGAACTAGTTAGTTTTAATAATTTGACCCATCAGAAGATGTTTAAGGAGTATAGATTTGAATATTTATTGTACTTGTATTCATGAACCAAATCTATAAATCGAATTCTACGTTCATTTCAAGTTGGGTAAGTTATTGAACAATGGAGAATTAGATGGGCTAAATAGAATAAAAAGGAAAGAACATCATAGTGAACCAATTAACTAAGATGCCAAATTCTTCATATGTGTATTGGTATCTACATAAAAGCAGTTACAAATTACACATAAGTATCTAGTCAGATAGTTTCGAAAGAAATAGTAACACATTCATAATCGAGTGTCCCATTTCACGATTATCAAGTTTGAAATTTGTATAATTCAACGAATGTGGTTGTTTTATTGCCATGCTTGAATTCTACACTCATGTTCACTCACATGCCATCCAACTTGTTATTACACTAAGGTACAAAACACATTTCTATAGAAACGAATCATTCATAAGAGGATAGCTACCAATCTCTTAAAGCAAAAACAGAGATTTGGCCCCATATACACTTTTCTCAAACTCCTTACAAAAGAGGGAAAACCAAGATCAATTCCCTCCTACCCAAAAAGTTAGAACACAGAGACTAGAGATCGAGAGATGGGGTTTTCTTCTCACAAGCCAGAAATTATTATGGTGGCCTTGGAATTTGCTTATGCTGGACTAGCTCTCTTCACAAAGGCAGCCTTCAATGGTGGATTGAGCCCCAGAATCTTTATTGTCTACAGACAAGCTATAGCCACTTTGATCATGGGTACCCTGGCTTGCTTCTCAAGAAGGTAAGAAAGCAAAATTATAACCATGGTAATTATCAACTGGTATAGTACTATTCTTGTTGATTTGGTTTTTTTCTTTTAATAGGAGGAATCCAAGTGGGGTTTCATTGACATTGGAGAGCTTCTCTTGGATATTTGCTGCCTCCTTCTTTGGGTAAACTAGTCTCCTTTCACCCTTATATTTTGATCTAGTGATGTCGGCCCGGTTGGGGTTGAATTCAGGATGTGATGGATATTTTATCGGTGTAGTGTGACGGTGAATCAGAATGCATTTTTCCAAGGAATCAAATTGGCTTCCTCGACTGCTGCAAATGCAATGATTAATCTCATCCCAGCAGTCACTTTTGTACTAGCAACAATTCTGAGGTGCTGATTGGAAAATTTTCCCACCCTTGAAGTATGAAGCTAAAGATTCAATCTTTGAACTAACTTCAATTGACTTTCAGGATGGAGAAGATTGACATTAGGAGCATGAGAAGTTGGGCCAAGATTTTTGGGACTGTGATGTGTGTCTGTGGAGCCATAGTCATGGCCTTCCTCAAGGGCCCTAAGCTCCTAAACTCTCATTTTCTTCTTGGGCCAGAAGAAGACAACAGTTGGGTGATGGGATGCCTTCTTCTCTTGGCAGCCAGCTTCTTCTGGTCCACGTGGGTAATTCTTCAGGTAAATTCACTAGTGGCCACAACAATACAAAAAAATTGGAATATTAATTGCTGTAGACGTTCTAATATCATATCGAAAATCTTATATGACAGGTTCCAATTGGAGCAACCTGCCCTGACCTCGTATACTCACAAGCCTGGTTGTGCCTCCTGGCCACTCTGCAATCAACAGGAGTGGCTTTGTTCATGGAGAGGGATCTCTCAGTTTGGAAGCTCAATTCGAGTTTCGAATTGGGTTGTTGCTTGTATAGTGTAAAGCTCTCAATAACTCTTTGTTCTCTTTTGTTTTAACACAACTTTCCCATACTATGCAATTTTTAACTGTTTTACCTCTTTAAAACAGGGAGTTGCCTTGGCAATGTCATTCTTGGGCCAGGCCTGGTGTGTTTCTGAGAGAGGCCCAGTCTTCCCAGCCATATTCAACCCACTTGCCACAGTCATCACAGCCATTTTTGCTGCTATCTTTCTCCATGAACAGACCTACTTGGGAGGGTAATGAATCCTGGCCCAATTAGGATTACATTTTGAAATTTACCATTAGTATTGAAACCCACAATTTTGGTTATCTTCTTCTCTGTGATATTGATATTTGGGATCATGAATAGGTTGATTGGAGCTGCGGCAGCGGTAATGGGATTATATGTGGTGCTATGGGGGAAAGCCAAGGACTTCAAAGAAGCTGAAAGTGATAAGAAGGAGGAGAAGAAGAGGTCCAAACTTGATTTGGAAGAACCATTTCTTACTGATAAGCCAAACCAAGTGGATGTGTAATGAAAATCAATTTTGGGTAGAAAAAAGATATTTCAGGGTTTGTAAGTTACAGTTACAATTGTCAGATCATACAAATTTCAGTATCTAATATTTTGAGCATTTATAAAACTAAAGAGTAATTAATTTGAGTGTCTTAAAAGTTGTTAATGTGATTTGTTTGAACTTTGAAGTTCACTCATGGGAGGATTACTGACAATTTTTTATTGTGAATGTTGATAGTTTTCTCAAATGAGCCTTTAAGCTGGGTTTTTTTTTTATCGAAATGAGCCCTCAAATTTTATGATCTCTTACAAATAAGTTCTTCCCGTCAAATTTATCAAAGTCTTTTCTTCTTCTTTTGTATCAATAAATGAAATTGGACAATTTTGTTATAAGATGTGAAGCCTAGTTATCCCAACCAACAACTTAGACTACAAAAATGTTCGAACTACGTACCATTGGTAGGATGAGTTCAAGATATTTCATATTTATTAGGAAGGAGTACAATTTTACGGTAACTAGAATAAAGGGTTGATTTGGACAGTCGCAAAGCTAAGAAAATTTTCAGAACAACGATACTTCACAACTATTTTTCGATGTAGCGGTGTTTTTGCTTATATGACAAGGGGGAGGCAAGTGTAGCCACATGGGAAGGCGATATATGCTATGTAGCTTGAAAAACGAGCGGCGTATGTACCAATAATGTGAATGCTCGGGAGAACGTGCCGAGAGCACTTTTTTTCCTTTTATTCCAATTTTTATGGTTCAAAACACTTAATGGTATAGTTAAAATGAATTAAAAAAATGTATGTCATCCAAATAAAATGAAAGCTAATAATCCTTAATATGCAATTAGTTGTAACTCATTCAGCAAACATTACAATATGGTCCTCAATTTGCAATCCCTTAAATTTTTGGATGGTGGAAATAAATAAAAAATGTCGAATGAAATGTGATTGGAAATTTCGTAGCATCTGGAATCCACCAAAGCTATCAAGTTTGCACAAATAGATAAGCATATGACAACATACTAAGAACAGGCTGTAACATGCATGCATAACACCCATGTCTTGCCATCTCATTTTTCTAACAAAGATCTTTCTGTCACTCCACAACATGATCATTAAATTATGCTACAATCGGATACAAATTAGATGCCATCTTGACCGAAGGTATATACACTTTTAAGAGAAGAAACTTCTAAAATACAATTAATCAATGATTATTGAGGCCATGCATCCCCACATTTTGGTAGAATTGATTTCTGAGTTCCCATGGGTCAGGAACACGTTCTTATTTTTCCAATATCTTTTCAGCAAGTACCCAATTCTTCTATATATTCAAGCTTTTGTCAGCCTGAAATTAATCAAGGATCACAGATATACGTACATAGATCAAAGCTAGCTCGATCTAGAGATGGAGAAGATGGGTTCTTCTTCTTCTAGTTACAAGCCATTGATGGTTATGGTGACCTTGGAATTTGCTCATTTCACTGGTGGAATGAGCCCAAGAGTGTTTGTTGTCTACAGACAAGCTGTGGCCACTATGATCATGGTCCCTATGGGAGTGCAGTGGCCTTTGCCTGCCGGCAGACAGTTGCTAGGAAGCCAACATTGGAGTCCAAAACTTTTAAGCTAGGGTGGAGAGTTTGATCCTCCCGTGCATCCACATACGAGACAATTTACTGACGATTCACTCGTATTATCGAGAAAATAAAGAGATACAAAACAATCACATGACCAACAACAACAAAGGACGAACATCAAACTTTTATCAATCTAGGGTACACAGAAAGAAAAAAATTCTGGTCACCCTAACAACAAGATCTTCTGTGCTAGTTGACTATAAAGAATTTGTAAAACTAGTCTGTCACAGCAATATGATGATTAAATAAATTATGCCACAATCGGATACGTACACGGGATAATGTGATCTTGATCGAAGTATACATACAAGTAAGAGAAGAACCTTCAAAATTAATATATGATTGAGGGCATGCCTGCACCGATATTATTCATATTCTGCCACATTATTGGTGGATTTGATTTCTGAATCTCGTATCGTATCGTGTTTGGTCCTGTAAATAACAAGTGAAAGATGAAAGTACGTACTTGGATCGTTGGACAAGTGATTCGCCACGACGAACCAGCTAATAGTCTAGTAGGATGAATGATTGAAGTCCAAAACTTCGACTGTGGATCTTCCACATTATATATAATTTCTCTGCATCCCCATGCCCCATGTGTCCAGGACAAGTTCTGGTTTTTCTTAAATGTTTTCCCGACAAGCGGGGTCTGTCTGTCTCTCCGACCCATATCAAGCATAGATCAGATCGGGTAATATTTTCATGGATACGAGTTAGGGTAGGTCGACTTACGCTAATATATTATTTGAAGAAAATAATTATTTTTAATGATAAAACAAAGGAAAATTAATTGATAAATGTAAATAGAGATAACAGGTAGATAAATTAATTGAGTTCAATCAGTTGAAAAAAATGTAGTCTTCCACTTATCTAAAGTATCATTAGGAAAGAGGACAGGGCGGAAGTGAGTACCCATGTCCTGTCCAATGCTACTACTGGTCGGGTATCACCCTCCCCAGTGCAGGTCATATCGAGTAATATCCGTCAGGACGGGTTCAAATTGTCATCACTAGATGTTGTTGGGAAAAGCCAAGAATTCGAGAAAGATAGAGGGGGTGATCAGAAGAAAGAGAAGGAAACCATAGTTGATTTGGAAGAACCCTTTCTTACTGATAAACAAAGGCTAAATTACGCGTTTGGTCACTCAAATTACATAAATCTTTCACGTTTGCCACCCGCGAATCACTTTTGTTTCTTATTTGCCACTAACTTTGCGAAACGTTTCATATTTGGTCACCGACCGTCTATCTCCGTTAAATTTTTGATGACGTGGCAAACAGAATTTTGACTGAACTGTTAACTAATGACATGTCAAATTTTTTTTTTTTATAATGGTGATAGCCTTTTATTAATTTAAACAAAGAAAAGATACAATCGAACAAAGTACACGCACAGCAGGCAGAGGTAGAGAGCCAAACAATCGACCTGCATGCTGGAACAGAAACGAAACATTACGGAAACATTACAGGAAAGGAGCTGAAATCCAGTCCCTGTATACAAAGTAACGAAGAAACCGAAGTGGGATAAGCCCGAATCTAGTGCTGCTGATTCTCGTCGAGGTTGTTCAACAACCTGTTAGTAGTAGAGATGTTCCTATGCAGCCGAGCCAGCCACTGCTCTGTTATTATGGCATCAACTTTGCCACCAACTCTGAGCCATTCAGCCACCATTTGGCCGATCCTTCCGCATACCACTTTGGGTGGACTCGCCTGGTCTTCAAATATTCTGCTGTTTCTTTCTCTCCAGACGGCCCAGCACAAGGCGTGCAAGACTACGCTCGAACACCATTCTCTAGGTCCGGATGGGCATTTTTGCGGCCAGCGCTTGATGACATTCTGTATCTCTTCATCAAGTACCTGTTCACCATGGGGGATTTTCACAAATCTGCTTATTATGTACCAAACGGATCTCACAAAACCACAACGAAGAAACAAATGATTAATGTCCTCCTCGCTCGACAAACAAAGCGCGCATCTACTCGGCATGTTCCAACCTCTCTTCTTCAATGAATCATGTGTCAATATCTTCTTGTGGAACACCAGCCAAAGGAAGGTGCAAATCTTGACGGGAATGATATTCTTCCATATCACTTTAAAAGGGAAATCTTCCTGCTGACCATACTTCGCTTCCGCCATGCTTTTATATAGTGAGCCCACTGAGAAGCCGGTCGATGGTGAGGGACTCCATGTCACTCTAGGTGGTCCTGCAAAATATAAAGAGATGTTGCAATCTGAAAGTAAAGACATGTCAATTTTAAAATAAATTAAAAAACAAATTACATCTCATTTGCCCTGAGAAGGGGAAAAGCCCCTTACTCTCGATCGGTCCACATTCATCCGCCGCCGGTGATATGTTCCTTTCTCTCACTGGATCGCCGGTCAAGGAGTCCTCCTCTCGTCATCGCCGCCACGACTGGGTTGGACGACTATGGCGACCCGTCGGAGACTAGACGATGGTGATTGCGACGAAGGCAGAGATAGGGAAGGCGAAGATGCAATGGTGAGGGTCAGAGGCAGATCCATAATGGCGGAGGAGACCCATACATGAGCTGGCTAGAGCAGCGCAACAGCAGCTGTGTCGCGATTATATTGGAGGACGCCGACGCACTCATCGACTCCGTCGAGACCTTCAGCTTCGATTGCGGCGGTATAATTAATTACCTATTATTCTTCCCGGCCTTTCAGTCCCAATTCTTGCAATTATTCACTTCCGCTTTTTCTCTGCTACAAGATTTATATGGGAAGGGGATAATTATGTTTAAATGATGTTTCTCAGACTCCTTTGTTTTATTTTAATTGATTTTGTTGTTTTTATGGGGTTCCAGACCATTGAAGCAATTGGTTCCATTGCATCTATCTTCTCCCTGTTAGTGTTGTGGTATATGATCCACGATTGAACCTCTCCCAACAACTCGAGTTATTGGGATCAACTGGTTCTTGACATGGTATCAGAGCCTTCTGTGACCGAGAGGTCTTGTGTTCGATTCCCGGTGACCCCCATTTGTTAAGCACATGGTATTCTTGTCTTCAGACCTGTGCAATCTTCAAACTCTTGTGAGTGGCTTTCGTTTAAGGGGGCGCGTTAGTGTTGTGGTATATAATCCACGATTGAACCTCTTACAACAACTCGAGTTATTGGGATCAACTGGTTCTTGACACTCCCCTCCTTCGTCCCCAAAAAACCAGCGACAGCAATCCATGGAAGCTCAACCCAAACACCATCGGCCTCGGCGGCGCCAGAGCACACTCTCCCGCTCCAATCAACCCACCAACAAAAGAAGTGAAAGGTGATTTAGGGGAATGATACATTTGTTGTTATAGATTATAACTTTTCCATGCAAGTTTATCTTATTTTACGTACCTATGTCATCACCCGTCAGGTTATGCCTTTCTCTCTATATATACTTATTTGCCATATATATATACTAGTAAGGAAGCCCGCGCTTCGCGGCGGGGAGGTTATATTGGGAAAATGTAGAGTTTTTAGTGGAAATTTGGAGATTTTTGTGGACCTTAATAGTTTTTATGTGCATATCAGATACACAAACTTATTAAATATTGCAAGGCGGGTGTTACCATATAATGGAGCAAGAGACATTGGTTGCTGTTAGATTTATTGATTGGGAAAGTACAGCTTAGATATTTTGCTGTTTTGCATTGGATGTGGTTTAGAAGAGTGCTATCTGGTGATGGTGGGGTAAGTGAAAGGTACCTAACCGCTACTTGAAATTTGTGGAGATATTTACATTTCCCCCTTGAAACTTCAAATAGCAGTACAAAAGGAGTATTAGTTAAATAGGCAGGAGGGTCGAAAAGCATAATTGCATGTCATGCAAGCACTCACAACAGCAGAGGTAATATGGTATATAGTTGATGATCAGAGTTTTGCTTATTATTTTTTTTCCCGGATAGATACAGGAAAAGATTTATGGTTGTCAACATCTTAGCACAATTACTTTTTTCACAGGTAGAGACTGTTTTGATGAGTCTATTGCTGAGGCTGGCTGTGGTCGACTGCAGAAAGGATGGTAAACTCTAGAGGGTTTCAGGCAAATATCCAGGTTTAGGAAGCTGAACATGCAACGAAAACCAAAGTCCATTCATGGCCACATTTTTTGGAGGGAAATATCCATGGTGTTGGGGGTGGCGCACTAATAGTTCGTCATCTGTAACCCCAAGCAAATATTCAGCGGTCTTTCCAAGTATGATAAAGTACGCCGAACCAGTAGTGTCTCTGACAGTCAAATGGACTTTGTAGCTGGAAAAATGTATCAAAAATTCAGAGTTCCGTTGTTCATGGGTATTGTAATGGGAAAAAATGCTGGATGCTAAACTAAGCAAATTTGGGTCTCTTGAGGTATCAACTGGCCATGTTCATCACACCAAAAATCATTAGTGCCAGGAAGCTACCTAGTTGTCTTAAAACAAAAGGCACATCCTAAGTAAAACCACGGTCGTGAAGACTCTGCGGGGAGGGTTTGTGTTAAGCAACGGTATTGCGTAGCCTGCAGGGAAATAAAATAGGTGAGCAAAGTTAGTTAGGCAGGCAAGCACTTTGTTGGTTTAAGGGAAAAAGGGCCTGTAAAAACGGTACCAGGAAGTGGTCAAGCAAGCAGATTAAGGCATCAGTTATAAGGAGGACAATGTTTGCTAATTTAAGCAAAGCCAGACAATCTGACAAAAAAAGGGAATGCTACATGACATGATTGTGAAACCAAGCGGAATTCAGGTAATCGATTGTTGTAAAGTGAAGAGCCTTGTTGTTCAACATGGTCGTGTATGGCGATGCCACGTCCTGATAACTTCATGGCGACCAACTCGTTTGAGGTGTAGAGGTCGAGTACGCACCTCAAACGAAATTCTTGGAATAATGCGGCTGCTGCATCGTGGTTGAGGAGAAAGTAGTAGGAGTTTGTCACGCCTTGTGCCACGATGAAAATGTAAAAGGTGTGAACAAAAGTATAAAAACTTCAGCATAGCAAGAAGTTGTACTTCAAGAGTTGTTGGATTTCCAGTTATTTAACTCAAGAATAAATGTATCAATCTAATCAAAGAACCTACCGTTGGTTTCTAGTTATGGCTACCTGATCTTTCCGTTGAACTGAAGCTTCTCCTTCAGACTGGTTAGTATCCAGTTTCAGCAACTGCCACACCAGTAGTTCTGTTGAGACAACAAATTCATCTTCTGCAACTTTTGTTCCACCATTGATAGCAACTTCAATTGCAGACACCCATTTATAAACATAAACAAAAAGGGCGGATATCTCAGGCAAAAAACTACATGAAACCTGATAAATCTAACAATAAGTCAATTGAACTTATTAGACCGACTCTCCTGCCAGGTTTACTTAACTTTCTTCATGTATGCAGAGCATTTGTCCTGTAGCACACCATCAACCTGACCAAGTTCTTCATTCAAATTAGCCGTTGCAGGCTTGCAGCACCTGTTCGAATCCTTGTGACACAGCAGGAAAACAATCAGAACTGACCCCAAGCAAATATTCACCTGTTTGAATGATTTAAAGCGGATTGTTTGATGGCACAAAAGGTGTTGGGTAAATGGCTATA
The DNA here is from genome assembly GCA_946122785.1 of Linum tenue. Classification (NCBI taxonomy): domain Eukaryota; kingdom Viridiplantae; phylum Streptophyta; class Magnoliopsida; order Malpighiales; family Linaceae; genus Linum; species Linum tenue. Next base: position 1,022,238 of record CAMGYJ010000006.1, on the reverse strand, counting down.
TTGAGAATTACTGAACTATAAAAACTCAAAGCAAAATAAAATAAGTGACTGCTACAGACATAAAAAGTATCCAATTAACCCAATGGAACAATGAATATGCTAACTGGCATTCAAATGAAAGTCAGGCTCTTAAATTTTGACTAAGTTCAGTATTGAATATTGATACATGACCAGTTTAAATGAAAGCAAGACAAATCAAGATTATGAAGCACTATAGCGGCTGACCTAACCTTTCCTACTGATTTGAAGAGACTTCAGAATTCTAGTGTCTTTTCCTAATCCACCTTCCCTTGAAACTCCAAGAGCTCAACCTTCTTTTATGTGGCGGTAGGATTCCAGCAAGGATTAAACCAACCACACATACAGAGGTTGTAAGAAGACTGCTGGAACGTGACATGAAGTAAAAGGAACTTAATTAGTCAAACTGAGAGGTCCCGAGGCAAAAATATATGTAGGCTATAGTCCTTACCTCTTTGCATAAATCTATAACGTCAGTGAATGACACCAACCTGCTGAAGTTTTCCTTAACCAAGACATGATGGCAAAACATATGTACTTGTATTATTCCTGAGTTGTAGGCATGATTGGATTAGTGAGTTCAATCTTTATTCTAAAAGCATAATATGAGTAATAGATATGTGGTTAGTAAAACTATTGTTCATCTTGTATTATTACCGAATTGCAGGCATGATCGGATTATGATTTCGATCCTTGTTCTAACAACATAATATGAGCATTAGATATGTGGTAACTAAAGTTGTTCATTTAGGATGTAGAACATGTTGTAATGAAGCATATCGACACTCCTAAGAACCCAACTGACACATCAAAACCAACGAAGCTCGACAAAATCACACTGATAGTGCTATAGATTACCACACAATTAATGTCCACCTGAATTCTCCAACATTCACGCATCTGTCTACAAACCTAAATAGATTTCTAGGAAGGCTCATACAATGGAGCTTACAACAGCAACCATAAAGGCAACAAAACTTGCAAACAGTGATGGCCACCAGACCAATGTATCGAGCAAGATTTGACCTTTCATTTTTTTTACTGTAATACTAACTACAAAAGATTATGGATGAAATTAGATAAAACATTAGTCATCTTTAATATCTGTAAAAGGTTTGAGAAAGGGTAAAAAAAGGTTAAGTTACATGGTCAATCTTAAAACCAAAATGGGAACGGAATAACGAAGTCAAAGTGTAAACTCTGGTTACCTTGAGCTGGGTTTCGGAGTGTGAGACTAAAGCCTTTAAAATGCCTGGAAGGTGCTATAGAAGGTTAAAAAGCACCAATTGCAGGTCTTCACCTCGATCCCAATAACATGATTTGTCTGTTATGGTTTCCTTCTTTGCTGAAACCCAAACTTGTATTGCTTATCTGTTTGAAAAGCAATCAAAACCTCAATGCTAAGAAGTTTCAAAACGAATCAAATCATATCTAAACAACCATTGCAAGGAAGTACCTTGTAAAAAAAGGATTAAGCTGGAACCAGTGGGTGAAGACTTTCAAAATGTGTTGTTTAGAAGGTAAGCACCCAAACTGAGTAAGCTAAACCTGCGAATCATTGAGCAATTAAACAGTTAAAGCATGGGCACAGGAAAAAGGATATAGGTTGAATGTGCAAAGCGGTAAAAGAACGTAATGTTTACAGCAAAATTTCATATGTCAAACACTTCTAGATTTGCTCTATACATAAAGCTCTCACTATACCAATGTTATGATTTGCAAGTTCATTGGCAGTAAAGATGTAACAATCAGCCTTCCACCACTATCTAAATGTAATCCTAAACATTTTATTAATTACAAAGCAACCCAAAGATGGTACATCTATAGATCGATTAAATCTACTAATTGCAGTAAATTTTGTATTGAGATTGTGACCAAGAATTTTCGGTTACCTCAGCATGAAGATTGAAATCTCTTTGGAAGTGTTGTGACCTGTCCACGCCTCTAGATTTTGACCTTCTAAGCAGGATCCTCGCTTTAGAGTCTGAACTGATAACAGTTGTGTGAGGCTTCCCCGCATACCACTATTGGTGAAAGAAAGGAACTCCTTTCAGATTATGCACAAATGACTATCATCTCTGAAGGATTACTTGTCACAGCTTGATCAAGATGTTGAGTATTTCTCCAGTAACATAGTCACTGCTATAAGTTAGTCATGGTGGCCAATGCCTGCGTCAAAGCATCCTCACCAGTCAATCGCTTCTTGAATCCAGACTCAATTGAAAGAGAAGCACCATCTAATTCATACTACTAATCGACTGCAAAAGAAGATATTATCAATGAACAAAATTTTAAACAAATACCTAGCACATTGAGCAAAAGATTGGACGAAATTGCACCCTAAAAGTCCAGAATGAGATCAATAGGTCAACTCTAAAGCAAAGCAAGACAAAATTGAACAACCATAAATTTGATGACACTCAGCAAGAACATTAAGCAAGAGCAAGATATCAAAACACATAATATGTTTAAAAACTAAAAGGAAATTAAATTAAAAAGCCACCTAGAACATTTCCTACCTTTGCCAGCCAGCTACGTTGGTGTTGTCGTTGCTGACAAGCTTCGGGACAGCCTACATCGACTTTTTTTTCTTCTTCCCTTTGCTAAAATCAAATTAAAGACAAAAACATATCAGAACCGGATCAAGGAAAGCAAGACCCAGAACCCAAATCCAAAAAGAAGCTTACCCAGAGACCAGTGGCTAGCCCTCATCCCCTCTGCTGCATTCAGTAATATACACTGGTGAACGTTCCTCCCTTATCCTAACTCTTGACCGAACTTGAAAATCCAAAAAGAAAATCTGATTAGATTGCAGAACCCAACGACTGGAAAATCGAAACATACCAAAACCGAAAAGGGAAAAAAATCGACAAAAAAGAAGTCACCGAAAAGAAATATATGGTTTGCATTCGATAAAAGTAAGGATCAACATATGAGTTTCTTCATCAGGTTGGCAAAATTTAAATAATAGGCTAATGAAGAAAATTAATGTTCAAACTTAAAAAATGCTTCACCTCAGCAAGTAAACCATATTTAAGAAAGGAAATACAAAACTTCATCAAGAACAAAGACTTCTCCCATTTTCAAATGCGGAGAAAGTCTGAAAGAGCATATAACAGTAAAGAGCATAAACAGAAAATCATGTTCTTGTTGTTGATTATTTATACCATCTCAATATTTCCTTATAAAGGAAGCAACTAACTGCCAAGGATGAGAAATGGCTCTTGCATTTTCAAATGCGGAGCAAGACTGAAAGAGCATATAACAGTAAAGACCATAAACGGAAAATTATGTTCTTGTTGTTGATTAATTATACCATCTCAATATTTCCTTACTAAAGGAAGCAACTAACTGCCGAGGATGAGAAAGGGCTCTTGCATTTGCCTATATTGGATCCTGATGGCTTGATTCTGAACAATGTTTCTCATTGAAGCTAGCAAGCATGTGATTTACAACTGATGGTCAAACAATGGACAAACTTGGCCGAAACTCTGGCTCCACACCTTTTAAGAGCTCATCACACACTTATAACCCACATTCCATAAAATTGTAAACTCCAAGGGTCCTCTAATTATGCATTAATTGCAACTTATTCATCAACCCTTTTTTACTTTAATATCAAAGTTCCATATTTCTCTCATCAAGTAATAGCAAACAAATATTTCTATCAAAGCATCCAACGATCATTTTCACAACCAGAAAAATCCAATCTTCACTCAAAACAATTACAAATGCAGCAGCCATGTAACATCATTGAGGTAGCTAAACCGATCCTAGGATATTTTCATGAATCAACACCAATCCAGAACATAGCATGGCAGGTGGAAAGTTTGCAATATAATTACATTGCCATATAAATAGGAAGAACCATTCCAGGCACTGACTAATTAAGAAGGGCACAACTAAAAGCTGAAAGTGAATAGATTGCCAGCTGCCAAAGTTAGAAATCCATTGTTTTTTCAATAGGTCCTACAAAAAAGCAACTCAAAATGTACAAAATAGAACTACACAGTAATTAATGGTACCTGAACAACAAACCCACAGTTGTGACTACATCAGAATTCTTCATTTCATCTCGGCCTCTCTGTATGGCTGGTTGCATCCTGCAAGTGACAATCGAGATGAGACGGTAACAAAAGCATATAACACCCTCTTATGCGTTTTTTTAATTCTCATTTTAAGACCATATAAATACCCAAGCAAAGATATTAATGAATAACCCAATGTAAAAAGAGAGAGAGAGCTGCAAAAACTCTGAACTTGATAAAGAAAGCAGGAAAACTGATATAACAATAAAAATGTCTCGTTATGGGAGCTGACCTGACACCAACACCACCACAACAAAAACAGAAGGGAAACTTAAGCAGAGTGAGTCTATCTGAAAGCACGGAAAGCGAATAGAGGGTAAACCCCAAATCAGGCCAAACCTGAATTGAAAACAGGGAAGCAGATCGAATAGCTTCTGCAGTGCTCCCATCTCATTCATCACACCAAGACACCGCCGGAAGCTCTAGCTTCACTTTTGCCTACAACAAAAAGAGTAACAAAAGGAAATAAAGTGATTAGAATGAGAAATAACAAAAGTAAATCGATGATGAAATAATGAAACCATGTTACAGCTTGGGAGCTACATCGAATGCAGAACACATGCAGTTGAAAAAGAAGTACGATCAATACTTGTACAAAACATTATAGCAAGGCAAGATACATTCCGGAACACAATAAAACCCTCTGAAATTGAGAATAAAGGCACGATGAAGAAGGAAACAACTGTATACATGCTAATTAATAAGGCTAGATATATGACTGTATGTGACAATGGATGAGATAAAAAGGTAGCCGTGAAAGGGGCATGGTCTTTCCTCAATTCGGAGAGCTATGTCCTCGCCATCACCCATGTATGACAATCTCATAAAACAATAGCTATCATATAGGGTTTAAGTTAAAGAAAGCGGATTTGGTTCACTGAAGTAAAGGAAAACTTGAGCAAACTGACTGCATTGCATAGAATCCTTGAATTCAAGGCTCTACACTTTGTTTCACAGGGTAAACAGGTAATGTCAAAACATTCTAATGGAAGTTGGATGCATGATTTCTAATAAGAAGCCGGTAACCAAGCTTGAGTGGAAGGAGATCCACCCTATACCTCTTCACGGGAACAAAAGCAAAGGGTACTGGTAACTACATCTTATATTCAGCATCCAGGCGCAAAGAACAAAACTAAAACATAAAGCAATATGATGAATAAAGCCAAAAAAATAGTGTCAAAGATTGTCTGCTATAATGGGAAGAGGGGAGGTGTTTAAAAAGGAGATTTACCCTAAAATGGGGCTAACAACTTACACTAAGAATCTGCAATCTCTAGAGGCACATAAAATATTGATTCATACATGTAAGGCCTGGCACAAAGATTTCTTTCAGCCTGTAGCAATGAAACAGAGGTTATGGCTTCACTCTTTCCTTTCAGATGTTCATGGGACTACTTGGACGGAAAAATCCAACGTACTTTAGCTGATGATTAATGAGCCATGTATAGACAAAGGGAAACATACTTCACATGAAAAGATCAGCAAAGTTGCAACCTCTATTTTTCTGTCATTTTCTTGGGAATGTTTCACCTAAACAGCAAGGCTTTCTCGATAATTCCCTGGTTGTCACCTCCAATGTAGTCAAAATCGCGCTTTAAAACTCAAAAACTTACGCTTTTACCTTTTTAGGTCACCAAAACGCTTTTATGTAGAATCGTAATTTTCCGTTGCAAAAGTAGTAAAAATCTACGCTTTAAAGCTTAAAAGCTTACGATTTTACGCTTCCAGGTCGCTCAACCGCTTCTAGGTAGAATCACGCTTTTGACTGCATTGGTCACCTCCAATGTTCATCCCTTAGGGACGAATAATCGAATCAGGTACCCTGCAACAGAAACACCAAATGCAGTGACAATATAAGTAAAATAAATCAGTTGGAGTTTTAAGCACCCAAGGTAACCTTAAGTGCAAGCTGTTCAAGTTTCGCAAATGGCTTAGAATGGGATTAGGTTTTACTTTATGCAGAGCAAACCAAAGTAGCCAGTAAGCTAATGTATAACCCCTGTCAAGAGAACTCTTCATTTGGGATCAGTCGCTATGAATAGTTCTCTCCCTAGTATTAATCAGTTACAGTTCATCGCTATCACTACCTCCCGAGCCAACAGAATCAAACTAAGTAAAACCAATAAATGCTTCCCCAACAATGTTGAACATCACACCAACAGACCCACAAAGCTAAAGGCAGGAGCAGAACATGTGAAAACCCCCAAAAGAACAGAGCAGTAGATAAAATACACTCGTTAGAAGTAGGGAAATTAATAAAACACTACATCTACGTCCAGGCCAATGGATTCTTACTGTAACAATGAGTTTGAAAAACAATAAACATGAGTTTAAACAAAGGAAAATGGGAGAATATCTAAACAGAAGATGTCAGGATACCTTAAGATGACCCAACTTAAAACGTAAAAGTCAGTGTAACCGAAAAAGCAAGACTCGAGCGCATGAATATAAGAGCAGAAGTTGATGAACCGGAAAGTTGATTCCTCGAAAGAACTCTGGATGGATTGCAGTCCATGTGGCTATAATGAAAAACCAAGAAAATATATGGTCCATGATCAAGGACGGAAGTACACAAATTAAGGGAAAGAATCAAAGTAACAATAGCTTACCTGAAGTCTTCGACGACAAACCAAACAACAAATTCGAGGAACAACCCCAAGGCATATCAATAGACAAAACTGAACAGGTAGTAATGAATTGAACTTATAAAGTCAGTTACCTGGGATTGAGAGGGACTGGAAGCAAGGGATCGGGATTCTGAATCTCGGATTTCACCTAGACCCGAGAAAGGGATGCAATATCTGAGATTGGAGTATTGTTCATTAGTTTGGGACTGACTGAAGATGCAGAGCATAAAATTGGAATAAAAATCAACGCAAATACATAACAGAGGCCAGCTTTCTTTAAAAACCACGGCTACTTCGGAAATTTGATAACAAATGGTACAGGTAGGAGACCACAAAGTGCATCAGTTGTGTTCATAACAAAATAGTTGCATCGACACAAAGGGAACTTTGAGCTCAAGTGGTGCACTTAACCTGAAAAATAACAATCGATTCAAGGTTTCATCAGGCTATTTGGGTTACTTCGATGCCAAATTCTCTATTGCTAAATCAACATCAACCTTTCTCCGAAGCTAATGATGGGAAGTTCTTGATGTAGGTTACAAATGGCATGAATCTTTTACCTGCAAAAATTCAAGTTCTTTTAAGATGAATGAACCAAACATAGCTCAGTATGGACAGAACTAACAACAACCACCAAGGTCCCAAATTTACTTTTTATCTCTCAACAACAACCTCACCAACTATGACAGCAAACATAAATAAACAAAAGAGAGGAGAATGAATCAGATATTTGCAGCAAAATCATATTTGTTGTTGCTGCCACATATTTGGTGATAGAGTCGACACCCAAACAATGGATTCAGACTCCAAATTCCTCTATTTAAAGGCAAGGGTAATCTCCACGCAGCTTTGTCCCATGTTTCTTGCTAATGTGCAGAGTGACACTGTCTTTTGAAGAGGCAACACAACTTAACACACCATTCAACTACTCAATGATGAGAAAATAACATTTTTATTTAACAAAACACTATTGTTTCTTGCGTGGTAGTATTGGAGTGAGCTCAATACCCATAAATGAAGACCCTGTGATCCATTCCCATTAAAAACCACATGAACACATACTGCTTGATTTCTAGTTCTGTACAACCACTGGGAGCACTAACCATTTTGTCGCATTGGAGATGCAATAGCAGAAGGTCTTGTGAGGATGCGAGGGAGCCTGCAAGGGCCAGATGTGCAGCAAGTGAAGCTTGAGCTGAATCGGGCAGTCAATTTCTGTGAGATCCAAGATCAGTTTACAAATTATCAGTCAGGAAATTAGACACCTTTCCTCAGGTCCTATACGAACTCAGAAGCCAAAGAAACCAAATTCAATTGATCCATCATCATGGCTTCTCCACTATTTCAAGGTCGAAAATCTATGAACCCAAAAATGAGAGAGAACTGAAACCGCAGAGGATGGACAAAAGCTATCTGCTGCTGAAAAGCCTGCGAGCAAAATTCCCAACGCCGACCGTGGATAATTAGCAACAGAGAGGAAGAATATCCAGTTGAAACCGGCAAATTAAGTAAAGAAAAAATAAAAGTAAGATTAAGAGAGGAAAGGAGAAAGCTCACCACCTATGGCCGAATATGACACTGGAATGCGATTCAAAGGATTTGTTCTTCTTCTACTGTCGTAGGTACAGGATACAGCATGATCATGAGTGAAAGAATAACTCCTTTTCACTTGGCTGGTCGTAGTCCGTTTCAAATAGAATCAACTGCATCTTCCATCCATTGCCTCCATGATTCTACTTTGCTACACAGAATTAATCAATGAGATAAGTTGTGGGATTAGGGATTCTAGAAAAGGAGTGAGGATGGGGAACCAATAATCCTCCCTGACTTCACCACCATATAACCCATCTTTAAAATGGATACTGACTTCCTGAACTCTTACTCTCCCATCCCCACTTTTGCTGAACTTTTTTGTCGTTTCCTCCGTAACCTACCAAATCCTCCGGGCAGAACTCTTCCTTCACTATGCCACATCCAAACCGAACACTGGCAAACAGTACTGCACGCAGACCCTGGCCATCGAGGACATGGTCCTCTCAAATTGATGAAAGGTCAAAATTCCTTGTCAGCATAAAATAGAAGCTACCTAAAAAGGGACTGAGAATTGTCATTCAACTGAGAAGGGCTGGGTTTCTTGGTACTGAGCCAGAAAAGGCTATTTTAGAAAGACAGAATCGATTAAGAAGCATTTCCTCTTCATCTTCTTCCCCTTGTCCAACGATTCTCCTCTTCTTCTTCAACGACAGGAGAGAAGCAGAGATTCAAACCTGGAATTCCGCCAAAAGGGGATTCGAGAACTGAGATCCCCGTCGTTTCTTTGTCGGTTTCTGCTACTTCAATGGTGGTGATGGTTTCAACTAAGAAGATGAACACAGATGAGTGAGAAAAGTTGAATCGATCTAGAAGCATATCCACTTTATGTTCTTCCTATGCATCAACAATCCCCCTCTTCTTCTTCAGCAGAGGAGAGAGAGATCGGGACCTGAGATTCTGCCGAAAAGGGTTGATGAATCCATTAGGAAAACAACTTTTTAGCAAAATTCAAAACCCTAAAAGTAATCAAAAACCGAAAAAGAGGCTCGATACTCACCCTTCAACCTGTATCCCATACGCAAGCCCAGCACCGGCGTGGATTTAAGTTCGATGAATCCATTTAGAAAACAAAGGGTTCAGTAGAGGCAGCGACAACACTCCATCCGCACCAGGCAGCATCATCGATCCCGTCGACGCCATTTTCTTCGGTCATTTCCTTCTTCGTCCATCTCCGCAAACAACACTAAAAACAAGAATCAGAAACAAAAACCCAGAAAAACCTAGAAGAAAGGAACCGACTTTATCACAAAAAACAAGAATCAGAAGCAAAAACAGGAAGCAGGAAGAACTCCAAGAACGATATTGAACAAAAACCCAGAAAAATCTAGAAGAAAGGAACCGACTTTATCTTGATGGATAATCTGTGAGTTCCGGTTGGTGCTCTATTTCGCCGGATTCTTCTGTGATCTCCTCCATGTTCTGCTTCACCCATGTCTCGATCTTCCTTTTCTTCTTCTTCACCTTGCTTCTTCTTCGTCGTTCAGCACAAAAGAGAGAAGGAGAGAGAAAGCAGATCTAGAAAGATGGAGAGGAATGGGGGATTAGACATGAGGAAGAAAGAAGGGATAAGTAATAAAAAGTCTCCCTTTGGTCAGAAAAAGCAAAACAGTTAAAGTCAAGTGAGAAATGATGAGAAAAAGTAAAAAGCTAAAAAGTAACAGTGACGGGATGTGACTCTACCAAACAGTAAAGTTGTAACTTGTTCTTTTAAAGAGATAATAGTTGTGGAGCTCTCTTTTATTATGAATGATTTGGAACTGCTATTCATGGAAAGGGTGGAGGGTCCATAAGAAATGGACTAGCTCCTTGAAATGTAAGCAATAATCATGTAGCTCTTATTTCTTAAACAGTTTTGTAGTGGTAGTTCCGGAGCTCTTAAAGAATCTGCATATAAAGTAGATTAGGAGATCGTTTGGGTTTTGTGTTGTTAAATTGATGGGTTTTGATCAATATATCTTTAAATGTATTGATAAATTTGGTGTAGTGATTGCAAAATCTGAGATTTTGTTTTTAATAATCGAAAAGAAAGGTCATTCTTAAATGAAAATGTCATTAGTATCCCTTTTTGCAATCCACAATGTACTTTTTGAAGGATAAAACGGGAGGAAAAACCAAGGATCACAACTGTCTCACCTAAAAGCTGGAATTGTACAATAATTAATTTTGAAGTTATTTCTTTCCTTTTACCGTTGAATTTTGACTGCTTGTTTCTATCACCTCGCGCAAATAATACTTGTATTGTGTGCATAAAAATAAAAAATAAAAACAATCCATTCTAAAGAATGCAAACACGGTAACACTCTCGATAAAACAATTAGAGAAACCAAATGACTCGTATATTCAGGTAAGTTTCATAAATACCAAACACCATCGTTCAAAAAATGTTCATCATAACTAAAGGGACCGTAATCATTCAATTCATCAAGACTTTTTCCACCCTGAACACTATTCTTCTTTGGACCTTAACTGGTGTGATTGGTTTCAGCATTGAAGAAAGGTGCGTGTTTCCATCTTCTTCTAAGCACCACATTGAAGCTTGTGTTATTATTGGCGAAGAAGACAGCCACGCCATTGATTGATTTGGGTTTGGTGAAAGTACTTTTATTGATTTGGACCCATAACAACACATGGGATATGGACCTCGATCAGTTTAACTACTGACTCAGCAAATTGATTGACATTACTGGATATGAGTTGGCTGAGAGCACAAGTGGCTTCATTAGGGGAAAGAGATCAGTATAGTTGAAGAAAATGCTACAAAATGGTGCCTCTTAAGAGCTGCAGATATCAAAAGCTATAGCTAGATATAGAGAGAAAGATGGGTTCTTCATCTAGTTACAAGCCATTAATGGTGATGATCACCTTGCAGTGTGCTTATTCTGGGCTTGTTCTCTTCACAAAAGCAGCTTTTACAGGTGGATTGAGCCCCAGGGTACTTGTTGTTTACAGACAAGCTGTGGCCACTCTGATCATGGTCCCTATTGCTTGCTTCTCAAGAAGAGGAGGAAGAAGGTAATTAATATCCAAAATCCACATAGGGAATCAATTAAGTACTGTCCTATTTTGATTGTATGGTTACTTGTATCAATCATTGCAAGTGTTGTTTGTGGTGGAAAATTAACAGGAGCATTAATCCAGGTAGTGGTGGGGTGGTTTCATTGACATTGGAGAGCTTCTCTTGGATATTTGCTGCCGCATTTTTCGGGTACATATATGTTATTTCGATCGGTGTGTCTTACTGTTAAAGCTTTATTTTATTGTGTAGATTTTTTTTTTAATTGACGTGGTTTGGCCGATGAGTATGCACAGAGTGACGTTGAACCAGAACGCATATTTCGAAGGGATCAACTTGTCCAATTCCACCGTTGCAAGTGCGATGACGGATCTCATCCCAGCAATCACTTTTCTACTAGCAGCAATTTTGAGGTGGGAGAAACTAGCTAGTTGGTTTAATTAAACTTCATTTTGGATTATTATTGTGAACAATTTTATGATTATGAATGTTGATTATGGATTAAGGATGGAGATTATTAACATGAGAAGCTTGAGGAGTGGTGCCAAGATTTTGGGGACTTTCATATGTGTTTGTGGAGCCATGGCCATGGCTTTCCTCAAGGGACCTAAGCTCTTGAATGACTCTCCATTTGTGGCTTCTTCGGATGATAAGGATTGGTTGATGGGATGCCTTCTTCTATTTGCAGCCAGCTTCTTTTGGTCTTTGTGGATAATTTTTCAGGTAATCTCATTATTAGGAAGTAACTGTGTTCAACCACACCAAAACAATTGCTATAATATGATAAGTACATAGATTTGTGAAAGAGAAATATGAAAAAATATCATTTGAAATGTGAGTAGGATATCATATTTGAAAATTTTGTATCATCTTCACAAGCATGAAGCAACTTGTTTTTCATGTGACAGGTTCCAATTGCAGCAACATGTCCCGACCTCATGTATTCGTCGACCTGGTTGTGTTTCCTAGCTACATTGCAATCAGCAATAGTAGCTTTATTTCTGGAGAAGGATGTGTCAGCCTGGAAACTCGATTCCACATTCGAATTGAGTTGCTGCCTTTATAGTGTAAGCTCAAAAACAATTTTTCATAGTTTAATTCGCATATACAACTCCTCATGTTTTTTAATAAAAACGTATCTATACTATATACTATGTATACGTGTCATTTGTTCGAGATGGAGGTCATCACAGGTTTTCAATTATTAGATTAACGTGACTACTTTTCTTTTTTGTCAATATGACGATATATATCGGTAAGTAGCGAATTCCTACAACTCCTTAAAATAAGGTGATTGCAGATTTTAATATGTAAAATACAATCATCATTAACATGTATTTTTTGCAGTAAGTATGTAGCACCTTTCTCAAAAGGGTTGTTTTTTTTAGGGAGCCGTCCTGACAATGTCATTCGTGGGTCAAGCCTGGTGTGTCTCAGAGAGAGGCCCAATCTTCACAGCCATTTTCAACCCTCTTTGCACAGTCATCACAGCCATCTTTGCTGCCATTTTCCTCCACGAGAAAGCCTACATTGGAGAGTAATGAATCCTGATCCAATTAGGATTGCACCTATACTAGAATGGCGTCAAAACCATTTTGGACCAGACCACTAATTTTGGGTTTCCTTTTGTTATATTGCATTAATGCTTTTGAATAGGTTGATGGGAGCTGTGGCAGTGATCATGGGTTTGTACATGGTGCTATGGGGAAAAGCCAAAGATTTGAGGAAGGCAGAGAGTGAGAAGGAGGAGAAGGAGAAAGAATCCATAGGTGATTTGGAAGAACCCTTTCTTACTGATAAACCAACTGAATTGTAAGACCTTGAAGTTTTTGGGTACCAATTGAAACCAACCCTAAAATTCAAGCTTGTAGATTGTAAGCCATTGTAAATCAAGGCAAGCTAAGGATGAAAGGTGATTTGGAGGAAATGATGCATTGCTGTTATTATATCATTAATTTTTCTTGCATGTCAAGTTTATGCTCACCCAAATCAATTATTTCCATGAGAGCTAGAGTGAAGGAAGAATTAGGGGTTTAGGATTGGAGATTCGACCATTTGAGTCTCGTCTGCAAAATTGGGTCGGCTTGGCCGGGTCATAGGCCCTATGAAATTGTTGGAGTGGACCGACTGTGTTCCCAATTTTTTTGACTTTCCGATTTTTCACCATTTCTCACAATCGTAATCCGGATACGAATGGCTTGCATCCGGTTATCGGTTGCAACCAGACTTGGTTTTACTATCTGATTTCCGGTTCGGTCAAAAACCCGGGACCAAATAGCTCGCCTTAATTTGAACCGACATATGGTACCGGGTGAGTAATTGATTGTGCAAATTGCCAAATTGACGAGACTATTATTGTACTTGAGTGAGTTGGCTGAAAGCGAGTGCTGAGTAGGAAAGAGAGTACTCGAAAATGCTACAAAAATGGTGGCTGCGTGAAGTAAATTCATATAAGACCATTGAAACTACCATAGCTAGCTAAGAGAGGAGGAGAAAGATGAGTTCCTCTTCATCTTCTTCTTCTTCTTCTTCAAGTTACAAGCCATTAATGGTGATGATCACTTTGCAGTGTGCTTATTCAGGGCTTGTTCTCTTCACGAAAGCAGCTTTCACCGGTGGAATGAGCCCCAGAGTACTTGTTGTTTACAGACAAGCCGTGGCCACCTTGATCATGGTCCCTGTGGCTTGCTTCTCAAGAAGAAGAAGGTAATTAAAATTGATTGAATCACTTCCTGTTTTGGTAGTGTGATTTAATTTCTTGTAATCAATGCCAATGTCGTCTTTGGACATTAATGAAACAGGAGTAGTGGGGTGGTTTCATTGACTATGGGGAGCTTCTCTTGGATATTTGCTGCCGCTCTCTTCGGGTACATGTTACATTTTTTGTTCCACAAGTCGTGTCTACGTTTATGAGAGTTTATTGTTTTTCTCTCACGCGTGGGGTTTTGTTGAAATTTACGTGGTTTTCGACGAATGAGTTGTGTAGGGTGACGTTGAATCAGAATGCGTATTTCGAAGGGATCAATTTGTCTAATTCCACTGTCGCAAGTGCAATGACCGATCTCATCCCAGCAATCACTTTCGCCCTAGCAGCAATTTTGAGGTGAGAGAAACTAGGTTGCACAATTGAATTGATTAAATTTCATTTTGGACTACTGTTGTGAACATTTTTCTTTTTTTATTATTTTGAATGTTAACTATGGATTAAGGATGGAGATGGTTAACATAAGAAGCTTGAGAAGTGGTGTCAAATTTTTGGGGACTTTCGTCTGTGTTGGTGGAGCAATGGCCATGGCTTTCCTCAAGGGACCTAAGCTCTTGAATGACTCTTTCATGGCTTCATCGGACAATAAGGACTGGTTTTTGGGATGCCTTCTTCTGTTTGCAGCTAGCTTTTGCTGGTCTTTGTGGATAATTTTTCAGGTATTATGACTCGAATATTATATTGAAATTTCGTATCATCATTTTCATAAACGATTTGTTTTCATGTGACAGATTCCAATAGGAGCAACCTGTCCCGACCTTGTGTATTCATCAACCTGGTTGTGTTTCCTTGCTACTTTGCAATCAGCAATAGTAGCTCTGTTTCTGGAGAACGACGTGTCAGCGTGGAAACTACATTCCATATTTGAATTGGGTTGTTGTCTTTACAGTGTAAGCACATTAAATTAGTATCAATGTCCATATTTCTATAAGTAAAACTTTATATTTTTTTTATAAAAATGAAATGATCGTTAAACTTCTATAAGTAGAACTTTATACATTATCTTTTTAAAGACTAAAAATACTCTAGTGAACAATCAAACGACATCAACTTGTGAATACGCCCATTTCGGCCAACATAATACTTTCTTATGTGAAAATCATTTTTTTTTATCATAGGGAGCCGTCTTGATAATGTCATTTGTGGGTCAAGCCTGGTGTGTCTCACAGAGAGGCCCAATCTTCACAGCCATTTCCAACCCTCTTTGCACAGTCACCACAGCCATCTTTGCTGCCACTTTCCTCCACGAGAAAGTCTACACTGGAGAGTAATGAATCCTTATTCGATAAGGATTGCATTTATACTCGAATAGTGTTAAACCAGAACACTAATTTGGGTTTTTTTTGTTGTTGTTGGTGTTGTTATATTGCAATACTTTGAACAGGCTGATGGGAGCTGTAGCAGTGATAATGGGCCTGTACATGGTGCTATGGGGAAAAGCCAAGGATTTGGGAGAGAGTGAGAAGAAGAAGGAGAAGGACTCCATAGGTGATTTGGAAGAACCATTTGTTACCAATTCAAATCAACCCTAAAATTCAAGCTTGTAGCCATTGTAACTAACTTAAGGCAAACTAAGAATGAGAGCTGGTTTTTGGGGGAATGATGCATTGTTGTTATGTCATTGCTTTTTTTTTTTTCCATGGCAAGATTATCCTTACCCAAAATTAAGTCTTTCCATGAGTAGTGAATAATATGATTAGAAATATAAGAGGATAATCTAAAATGCAAATGGTTGATTAGCTCAGTTGGTTAGAGCATGATGTTAATAATGACAAGGTAGTAGGTTTGAGATCTACATGAGATAATTTTTATTATTTACTTTCTTATATAAGAAATTTGTTACAACTCATACTTTAGGTAATCTCACCTAGATAATTCAACCTAATTTTTAATATCGTTTGATGTATAAAAATGCATAAAGCTCAAAATTTAGTTCATATGAGATGTCAAGGTCGTAAACTCCTGAACAACATGAGCCCTTATTCAACTCAAAATTTGGTTCATCTGAAATGTCAAGGTCGTAAATTTCGAACCAACATGATCCCTTTTTTTTTTCATATAGTCTAGTAAACATGAAAAGTTGGCACAAAATCGAAAATATAAGATGCTAAGGTTGCATATTAAACTCCTATATATGTTTACTTAATTTTAACATTGTATGATATACAAAGTAAATACAACTCAAAATTTAGTTAATTTAAGATGTTTAGGTTGCATATGCAAACAAAATAGGAACCATAATAATAATTGTTTGATGTATCACAGTATCACTCAAAGTTTGATATATTGAATTATTGATGTTAATCTTAGAAAAATAAACTTTGATACATTGATGGGCTGGACTGCACTCACAAGTGGCCCAGTATCATTCGATTCCGGTTCAGCTCGTTCGGTTCCACTTCCCCGTCTCGCTCCAATCGCCATCGCATGGCCGCCGCCGCCCTCCTCTTCCGCCATTGATTTCCTCTCCTTCTGCCACCGCTTGAAGGTAGAGCAAACGTGGGTCCGCTTGGTTTGCGCTCTGCTTCTGTAAAGTTTAATTCTTTTGCTTCTTCAGCTGCAAATTGATTGCGGGGTTTTTTGAATTGGGGACGCCGATTTCAGACGACGAACAGGGCTGGATGGGTGAAGAGGGATGTTAGGGATCCGTAATCCATAGCTGATAGATCATATGTACTGAATGTGATTAATGGGTTTGATTCTTCCAGACATTCCTGGCATCAACCGTGACAAGTCGGTTGCTTTTTTCTTGTTTTTAATCTTGCTGGTCTCAGTTTCAATGTTGAGCATTTGGTTGATGTGTAATGAATGATACACTGTTGCTCTCAGGTGTGTGAAAATGGCGATTGTTCATGATATAGCTGAAGGTATCATATGAAGAAATGAAGAAATGAACTGTTGAATGTGGGAAATGGGAAGAAAGCTAATGAATTGGTGTCCAATGTGCTATCTTTCTTTGATCAGCTATTGTGGGGGACATTACTCCGAAGGAAGTGAAGAGACGGACATTACTCCATCTTGGTGAATTTGTGATCGGTTCGTTTCAGTGTGCCTCATGTGTCAATTTTTTGTAGCTGAGGAGATAGCACAGTTATGGAAAGAGTATGAGGATAATTCTTCCCCTGAAGCCAAGATGGTGAAGGACTTTGACAAGGTATTTTCAATTGGGGTGGCCTAGTGTGTCTGACATATGTTCATGATAATCGTAGTCGAATTCTGTTCTTTGAGCATTCCTTTTCTATTGAATGGTTGTGGTGATTATGATGAGAAGCTTCCCTTTTCATGGCTGATTATAGCTTTCACTTAATAATGTAAAAGCACGTTCCTTTGTTCCTCGTCCAGGTGGAGATGATACTTCAGGTTTTAGAATACGAAAATGGTGAGCTCTCTGTGCCTACCAAGGCTATTATTTCGAAACGACACTTGCAGAAGTTGATCTAAAGCCCTGCCTTTCTACATTTGCAGAGCAAGGAAAGGATTTGGAGGAATTCTTCCAGTCAACTGCTGGTATCTAAACTTTCCCTTCTGTGATTCGCCCCTATTGTGTTAATGTTGCCTATGTCTCAGCTAGCTCTGGACTTACAACGCAAGCACTAATGTAATCGAATGTCGGTTCTTTTGTCTGTGTAATCTGCAGGCAAGTTTCAGACAGATGTAGGAAAAGCCTGGGCCTTGGAGATAGCATCCAGAAGAAAAGGTAAGTAGCTGAAAAGGGAATACAGTTGAAATTTGCATAACTTTTGCTGACCTTGTGGACCAAAAGAACAGACCCTGAGCTCACCATTCACTAGTTTTCTTCCATCTCTTGTATGCCTGAAATTCTTCAATTAGAAACAATGTTACTGTCTTGTTCGTCCTACGTGTACTTTACCGGAGTTTTTTAATGGGTGCACACACTGTGTTGGGTTTGGGTTTAGAGAAACTCGACCTATTGTCATCCCTAATCATCAATCGTCCAGCTTAAATTGATTCGCTCTACAGACAATCACATCACAGGCAGCTCACTGCTATTTACTGTTCATTTATTCCCCGGCGAAGCTTTTACAGCTAATAATCGATGGCATGAATGAATGAATTGAATCCTCTGCCCTCTGATCCACGGCCTTATTTGTTAATGAATGCCTTATCTGTCTATCTCTCTGTCTCGAACTGTATATCACGGCTGTGTCCTTTTCTTCCTTAGCTGTCTGTCTCCTTCTCCTTCTCCTTTCTCATTTTGGGCATCTCGCCTGTCACAGTGATCAGCACAGTGCAGGTTAAATTCGCCGTACCGTGATGATTCCCAACCATCAATTCACAAGTTCGGATTTCCCCATCATCACGACGTATCGGTTGGTTCAATTGAGAACAAGGATCGATCCAAATGTCTTAACGCGATTGAGTTTTGAGACGCTTTAGTGAGAAACATAGTTTCATTGTCGACAAAAACACACTGTCATGGGAATGAAGAAGTTTTTGCCCTTCGCCCTTTGAGATTGGAATAGCTTCGGAAAACAGAAACTTCATCCGATAAAAGAGTTGATTTCGTTCATGAAGATTAAGTTAGATGAGATAACCCAATTCGATTCAATAGGACCATGATTTTGCCAATGAGGAACGTGTACCTCGACGGTCAGTGCACATGCAACAATATCGAATTCCAACACAGTCTCATATTTCGGTAAAAACTCTTCCTTATTGTCATATACTTCAATACGTACACCTAGAAAATGCCTAATTGAATCGATCTTAGAATACCGTAAATAACACTCTTCTCTATGATCAAACTTTTCCTGGTAACTCGTTGAATCAAAGGATGATTTTTCATTAAGGAAAGAATTCACAATGTGCCATTTTTGCCAACTTCTCGAATGAAAAACAAAAAAAAATCTTCAAAGTTTCTTGGTTTGTTTGTTCTTCTTCACATTTTGACATTTCTTTCCCCCACCTTTCCTTTCTCTCTCTCTTTCTCTCAGTCTCCTAACAGTACAAAAAGAAAAGGAGAAAAAAAATATAATTCCCGAAGAAATTCGTCTTCTTTGGTCAATTTACAGCTTTCCCGTGATTATGGCCGTAATACGCGAGATACCATTTAACAAACTTCTTCAACCCGGTCTGCAGATCCGTCGTCGGCCGGTACCCGAACTCCCGCCGGGCAGAGCTGATGTTCGCGTGGGTGAACGGCACGTCGCCGTTCCCGGGCATCTCCACCACCTTCTTCTTCGCCTTCACCTTCAGATGCCTCTCCAGTATGCTCACCAGCGTCGGCACCGTCACCGGCGACGTGTTCCCCAGGTTGAAGATCCGGTACGGCGCCGGACCCGTTTTCTTCCCGCCCGACCCGGTACTCCTCCCGGCGGTGTCCAGCGAGCCCAAACACCCCTTCACGACGTCGTCGATGTAGGTGAAATCCCGGGCCAAATCGACCCGATTCTTGCCCCGGTAGACGGTAATCGGCTTCCCCTGCAAAATGTTCTTGGTGAAGGAGAAGTACGCCATGTCGGGTCGGCCCCAGGGACCGTACACCGTGAAGAATCTCAATCCGGTGATGGAGAGGCCGTAGATGTGATTGTAGGTGTGGGTGATTTCCTCTCCGGCCTTCTTCGTCGCGGCGTAGAGGCTCGCCGGCTGGTCGGTCCGGTCCGATTCGGAGAAGGGGGATTTCTCGTTGAGACCGTAGACGGAGCTCGACGACGCCCAGACCACCGCCGGCTGGGTTTCTGCCGATTTGCAGATCTCGAGGAGGGTGACCAATCCGGCGATGTTGGAGTGGATGTACGAATTGGGATTCTCCATCGCGTACCGGACCCCTGCCTGCGCCGCGAGATGCATCACGTGGGTGAAGCCCACGACGTCGAACAGCTTCGCGAGGAGCTTCCCGTCGTTGATGTCGCCGGCAACGACGAAGATCCCGTGCTCCGCCAGCATCGATCTCCGCGCCTTCTTCAGGGATGGGTCGTAGTAGTGGTTGAAGTTGTCGATCCCGACGACGCCGTCGCCGCGCTTCTTGAGCGCGAGGGAGACGTGGCTGCCGACGAACCCGGCCGCGCCGGTGACCAGCACCGACATCCCGCCGCCGCGGTGGATCTGGGCCGAATTCCGCACCTGCTTCTCCCACTGGACCCCGCCCCACGAGGCGGTGAAGTACTTGCTCCCGGAATCGACGAAGCTCTGGAAGCTGAGGTACGACGCCGTCAGGGCGATCAAGAAGAGCGCCCACAAGAACATCGTGCTGGTGGAGGAGAAGCAGCGGTGGAACTGCCGGTTCATCGCGTGATGATGGCTGCTCCGGTCGATCTTGAACTTCCCCGGCGTCGATGGAAACAGCTGCTCCTCAAGCGACGGCATACCTAAAGAAAGACTTGACTCCTCTTATCCTTCCTTTCCTCCTCCTCCGCCGCCGCCGCCGAAGTCGCCGTCGGGTTGGTGCCTGGCTCGTCGATCTGCTGGATTGCGGGAAGAAATCTTGATGGGTGGGAAAGGGAAGGGAATTAAGCAGATGCAGGGTTAACAATGGCGGAAAAATTGGGGATTTTTTGTTTCCAATTTGAGAGGTGGATTTTTTTTCTTCTTTTTCCTGCACCTGCTAAAGAAAGGGAAAGAGAAGGGGAGGGATATATATAGCTTGAAAGGAGAAAAGGAAGACGACAAGTAAAACTGTAAAACGCGTGAACGCGTTAAAAAACAAAGGACGGGCCGTCGGCCCAGAGGACAAAATGGAATATAATTTTTCCCTATTTGTGCTAGAAATTTGTTGTTTTGGTTTTTTTGAAGGGTATTTAGAAGAATAAAATACTTGGTTTTGGTTGTGAGGATTTGATTCATTTTCACTAAATTCCATAGAGGAACTCTATTAGGTCATATGTTAACATTTGTTGGTTTATTTGTTATTACAAAGTCTTGATCAATATGTTTTTTTTTTTTAGGGAAAGTCTTGATCAATATGTTGGGGGTGTGGTATAAAAGGTTTTCGGGTACTACTCGATCGAGTAGATTTTGTAGAAATTGTTTTTTTTTTGGTACTATATGTGCAATCGGTGATGTGATATATCATGCATTTTTGTGTCGTGACATAAATTATTAATAAAGAGTTTGTAAATTTTGGAGGAAATGGTATGTTCCATTAATTGCAGTCCAACACCTTAATCGTTTAGGCAGACCGCATACTATGACTTTCTTACTTACATCACATCTGAAAGTTTAACATGTATAAAAAACGTGTTTATAGGCTGAAGCAGTAATGATCCAGATTGTGATACCCGTTTTTATATTTAGTATCATGATTAATAATGAAACTTTTTGTATGATGAGTTCACACCCATCCTAAAATGAGATTGTAATGTTGGCTTAATTGGGTTTATGTGTGTACACAAGTAAATATGCTAAAATGGGTTGTGTACTACTTAAAGCAAATATGAACAAAAATGAGTAACTACTAACTAGAACATGCACACCTCAATAACAAATATGGAAAGTTTGTTCCAATATATAGTCAAAATAAGAAAGAAAAATTTGGTTCTTTTTTGTGGATTCTTACAACTAAATAAGTTAGAGAAAGATGGAAGCTAGCTAGGCCAAAACTTTTATCATTATAGTGAGTGAGTGAGCCAAGTTGGTTGATTGTGTGTGGAACTTTCGTGATGTAATTTGGAGAAGTGGAATCCAAGGGATTTTGATTTGTATTGTATTTTTTTTTAGGGCATGATGATGGTTTAAGGAGTGGGGTGGAGTGTTGTTTTGTTATTAAACAACATAATTAAGACCAAATTATTAGGCCAAAGAATAAACTAAACTAAAAATATTATGGGAGAACATGGGTGCCATGTTAGCATATAGTGGGAACCAGAATGGAAAATGGGTTCCATTAGAAATGTTGTTTGATGTATTTATTGTGAAGAAGAAGGTTCCATTAGAATATTGAAGAGAGCTACTAGCCCCTTGACCAGATTGGAAACCAACTCAAAATGTATGCGTTGTGTTCATTTCAATGTGTATTAGAAAAAAAAAATTAAACCCATTGTTGAATTTGACTTAACACTAAAATATAAATCGTTTTCCAAATATGGTCAATTCTAATACTTTGAGAATCTGAATAATAGAATAAAGAAATTGATTGGTCGGCAGTCGCCATATGAATGAAATTTCTTGTAAAGCGATGATGAGTAGAAACAGGATGAACCAAATATCTCGTCGTGAAATGTAACACAAGTCAATAAATCTATCAAACCGTGATGTTCATAAATGGATGGATAGGAGTTGCTATTCATACTAAAGATAGTATGGTAGCAATGTGTGAAAGGGGGAAACTTACTTAGTCCATTTCTGTCGCACAAAAGTCCAAGGCAGATAAGTGCAGAGAATTATGATGAAAATCCAATAACCGTATCCTTTCGAAAACCGGCTATATCTCCACCCGCCGACAGCTGGTATCGCGGGTGGTTTTCTGAAATCGGATCCATATCCGGCCAATTCAACTAAATGGATCTCTATATCCGGCCAATAAGCAAGAGAAAGAGAACTAATTTCTTTCCATGAAGGTCGACTTAAGATTCCATTTCCAAGTCAGTCAAAACGGTTCAGAGTAAGCAATGTCACTAACGGTTTCATATCTCAATACATTACACTTCCAGGTAGGGGTGTAAGTTTTTACCCTAAAAATCTATTGAGGGTCGGAACGGGGCAGTTTGTCTATAGGGTTAGTTTAGGAACGGGTCAGCTTTTGACCCTATAAGGGTCGGGAGACGGGTCAACTTAGGGGCGGTTCATTTTTTGACCCTATGACACTTAATAACAACAAATATCTCATGCCACATTAGACCTCTTTGTAAAAAAATTAAAAGTTTAGGTATTAAATTGTAAAAATTAAAAAAATTGGATACCAGAATGTAATTTTACCATCAAAATTTAAGGGCTTATTGTAAAATAAAAAGTAGGTACTAAATCGTAATAAAAATAATTTTTGGTACCAAAATATCATGTATAATAAAGTAGTGTGTAGATTAGGGTCGACCCACTGACCCATCCCAACCCTTAAGGGTCAGACAGGGTCAAGAAGTAGACAGGGACGGGACGGGACGGGTCAGTTATATATCTTGACCCTTTAGAGACGGGTCAGAAACGGGTCAAGGCAATTTTCAGCCCTACTTGGAGGTACAATTTCTTTTTTTAGGTAAAACTGTCATTTGTTTGATCAAGTATAGTATATTTCTCGGCCCTACGCTGGTCTCCTTCTATTTTACCATATTGGATTATGGTCAGGCAGTTTGGAGAAGTACTATATATATTTCTCATATAATAATCTAATATGTAATCTATTCAATTATAGTAAAACTGTCTCTCTAATACCAGTGAACTAACTAACACATATTATATTACATTAGTAAACCACATAAATGTTTTTATTCTTTAAATTGTCAATTATTCCATCATCATGATTCTAAGAATTTGATCTCCACTCAGATTTTTTTCTTTAATTTTAATTTGATCTCTGTTTTTGTCTTTCTTGGTGCTGCTTATTTTTTTTTTTTAATATATATTTGATTCAATGATTTTCCCGTAAGGAAGACGACGAGGTATTTATGGGAAAACTGGCTGACAGATGGATCATGGGACATTGGATCTCTCGTTTATCATATAGAATATTAATTGCTACATGGTTTTGCGGTCAATGTGAGGATCTAGCCGGACTTTTGTGGAACCTATTTTAGCTATATACATGGAATAATATATGGAGTTAGATCCTATTATTGGAGGGCAAGGGCTTGCTTGATCCCTCGTTTTATTATTATTATTATTATTATAACGAGCTAATTTGTATTACACTTTGAAAAAAATTGAATTCCAAGAAGAGATTACAAACTGAAATCCTGAATCAAGAGAGGAGAAATAACCTCCGGGAGATCAAATCAAGTCGGATACAACATGCCAACACTAGATATATAGGACCACAACCTGTGTTGAAAGACCCTCGACAATGGGATTCCCTGTACATGAGCAATTGAACCACTCTTGCTGCAACCTCATTCATCGGGAGTGGCACCAAACACGACTTCAGCTCGCCAACACACACGTGATCATGCCAATTGTTTTCGATTCTTGATTGGCTTATATAGGAGGTTATATTGGATAAGTTCCGAGTTTTGATAGAACATATTTTCAACGTTCATATTTTCGATCTTGAATATTGCGGACCACTTGATTAGAACCACCAATCTTCCCCAGATGCATCCAGCCTCCTATAATTTATTTTCTCTAAACTTCAATCTAAAGTATGCTAACATGGATTTAATAATTGAATGGTTATGGCGTAAGACTTCGAATCTAGAGATCTTGATCATTTCAAGACCCATGTCCATAGCACACTACCATTCATTTTACTACCAATTGGCACTTATTGACAGGGTTTTGAAGGAACCGCCACATTTGTTTTCAGTCAATATAATCGTTTATAAAGTGTTTGTTTACTTGTTTATAAAACTAACTTTGTGCCATTTGTAATATTGATGACAAAATTAGGATAAGTGAGCATACGGCAATGTGTCTCGAACTTTCATTCCTCCTTTCCACTTAATTAAATTAAGACATGCATCTATCATCAAATAAAACCACTTTTGTTTTTGGTTTTTTTAGTTATAGGACTTCAATGTTTAATCCCTAAACCAAACATAAATGAAAAAAAATCATGTATCATGGATAAGTGTAGTCTCGGTAATTCCATGACCGACTTTTACATATATGTGAGTTTATATATACAAAGGGAAGCATCTTAAGAATCTACACGTTTTATAGCTCATATTTCCAAACACAATTCAAAATTTTGAAAGTGCAGAAAATGGGTCTAACAGAAGAATTCAACCAGCAGATTTTCGTGTATCGGTCTGGTTCATGCATTGAACAGGTCGATTACGCACGTCTGTAGGCTTCTTCTATGTCATCGATTGATATTGTTTGAACCTAACTGAGTGTAGGAGTGAGGTTCGAGTGAGAGTTTGGGTCAAGAAGAAACGCAAGCGTCGAGTTTGATCGGGGAGATAAGAATTAGAGAGTTGAGCGAGGACCGGAGTCCAAACTTTTAGAAAGAGAAATGATTGTTATAGAGAGAGAATGGTGAAAAATGCGATCCCCTCACCCACCGTAGTAAATGCCGTATTTATAGGCTTCGTTGTGGTGGGTGAGTGGTTGACCCAAGTGGGGATACAAGATGTGACTATTGAGATACCATGATGTGACCACTGGCACACACTGAGGATTTTAGGCCCTGTACAGGCCATCCCTCTACCTAGGACGTGTCAGAGACTTGCCACTGGCCCTGATGTGACTATTTCTGAGGGAGGAAAGCTACGCTCCCCTCCTCCCTTGGCTCGGCCTGCGCTATGCTCTTCCTTGGCGCCTGTAACTCGCATCGCGCCTGAACTCTTCGCGCCAGGACGTGGTGGACTACGATGAGGTGTTGCGCTCGGGGTCTTCGCGCTGCCCTGTCAGAGTCCTTCCAGTTGCGCCCGTTCCTTGACGTGGCTAGGCCCGAGTCACATGCCCAACAGATATCATAAGTTAAGGGTTCTTGTGCACGTACCCTATTAAAAGGAATCTAATAAATATTTTTATTAATTTGACTTGTATGTTTTATTTTGTCAATGAAGTTGAGAATATAATGGATTGTGGAGGTCTTGACAATCTCCATGGTTACAAAATTTGCTTCTTTAATTACTGGAAGCCATTAATTAATAAGAATATGATTAACTAAACTTCTTTTTTTATTTTGAGCCCTATTTGTGGTCTGGATTCACTGAAAGAAAGAAGAGTAATAGTTGCTGGAAACACGCTGTTGTGGATCTGTCTAACATGTGCATGGATCGTGCTGATGGATGATTAACAAAAGGAAACGGTTGTGATGAATTCCAGAAGTAATAGTTGTCATGTTTCATCAATCATATTCCATTTAAAAATTACTTATGGAATGATTCTCGGGTCATTGGAATATTCATGTAAGATTTTCAAATGATTCTTGGGTTATTGAAATAAATTGGATTGGCGGTACGTTGATTAAAAGATTTTTTATTAAAAGTTGCGAGACTTGCAAGTCATTGTACGTAATTTCATTTACCAGTTGATTTCAACAAAAGGTTATAGTGCATCTGTGCACTTCCAAATTGAGTTCTAAGTAGAAATATTGAGCCGGGGATAACAAATCCATGGAGATAGCTAGCTACATGTAACTAAGAGTTGGTTGCGTAGTTGCATGTAGCCTCCTCGATATTCTATTTTAGTTTATTAGACAATCGACCCCTCATCTAAAACCTGACTCGATCGTCGAAAGACAAACAACGGGCCGGGGACGACGAGAGCTAGATCATGAGTCAGCATCTCAGCATCACTATACTCCCCCCAAGCTGTGGAACTTGGGCATGTAGCAAGAGTAACTTGTATATAACTGCTTCATGTCGGCTGGCTGTCACTGTTCTGGTCCTATAATGGTGAGATGTTATGATCCATCAACCACATGGGTTCCAATATTGCTTTTCTCAGTGCCACAAAAATTTCGAAGGGTTGATTTCAGATGCGACATATCATGTCAATCTCAGAGCCGTGTGTAGAGTTCTGATAGATCGGCTGCTGGTTAATTAGTTGACAACAAGGAAATGGAACCTGACAAAGTTGATTTAATGTGAAGATCTACTCTCTTTACTATATGTCGACAGAGTCATGAATCAAGAAGCGATTAATAGTGGCGAAGTCATAAATCTGATCGAGAAGGTAACACAAATTAACGTTATCAACTACCCTATTTCTCGAAATTGTTATAAAAATTTCATGCATCTCTATCTAAATCTGGAAGGGTGAAGGGGGGCTACACGCCTACACCCCACACCACAACGTGACTATGTTAGTGCTGATTAATGGTTTCAAATGTGATCCATCAATTACGTGCATACATCGTCTTCGTTGGTTTTTTATTTGATATTAAAGCTAGGAGATATAAGTGGCGAAGCCATAAATTCGAATGAGGGGGCTAAAAATTCTCGCACACAGAATTCGAACTGGCGAGGGGGGTTAACGCCTTATCAACTACTATATTTTGTCAATTTATTACAAAATTTACATGTATTTTTACATGATTTTCGGAGTTGAGCAAAGCTATAGCTTCCCCTGCCACTAAGGTAGCTCCACCACTAGGAGATAGCACACATGAGGAAGTTGTAAATCGAAGGAAAACTACGATACCAGTTCGAAAAATGTCAGAATGATTCTGAAAAAACTCATCAAGCTCGAAATTAGATGTTGACAACCCAGGCGAGGCTCGTATAAGGTTTCGATAAGAGCCCTCAGTTTTGCACCTATTGGGAAAGACTTAAACGAGTTAAGAAAAAAAGGAAAATTATAATATATTCAGAGTTTAAACTGATAATAACAAACTTATCATCCTGCAGCTTGGTCACCTCAATGAGATTACATGTTACGCATGGCTATGGCTATTGAGGAACTCAATGGAGGATGTGGGCCGATTTTGGAGTGGCCCATGAAAAGTGATGCCTTTCACAGAATAGTAATAAGACGTACAAAGGATCCATTAATTTGTCACTTAAGGCTTCAAGTGAGGGATACATTGAGACGGATACAAAAGCTAATTAGGCACATAATTAAGCCCCCAAGTTCAAGCAAAATAGCAAATGAACATATAGATAAACTCAAAAGGTGTTATATGATGATTTGACACACTACATCACACACTTATTTGGTACAACAAAGAGCTAGAAATTAAAACACAACCTCACAATTTTTAGCCTTTATTCATATTCATAGTTTTACTTGTATTGGCACCACCCTCTCTCTATGTGATCACCTCCCATGTCCATTGCTTGACCCGGATCCTTCGCCATAGCCCGACCCATGCCCGGATCCACCTCCTTCGCCCGAACCTCCACCACCTCCGCCCCCACTCCCACCGCCACCTCCACCACCAGACCCTCCACCACCGTTCCCCCTCGACCCCGATCCAGACCCAGCCCTGGATCCAGCATACGAACCGGCTTCAGACCCGGCACCAGATCCACCACCACCCGACCCAGAACTCGATGATGAGGATGAGCTACTAGAGCTCGAGCTGGACGAGCCCGATGACCCTGCTCCTGCTCCAGAGCCCGACCCACTACCGCCAAGCCCAATCCCCAACCCGACTCCAACTCCGAGCCCTAACCCTCCTAGGTCCAGGCCCAAGTCCTTCCTTGCCACCCGGCTCTCGATGGTCCCAACCAATAAGCTAGCAACTAGCAAACCCAAAAGAGCTAAACACTTCAACCTAGCCATCTTTAGATCAAACCCTCGAGAAGATACAACAAAGTTCAATGTTTGATAGGCTTCTATTTTGTGAGAGACATGGAGTGGAAGAGCACACATATATATAGGCTCTAGAAGTGGGAAAAACTGGTCCATATTATAATGATTGGTGGGAATAGTAAAGAGGCAGCAAGCGTGGAGAGGTCACTACTTATTATCTCTACGTGTTTGCTTTTGCAACACCATGTAATGGTAGGCGTGGATTTGCATTGTTATGTGATTTGCCAAAAAAATGGATTTATTCCAATAACTCGATATAGATTGAATCATCAGTCGTCACATTCAAATGAAGAAATTATGTTTTAGAAATTAGAATGAAAAGTTCTAATATCAAAGGGTTTTTTTCCCTGTCATATAACATAATAAATGTGGTCCTTTCATTTAACTTAGGAGAAAAATATCGGACAATCATCCATATATATTTGTGGATATAACTCAATAGTCAATACTAGCTTCTTATGAAGTCATATACTTGGCATGGTCCATGAAACCGTACCGGAGATCGTATCGGGAAAGTAAGTTTTAGGGTATTTTATGGTAAAACCGTGGTTTAACCATAGTTCAACCATTATACCGTTAAATACCGCCTACCGGTTTAGCCTCCTATACTGGTATTTCGTGGTTGAACCGTCAGTACGGTACGGTTTCATGGACACTGATACTTGGACAATCAAGTGATGAGGTCCTGAGGATAACAAAAGTTATAAGAGAAAGACCCAACTGCAAGAGAATTTATTAACAATCGAGTACATACATCTAATTTGTAACCTAAAGAATGGTGTAGCGTGACATATGCTTCGATGCAAAATCCAAATATACAAAACCTACAAATCTAATTAATACATTACCAATCATGATAAGAATACGAATCTTACAAGGAGTGATAAAAACACAAAAGTTTGTAGGTTTTGCATCCAATTATTTTCCCATGTTATTCCTACATTATTTCATGGTGGTGACTTGGGCATTCATTTGTTTTGAGCACCAGAAATGGTGGACAGCACATTGTAGGGGATTGGCACCGGCCCATGAATCTCCATTGCTGGCCATGGAAAGTGGGAGTCTGATGGGCAAATCTCCTGGTTTTCATGGCAATGGCAATAATCTGCATTGAGTGGGAAGGGTACTTAAAAAGGAGGGAAATGTTTAGTCTTTTTTCAAATATGCACGTTGCTAGCTAGGTAGCTATTCTATACCCAAACCCCAATTGGGTTACAACCATGAATTGCATGAATACTCTAAACACATGCATGAAATGGTATTGTAATATGAAATAAGCTTACAATCAAATGGATACCATGCATGTCATTTTTCAATTTTCTCACATGACTTAATTGTCCGAGCACAAACATTAGCTTACAGGTCGTATTTGCTTCTTATAGATCTCATTCTACTCAATAAAGTGTCGGGGTGATGAAATCAGATCGAAACCTTAGAAATTAATCTTTCTTTTTTCGATTCGGTCGAGAACCACCTTGACTGAAAGAAATAACCAAGAACCCTGAAAAACTAGGTCTTGAGTTTATTTCTGAATGTCCAACCCTGATTTTCGCACACATCATAACACCATAACCACCATAAACTCCAGAATGTCATAGTAATCTAAGTTCCCCATTAATGTGTGGCCTAATCGATGGGTCTTATATACAGTATTGACATGAAAATCTACTCATACAATGATCATCATCAACTCCTAATCTCTTCCTTTGTCCCGTGAATTCATTGGGTCGGTAGACATTGACTTTATGAGCACGTCGACATGGTATGAACATACATCGTTTCCCTATTTTGCCGATAAAACACAATTGGTAGTGGAGTACTAGTGGGAATATAATGCACCAATATTGCTCAGATTTTGAAGCATAAGTGGCCATAGGGAATGTTCTCTTGCTCAGAATTTGCAGTATTTCATAGTGGGCGACTACTGGCTGGAATATCAAAGCTCAAGCAATCAATTGAAGCCATGGAAATCTTGAACACGTGTCCCAAATCTTCTGCTCCATTATATTCTTCCCTACTCGTTTACTTATATGAGTGGAATGCCATGTTGTCGTGCTCAAGCTTCAAGCAACTATGGCGACCAATCCAGACTCGCAACAGCATTCAATAAGATGAACCGATTTATAACTTAGCAGTACCGACTACCGTCTCCCAATTACTTCCATAGTGACGGGCTGGGCCAACAGGCCCATGTTGGTTGAGCTTGGCTTGGGCCGAATATAACAACGGAGCGTCTCGGTCAAATCGTCGATGCCTTTCTGTGGGAAGGAACAGCTCCGACGAGGGATTCTGCTGCTGATCTCCTCTCTCCGGGATTCTTCCTCCGCCAAATTTAGTCCCTCGGAAACTGTCGTCGCCGCCCTCTGAAGCCACCTCCCTCTCTCTCAAACCCGCCGGCACTTCCTTGATAGCTGGTACTCTCTCTCCAACTCTCTCTCATGTATATTCGCTTTCCGCTGAAGAGCTTCAACGTTTTTGCCCTTCTCGTGTTGAATTGATGCTCTAGTCTTACGTTTGCTTAGTTTTATTGAGAATTGAAGTCTTGGGGATTTCAATTCTACTCGCTGGTGATGTTACCCTCTGAAATTATCCCGTGTCTGAATTGGAATTCGGAGTTTTTGCTGGCTTGCCGGAGTGGTTTAAAAATTTTAATTTTCCTTGGTGGGTTTTGTCTGAATGGTCCCAAATTTGGTAAAGATTCAAACTTTTTCTAAATGCCGGAGTTCCCACCATTGCAGTGTTGTTCCTTCACAGATTTTGTATTAGAATCTTGGATATCACATACCTTGTTTTGTTGGTCATTTAGGGGTCTTTAAACCCCTTAGCTCCTGTTGGAACAGTTAAATAGTTCATTGCTCGTTCCTGAAATGGGTTTCAACCAGCAATTGACGCGCCTCGGTTTTACCAAAACCTCACTAGCAAGCGCCTGAAAATGGATTTCTGGGAGAGTAGTATTAAGAAAAATCCATATGATTCAAGCAAGAATTGAGTACATTTGCTGATTGTTTCCTTTCAACAGTGTGACTAAACAGGGTTTGGGTTGATTGTGCAAAATTCTAGCCATAATGCGGTTCAGAAGCTAAGGTGTTTTTCGGAGTAATGGCTGGAGGAGGGCGTCATCCGCCTAAGTTAGATGGGCGTTCATCTCTTCAAGCTCCCGGGATGTTGAGACACGGTTCATTACCGAATGGTGTACGTGTGTTGGATCCTTTGTCTCATCCAGGTCGCTTGGAGAACAAAGTTGCGGCTCAGGCTGCTGATATCGCACAACTCACTAGTGATAATCAAAGATTGGCAGCAGGGAATCTAGCCTTGAAACAGGATCTGGTCGCTGTCCAAAACGAGGCACAGCAACTCAAGGCACACATCAGGAGCATCCAGACAGAGAGCGATATTCAGATTAGGGTTTTGTTGGACAAGATTGGGAAAAGGGAGGCAGACATTAGGGCTGCTGAAAATGTGAAGGAAGATCTTAAGCAGGCGCATCACGAGGCACGGAACTTGGTCAGGGATAGGAAGGAGCTGATTAGCAAAATTCAGCAGGCCTCCCATGAATTGAAAACTATTCGTGGAGAGTTCAAGAGCTTTCCGGATCCAGAAGCCGAGCTCGACGATTTGAAGCAGGAGTACAAAAGACTAAGGTGAGAAGATCCTCCCTTTCTCATTGAATGAAGTTTTCTTTTTTGCTCATAATGTTTGTTTGCTACTCCTAATTGTGTACATAGATTAGGTGTTAAAACTGACAATACCAGCAATGTAGACATATCCAGAGCTAATTGTAACGGCTATGATTACTTCAATTGTTTTGAAAAGTTACGCATAACATTTGGAAGAAAAATGCCTCTCCCGATTGATTCTGTATACTTAATCGGTCTTACAACGTATCAGTTTGGAGTCTGAAGCCCTCGAGTAATCAGCATGATCTTGAATACCCTAACATAATGATATAACCATGATTAAGTGATTAGACTTTGAACCTTATGCCGCAACTGAGTGCTCTTTTTGTCTGCTTAAATTGAAGGGACACATTTACGTACGAGAAAGGGTTCAACTTGGCCAAAGTGGAGGAGCTGAAATCGGCAGAGAAGAACCTGATTGAGATGGCAAGCGATGTGGAAAAGATATATGCCGAAATCTTGAATGCCGAGAAGAGAGCCCGTGGTGGTGAGTCATAACTTGCTATAGCCTACTCCATCTAGCTGCTTGTTATTCCCTCTTTAGCTCTTCTCCTTATCTTCTGGCCATTGCAGGAGCTCCATCCGCTGCTAACTATGGACTAGGTAATGGTACGTATGTCGATTCATATAGAAGGCCTCTCGTTCATCCGAGTATCGGGGCAGCTGGTGACCAGATGATGAAGTCGTACAGGAGTGGCAATGACGTAGGTGGAAGTAGTGGCGCTGGCCACCATGATCAATAACAGAGAGAGAGAGAGAGAGCAATTTGCAAGTAGAAGGTGGAGAACTGCACTTTCTGGAGGAAAGAAGGAATGATTTTTGTTTAATTGGGTGTCTCACACTACCCTTTATGCTCCCTGTGTTGTGTAGATAATAGATTAATTAGGTGAATTTAGAATCTCCTCCTGGCTGATTAATGTATGCAGAAAGAATGCAAGTTGATCTCTCGAAAATGTTATCAAGCAGGAGTGGTTTTACTGACATTAGATTGTTGTAATGTTTATCTTTTTTGCTCATACTGTTGTTCATTTGCTACTTCGTGCCAGATTAATCTATGCAGAAAGTATGCCTATTGATATCTGTACTGTATCCCAGTGAAACGGGCAAAAAGCAGCAACCAAACCGAAACCACAAACCCAACAGCACCGCGTGGCTTGAACTGAACTCCATGGATTGGATTCCTTCGAGCAGAGAGATTGTTGGGGGTTCTTTGCTTTGACCACCCACTACATTAAAAAAGAACACTTTCTTTCTTTTTTGCTAAAGCGAAAACTTTCTTCATTTGTAAAAAGCTCTGCTCCTTTTGATACAAAAGGTTAAAATACCAAAAGAAGGCTCCGCGCCTCCGCCCGTTGGGAGTCTGACAAGTTCAAATGCTCTGTTTTTTTTTATTATCGTTATCAGGATGACAACGATCTCTTCCATTGAAGACGACAGAGAAAGTTCAGTCATTTACCCATGAGGTCAAAGATTTTTTTTTTTAATAACACAAATGAGATTAATAATATTATTTGGTTGTTTCCTTCATTGGAATCATCCACTCGCTCTTCCTTGTGCCAATGTTATATAATCTTGGACCAGGCCAATGCCGGTTGACTGTTGTCTTGCTATAGATTCGAATGCACCGATCTCGCTTGCATAGAGCTATCCAACTTGGAGGAAAGAAAATTTTCGTTTACTTGTTTGTGTACGATAACAACGTCGAAAATGTATACTCAAATTTGATGTATGATACGACTAAGTTCCTTTTCTTTCTGTCGTGGCAAGTTAAGGGACATCATTTGGGAGGGTCTAGATTTCCCGTTTAATCAACTCGTGCATCTGAGTCAATTCCAGTAACTTAGTGCCCAAAACTCGTATTTGTCCGATTTTCTAGATATTCTTTCCTATTATAAGACAATCTTCAAGTGATTGAGTGAAATCAGACTGTTGCGTCATCCATTACTCCCAACCGAAACAAAACACGATGAATGACAGACAAAAAATACTTATTATAAGATGGTAACCATAGTTCGATAATGACACCTTAACGATACATATTTCGGAAAAAACGTATTATAGATGTTGAAAACATGGTGCAATATAGATTGCTCAGGAGAAAATATGCACACACATTTAGGAAAGATTAGGCAAATAAGTTTGACGGGTTGGGTCGTGTTTAAGTTGACCACGAAACACATTACTCCCTCCTTTCTTCTCACTCTTTTACACTAGCCGTTTAAGCTAATCCCAATTCCCAACAATAGAAACCGTTGTGGGCAAAGAAAAAAGGACTCAAATGGTAAACAAGCAAACTAAAAGGATGATAATGGAAATAAAAACATCTACCGGCAATCCGTCCAATCAATACGCGTCCCGCTAGCGCGTGAGCCCGTAACCGTCTCTCTCACCGTTCACTCTTTCGCCGTAACTTCCTTCTTCTCTAGTCTTCCCCATATATAACCCAACTTCCCCTCTGCAGATTTTTCCCACACACATTTTTCTCAGCAACCAAACAACTCTCCAAAAAAGTCACACAGACCCAAAAAGAAAATCGCCACCATGTTTCGCCTGAGCAACAACCTGATCGGAATCCTCAACTTCGTGACCTTCCTCCTCTCGATCCCCATCATCTGGGCCGGCGCCTGGCTCCGCAACCACGGCAGCTCCGAGTGCGAGCGGTTCCTCGACACACCCGTCATCGTCATCGGCGTCTTCCTCATGCTCGTCTCCATCGCCGGCCTCGTGGGCGCCTGCTGCAAGAACTCCTTGCTCCTCTGGATCTACCTTGTCGTCATGTTCCTCCTCATCGTGCTGCTCTTCTGCTTCACCATCTTCGCCTTCGTCGTCACCAACAAGGGCGCCGGCCAGGTGTTATCGGACCGCGGGTACAAGGAGTACAAATTGGGGGATTACTCCAATTGGTTGCAGAAGAGGGTGACCGGGGGGAAGAACTGGAACAAGATCAGGAGCTGCTTGATTGAAGGGAAAGTCTGCTCCAAGTTCAACGAGACTTACCTTTCCGATACCGTCGAGCAGTTCTACACCGAGCGATTGAACGCTCTTCAGGTAAAGAAATGGGGGGGGGGGGGGGGGGGGGGGGGGGAAAGGCGATTAGCTTTCTGGGTTTTCAAAATTCGTTTGGTGGTTTTGCTTTTTCTTCTTCCCTTTACTGAACTTTCTAGGGATTTGGTTGCTTTTAGTTGGGGGAAAGCGATGGATTAACTGTGGATGAACTTTTTCCCCTCAGAAACTTGTGAAATTGTTCTTGTGCTGAATTTAGGTATACTTGATGATATTGAGCAGCAATTGGGATCGAATAGAGATTGAAAAACTTGCTAGACTCTGAACAACAGAATGGCTAACCATCTAATTGCTGGATCTTGGTAAATTTTTAGGGGATTCTAGCTCAAAAGTGCTCCATGGGATGTTCATTAAGCTATTGAAATCCTATATCTCTTTAGAGTGAATCCAATTAAGAACCTTTACACTGTGATACACAGCAAATGTTCAACATCTAAGGGCTGAATTTTGGTCAATTTCAAGTCAATTGTAGCTCAACTTGCTCCATGAAAGCTCATACATTAGCTGTTCTTAGTAATCCCATATGTGCATTTTGTTCTATCTTAGTTGCTAGATGAACTTGACACTGTTCAAAGTTCCTTTCTTTCTGTCCATTTACATGCCTCAGCTTGTTCTTGAGAGTTCATACAGTAGCTGTTCTTGTCTGTCTAGTCTTAACTCTGCATTTGATGAACTGGGTACTGATCAAAGTTCTGATCTTTTCCTTTCTTTCTTTGTTTATTCAGTCTGGATGCTGCAAGCCATCAGATGAATGCGGCTACACCTACGTGAACCCAACGACATGGACCAAGACCACCACGAACTCGACCAACCCCGACTGTGCAGCTTGGGACAACCAGCCCGATGTGCTCTGCTTCAACTGCAACTCCTGCAAGGCCGGGCTTCTCGACAACCTCAAGCGCGACTGGAAGCGGGTGGCGATTGTCAACATCGTCTTCCTCGTCTTCCTCATCATCATCTACTCCGTGGGTTGCTGTGCTTTCAGGAACAACAGGAGGGACAACTCTTACACCACAGGGTGGAAGGCTTAAGATCACATTTTCTGATGCTGCTACTGATGTATGGAGATTGTAGTTTGTAGTTTAGGCGGATCATATTTTGGCTTGTTGCTGCTACTTCCTGTTATTTGTTGTACAGCATTTTGATATGCTTCACTTCCATGGCTGCTTCAGAGCATATGTTGGGCTGTATATGTTCTCTACCTTACCTGCCTGGTGGATATTTCTTCTGCTATGAATAGATATTCATTCCCATCTCTTTCCATTTTCTTCATTATTATCATCATCGTCAACTTGGTATTATTTTCTTCATTATTTTTTCACTTCAGTAAAATTGCGTAGGTAAATTGTTAAGTAATATATACCATCTCAAGTCAAGCCGAGTGGGCTGCCTCCGCTCCTGGTCAAGAGTGTGGACTAAGTCAACACTAATTTCTGTGATTGTGGCTGGCTCCACGACTCATCTCATCTCAAGTCAAGCCGAGTTCTGATTTCCACACAATCTCTGGTTGTGTCTCCATCTTTTATTTTGATGTTTCTGCCCTTCCACAATCTCTCAAATCCAAAGTCTCTTTGATCTCATCGAAACCCATCCCTCCAATCCTTCCTTACTTTCCTTCCTTCATTCTCAATGCCCGACTCCAACATCCCTTCGCCGCCGCCGGATACAGGCGCCAAAATCGTCGCCACCTTTGTGATCGTTGCCGTCGTAGTCCTCGTCATCGTCGGAGTGGCAAGCTGTTTCTGGAAGCAATGTTATCCGACGACCGGCTCCGACGCAACTCCGATCGCTCCCCCGAAGACGGGTACTCCTTCCTCGAGCGGGACTTTCACGTACGAGGAGCTGGCGAGGGCCACCGACGGGTTCTCGGACCGCAACTTCCTCGGCAGGGGAGGGTTCGGCTCCGTCCACAGGGGCGTCCTCGCCGGCGGCCAACTGGTCGCCGTGAAAATGCTGGCCCACGGGAGCAGCCAGGGGGAGAGGGAGTTCCGAGGGGAGGTGGAGATCATATCCCGGATTCACCACCGCCACCTCGTCTCCCTCGTCGGCTACTGCGTCTCCGGCGACCGGAGACTTCTCGTCTACGAGCTCGTCCCCAACAACACCTTGAAGTTCCACCTTCGCGGCGGTAGGGAATTAATTAATGCAGTTACTTAATTACGAGAAAGGTTAGCACTACGTACAATTTGATGAAAACAATCAATGGCGGAGAATTGTTGCTTGGATTATCCACAAAGAGTGTAGATATTGTGTGGTTGGAGTTGATCCCATGGATGGATAGCCAACCATAAGAAACAAAACAACCATCATGTCCCCTTCTTTAAACAAATTTGATCGTAGAATTGTCAATAATCAATTTGTCCCGATAACTAACATTGTTGAGAGAGTTCCAATCGAAAAATCTATGTCGTTCATTGATTGTAATATGGTTTGGCTTTTATAGATGAAGGAAGACCGGTGCTAGACTGGCCAAGTCGGTTCAAGATCGCGGTGGGAGCAGCCAGAGGAATTACCTATCTTCATGAAGATTGTAAGTCAGTCATGGCGTGCGTTTGATCTGATTTGTTGTGCACATAATTATCTTTTTAAGTCATGAATTGTAAAAATACCATGAGTATTAATTAAGGTGCAAGACTCAACCATATTACACTAGGCTGCGTAAGATTGTCGTTGGGGTCTTATCTAGCACTTAGACGTCGCTTAAGCGTGTTTAGGCGTTGGACGAAAGAACAAACATGTTGTAGTATTGCATAATGAATGAAGTAACAATTTACAAGACTTCCTCAGTTCAATTCAAATGAGTAATTAATAACTTAATTAACACTTAACAACAAGAAAAATAGATGATAATTTCATAGAATCATAGTTGGTCAATAGCTCACAAAGTTCTTGACCTATTGAAAAGATTGAGATAGAAGATTGAGTTTGTAGATGATTTTAGTTTCACCTTTTGATATTGACTACCTAGCTCCAACTAACTATGCCTAGGTGACACCTATAGATCACCTTACTCTTACACTGTGTTCTCGATACTTAAACGCGTCTTTTTGAACCATGATATAGATATATAAATTATCATCACAAGTTTATATACAGTATGTCTTAATTAGATAGCCTCTTAAAAATAATGGTCATTCATTCTGATAATTGAAAATAGATGCACCATCTTAGGGTTTAGAAAATTAGGGGCTAAGGTTTTAATAATTCAAGTTAAGGATATACTATCACACCCTGGATTATGGTTAATTCATAGTTTAAATTGTTTTACTTGAAAGGTATTCATAGTTTAAAGGTGTAAAGTGGAGTTCAATACGGCATGATGCGCTAGGCAAATCCAAAATACATTGCCGAGGCGTTAAGTGGCGGACTAGGCGGACATAATGCCACGATAAAATAATTAGGTGATTTTACAAATTTTATGAGCAAATTGATTTGTGGTTATACAAACTTGTGAGCTATTTTTTCTTGTTAGGTTCTCCTAGGATCATCCATAGAGACATCAAGTCCGAAAATATTCTTCTTGATTTCAATATGGATGCCAAGGTACGTACAAATGACATTTATGCAAACCCTCTTCTCACAATTTTAAAAAGGAAGTAAGAGCACTCAACTGTTTTTTTTTTCTTTTCCCCACCGCAACTAATTAGGTTGCTGATTTTGGGTTAGCAAGGTTCTTCCCTGACTTCGTTACGCACATAAGCACTACTCGAATTGGTGGTACTTTTGGGTTAGACCAATTTTCTCAAGATATCGAGTTTTAAAGTCTTGCCTAACATCTAGCTTGCTCAGTTATAATTTGCTTAACTATGCATTTTTTATTTATTTACTGGTAATGTAGTTACTTGGACCCCGAGTATGCTACTAGCGGGATACTGACCGCAAAGTCGGATGTGTTCTCCTTCGGTGTGATACTCTTGGAGTTGATCACCGGGCGCCTCCCAGTCGAGCCGCCGCGTGATTCATCCATGTGCCTTGACCTCAATTTGGCGATCTGGGTAAAGAGATTCGACCTCGATTTTCGACCTTGATTATACATCGATTTTAACTCTACCATGCATTCATTCATGATTACAGGCAGCGCCTAGGCTGATTCGGGCTATGGAGGACGAAAACTATGACGAATTGGTGTCGGCGGAGCTTCGAGGAACCTATCCCCTTGAGCAGATGAGTTCCATGGCCGCCTGCGCGGCTGCCTGTGTTCGCCCCTCGTCCGTGCAACGACCTCAGATGAGTCAGGTTAACGATAAAACCAAATCAAGTACTCTAAAACATTGACCAATTTATCATTACACGTCTATAGCCTAATACATGTAAATGAAATTAAAACAGGTAGTCCTTGCTCTACTAGGAAAGATCCCGTTGGAAGATCTTAGGGCGGAAGTGATCTCCGAGTCAAGCTACGAGATCACCGTAGATAGCAACAGCACCGTTGCTGAGAGCCTGCCCGCAACTCTATTCCCTTCCCACATTCGATCGCATGAGTTTACCACTCCGGCATCCATCTGATTTCGGTGTGTTGGTTATCAACTTGTAACATGATTAGTGTCCTATAGTAAGATCTCAAGGGACTGCGAAAATTTACGATCGGATCTCGAACTATAACAGATTAATTAACAGTTTCAGTTCACCCGCGCGAGCATCTCATCTATATCGTTTTTGGGTTTCCATCTTAGCTTTCTTTCTTCACTCTTTTATACATTCTTTCCTTGCCTCATTATTAAGATCTTAAGGGCAGAACGTCTTTTTGCCTCGAGCTACAATATTTTTGATTCAGCAATAAGCATCTCGCATGCATATGATTTTTTGGGTTTGCAACTTTGCATCTTATCTTTCTTTCTTTTCGTACGATTTCGACTGGTTAACTCGACTCGTTGTTGTTCACACTCAGTTATAACATAGAAAAAGCTAGTGTAAACAAACCTTAATCGCTTCTTTTTCTTTCATAATGAGAATCTTCATCACCAACGAGTGGCTACATAGTAAATATCTATCATACAAACCAATTTTGATCACTGAACACTCCATTCCAATGGCCTCTCTCTACCTTTCCTTGAGAAAATTCCTGCAGATCTTCTCCCAACGACTTCTGTCCGGTTCATCAGCTCCTTCCAACCCAGACTTGGCCTTCTCAGCAAACTCCCTCTGCCACCAACAACACCACACACAAAAAAAAACCCCTTTCTTCAACAAATTCTCATCAGAACACTTAATTACATCACTAAATCAATCAGTGAAATTTCATTACCTCGATGCAACAGTCGTCGAGGAGGCGATCGATGATGCTGCAGACGATGTCCTTGGTGTACTCAGGATGGCCTTGAATACCCAAGATGTGATCTCCAATGGCGAAAATCTCCACGCCAGTTTTGTCCGAAAACGCAATCACCTTGGCCTCAGATGGGACTTCATAAACTTCATCCTGATGGCACTCGATGATGGACAGAGATGGCGGCGACATTCGGCTCAAATCCTCCAGGAAGCTGCTCCCTGCTGGCAGTAGATCTTCCATGATCCTCACTCTTCTTAGACCAATGTCCCATCCTGTCGTCGCTTTCCCTACTCTTCCTCCCAATGCCCTGCACAAAACCTGAAGAATTTCGCCGGATGAGCATTTTCGTTGTAACGAAACGGGAAATCGAAAATGCAAGAAAGTAGATAACACGTACATTTACGTAATTTCACAAACACAAAATGTGTATTAGCTAAAATACAGACATGAGATGTCAGTTTCACTCTATTTGATGATGACGCCCTAATCTTGATCCTAACACGATGTGTATTGACTAGAGGCTAACCCTAATCCAACCTAAAAATGAAAAAAAGGGGTACAAACCAGACCAAACCCAGAACAGTAAAAACAAATTTGTATAAGCTCATATACCGACTTGCTGACAAGACACCGAGACCCACCGGATGAGCTAGGTTGAAATTAGGAGGACTATAGCCCCCCTCTCAAATTCAAAATATAGGTAAAATTATATATAAAATTCGTATCAAATTCACGAAATAGAGTAATCGCTAGGTTTATCCACCCTCTCTCTCAATCAGCACGGTTCAAGAGCCATCCTCTCGTTCAGATTCCTGACTCCATCAATAACGAGACTCCATGAATTCGAGGTCGACCGATAGATAATAAAATTTTAAGTCATAACAACAAATTCGATTAAAACATCTGATACAATGTAAACAACAAAAAACAGCAAGTACATATATATACCTGGTGGCCGAAGCATATTCCGAGGACCTTCTTCTTCAAGGAGTGGAGAGTTTGGAGGAGGAGACAGAGTTGGAGGATCCACTCATCGTTTCCATAGGCATCGCAAGGGCTGCCGCTCACCACGAACCCATCGTAGCAATGGAGATCGTTCTTGTCAGGGAACTCACCATCGACCACCATGAACGAATCCCATCTCTCCCCTTGCTCGTCGCCGAAGGCGGCGAGGAACACGTTGAAGTAGCCGCCGTGCGCTTTCTTCACGTAGTCGGAGTCCCTGGCGGCCATCAGCAGAGCGTACCTCTTTTCCCCTTGTATCGCCGGCGATGATCCTTTCACCTCAACCATGGAATCGCAAGAAACAGAGTACTCTGTTTTCTCTGCTTTCTGTGGGGGAGTGTGGAATGGAGAGTTTGGTGGGGATATGGGTATTTAGATTTTAGAGGGAGGATTATATAGAAAGGATAGATAT
The DNA here is from genome assembly GCA_946122785.1 of Linum tenue. NCBI lineage: Eukaryota > Viridiplantae > Streptophyta > Magnoliopsida > Malpighiales > Linaceae > Linum > Linum tenue. The sequence continues at coordinate 980,396 of CAMGYJ010000006.1, read as the reverse complement.
TGGAAAATCAATTAATATTGGGATTCCCTCTTTCCTTTTCCTTGAAACTAGCTTTAGCTTAGATGCTACTTGCAACGGGTGATTCCACGCGTATGGACGGGAGAGGTGACCTATGCTCTATGGGAGGAGTAAGGATTGTAAGACCGTATCCTAGGTTGTAACGGAAAAGTCAGCGGTAATGTATTTTATGTCGAAATTGTGGCTTAACCGGGTTCAATCGCTTCATATCATTGAATACTGCTCCCTATCGATTTAGCATCAGGTGGGAGATTTTTATCGTCGAACCATCGGTATGGTTTCTCAATCTTTGGCAAGCCCTAACCGAGGATGTTCGACGACTCTATTATTCTTTCTCAAGCATTTTTTTGTACTTAGATGTTGTGTCGATTTAATAGGGATGTCCATTTAGCAATAATAAAGTAATTAAGGAAATCACAATCTTAGTAGTTATTTAATTATATATCTCAATAGGAATATGGATAGACATAACAATTCACAAAAAATAATCAAATTAATTGCATCGATATCTCACTCTCGTGACAATAAAAAAAAAACTCTTAACCATAAAAAAAAATCTCACTCTCTTAACTTAAGTGATTGCTAGCCAGTGAAAAATCAAGATATGTAGAGTGAGTCCAATCATATGACTCGATCAGCTAGTCGAGATCCAGGAGTGAAGCGCTCGGTTTGGGGTTTGGGAGGAGCAATTGCCCACGATCCCATGGTGTATTGGCTTGTATACGTTTGAGTTTTTCTGTTTTTATGTAGGATCTGATCTATAACCTTATTCTTTATCAGATTAAAATAGGGTTAGGCTATTGGAGAAGTATTACTTCTCATACTTTTTTGTAATCTGTAATCTCTTCAAGTATAGTGAAGCTCACTCTCTCCCGCTTATGGACTAGCTATTAGCTAACACACGTTGTATTAGTGAACCATGTAAATTCTTGTGTTTTTTACTTTCTTACTGATTGTCCTCATCCGAAGAATTAACACTAACAAGAATATAATATATATTTATATAATATGGCTTAGTTATGGGATATCTTTTCTGAAACGAAAAAAAATGGTAATTATTACGGATAAATTATATTTTCTGAGACGTTTTTTTTTTTAATTAATGGCAGTAACTATCTCAAACATATATATATTACGATGTTGCGAGATTTAAGGGCGCGATGACCCATTATCTCTTGTTGATTGGGCCGAGATAATCCATTATCTCGGAAGTGTTGTTAGAGCCTAAAGTGGGCCAATAGCCCAGCCTGTTAGCTCTTTTGCCTGCATAATTTCCAAGCTTCATGCAAGAAAGGAAGCATTCGCTTTATTTTGATCCAATGTGAGGTGGTGCAATGATCAAGAGTGTTGTTGTTAACATTTGGAATTGAGGGTTAAGGAAGTGAAAAAGAGGACCCAAATGCAAGATAAAGAGCCATTTGAGGGGTTAAATCACGTAAAATAGCCACCAAAAACTTTGGGGCAATTAACAAATGTGTCATAAACTTTGAATTTTAACAACATGGTCACCGAAAATTAGAATAACCAACATATTAAGCACTTATTTTGTTGTCAAAACTCTACCGTTTCACTAGTCAACCCAACAACCAAATCAACAACTACATGACGTAGTGACACGAAAGATTCATTTTAACACGTAGATATCTAAATCAAACCTTTTCCTTGTCCCAATTCCAACACAAATCACCTGAAACCGTCCTTAATCCCTTCCTCCACTTACCTAGTACCTAATTTGATAGCGTATTTGATCGTTTTAATTATGACACGCTGGTCTAAACGATTCAGACAACAAAATTTGACGGAATTGTTGTTATGCGCATAAACTTCACTGACAAATTCGTCAAATAAAAGAGGTGGATAATTGTCATTGCACTTGAGGGAGTTCACAAACTTTCACCACATCCTCCAATCGAATATGTCAATATGTAATTACTTCTCTCCCTAACACAAGAAAGCAACTAGCTAGGAAGAGGCTAACTTTTTTTCCTCTTTATGGTCCAATACCTTCCATAAAAGAGGGGAGCAAAGCAACCTGCTTTCCCCTTAATGATGTTATCATATTGAGCAGATTAAGAGACCAAATTTCTTAAAGAAGTGACCAAACATTTCAAACTTAGTTGAAAAGGGGGAAAAGTACAATACAGCCATCCATTTCTTATGGCATGAAGAATAGACTGGTTTCCTTTTGTAAGGGGACACACCCAACTGCTATCCCCAAGCAAAGCTTTCTTATTCCAATTTCCAACATTTGAGCCAAGTTTTTTGCAGAGATGGGCTTATTAAGTATATGGGAAAGTTGTTAATTGCCCCATGATTATAGTAATGTGTACCTCTTTGTGTAAAAGCTCAGTTCACATGGGGCAGGCTTGGTATTGAATGTAAAATGTAGTAGTAGCCACACCTACCATGGGTCCATTACATAAACAATCACTGAAGTTTGAGGTGTCTAGGAATTGGGCATTGAATCTTGATTTCTGAAAAATTTAACTAACAAAACATTTACTTCGTCCATCACGATCAAGTTTTTCGTCTAGATTTTTTCATATCAATGTGTCTGCTTACTCGAATCATTAATGAAGGACTTGCGAGGACGGTCTAATTAGCAATCAAGTAGATGGTGGAAAAGGGATTGTAATGGTTGTGTATGATATACGTTGAAATTGGATCGCGTATTCAGTAGGGTAGAATTTGGTATGAGCTAAAATGTGTTATTCATGTCAATTAGTTATATGTTTATATGGTCATGGCAGTGACCTTATCTTGACTACTTATCCAAGTTTAGATATGCTAATTTTGGACAATTTGTGGGAGAATCTGAACATAATCACTATTGTGTTGTCTCAAACATCAATGACAAGTATTGTAATACTTGAAGTTCAGTCACTAATTTGTCAATGACCCCAAACTATAGCGACCATTCATGCAGTAATCAAATCAAGCCTTTCTCCAATTTAAAAAGCCCTTCTGGTGGCCATCTTTTTATGGGTTTCTTCTCTTTTGTTTTACTGAATTATATAATGGTTTACATATCTCTCACTCAATCTTCTGAAACCAGATCAAACCCCAATCTCATCTCCACAGTCACTTTTCTAACCTTTTCATATGGGGTTTCTGCAGAGAGACAGAGAAGCAGGAGGCAAATAAAAACCAAAAGAGCTTCTTTCTTTTCTTTTCTCTTACTCTGGTTTTCCTTTTTCTTCTCCTCTCTTCCAAGTTTCTTTAGTAGAAGTTAGATTGCGACTGTTACTGATTACTGGCTCGTTTAGTAGCTCTAATTACTGATTAGTGAGCAATTAGTACATAGCCCAAATGTGCTAAGGTATCAACTTGGCCTAAAGGGATTAAAAGCTCTTAATCCTTTCGTTATCTCATGTTTAGAATAAGAATTCTGGTTTTTGAAAATGGACCAAATTACTATGGCATCATTGTTATTTTTTATCATTATATAGTGCTGCTGTATGTAAGCAAGCAAGCAAGCAAAGTCCATAAATAAAACCACCCTTACACATATCCCCTTCCTTCCTTTCTCTCTTCATCTCTTTCTCTCTTTTTCCACTTCCATATCTTCATTGCTTCTCCAAGTAGCTCAAAGTTTGTAGCTTTTTTCCAAGCACCAGCAGCTCAAACAGAGAGCATTTTGTGCCTCTGCGCCATTCACACATCAACCACCAGCAAGGTACAACCTTTGTTTTACTTTGGGCACCTCTTCTCCTTTTGCCTCGAAACCCTTTTGTTTGAAAACTGTAAAGATTGCAGCTTTTGGCTGCAAACTCAATAACCCATTGAATTCCTTCATTTCTGAAGCATTTAAAGATCTGGGTTTTCCTCAAACATGGGTTTTTGGCATTCAAAGCTCAAAGGCCTTTTTTCCGCCCAAACCTGCTATCTTCCTTGTCATTTCAAAGCTCATTAGAATTCCTTTCATGTTCTTCCTACTTCTTATTTGTGTTTCTCATTGTTCATTGCCGCTAAGTTGCAGGGTTTTTTAAGGAGGAGCCATTTTGACTAAACCCCAGTTTTCAAATTTGGGTTTAGTCAAAGCAATGTGGACCGTTTGATCGAAGTGGATGGATTGGTAAAAAAAGAAGATCATCATCATCATCAATTCATCAGTCAAAATCAACTTCCTTTCTGTTTGCCTTGGGTTTAGGAGCTGCCTGCCCTGCCCTACTTTGCTCTTCAGGTACCAGTACCACTCACTCACTCACTCTATTTAACTTTTCCTTTTTAACTTTTTACTTTCAATTTCAAAAGTGTTGTCCTCCAATTTCTCTTTTTCCCTGGAAGAAACCAGACTTTTCCTCAGACATTCTGTCTCTTGCTGTTTCTTCTATCTAAGCTCCCTTGCTTTCCCTTTTTCTTTTCCTCTTATATCAAGGATTAGTGGATTACACATTACACTACTGACTACACAATAGAACATATATGCTTGGATGTTGCACCCTTCTCTAATCACCGTACACGTGGCCAAACACTGATCGTTGATCCACCAAATTACCCCCCATTCTATCCCACTAGCTCCTAAACCCGACCATCCCAGATTCCTATGTTGTGCTTATATGCATGCAATCTTTGTCTTTGAACACATTGGGGATGGAGGTGTTTGGTTTGTGTGTTTTAAGTCAAAACTTTTTTAGTCTTTTTAAGTGAATAAGTTCATTTTGTTTACGTGTATAGTCTTATGCTGTAATAGTGTAATCAGAAATTACCCTCATGAAGGTTATTGGGTTTCAAAATTGCTCCCCTCAAATTTAGCCTTTTGATGAAATGACCTGCAAAGTTTTCAACTTTGATGAAAACCCATCTCAGACCAGGCCTTGTATTGCCCCCAAAATGGGGTCTATGGTTGAATTCTTAGAGGCTTTTGGGTGTGGTGTGGGTGGTTTCTTGCACTTTTGTTAACTTAGGTCCTAGCCCTTATTAGGTTTTGGAAGTTGTGAAGTTTGTTTGGCCCAAAAGAAGTGTAAGAATGGAAAGGAACAGTTTTGCAGAAGTATGCATAGCAAGTAGCAACTAACTAGCAAAGGAGCAGCCCTGGAAAAGAGGGGGCATTCACTTTCACCATAAGGTTCTGCCAAGCTTTCTACCCTTAACATGGACACGAAAAATCCGGGGTACTTTTTCTTTCACTCCCATAGTCCCATTGCAACTTGCAAGTGGGAAGGAATACCCTTTTAAAGGGTACCCTAATTTCCCACCAGGGAGGGCAATGAACCATTTGGCAATAGTCCTAAGCTAGAATATCTATTAAGGCAAAAGATATAGAGGCATAGTACTTCGTTGATAGGCTATGTTTTAGCTGTGTGCATGTTCCTTTTGGTGGCTGTCTCGAGGAGACTTAAGGCTTTGACTCTAAGTACAAGCCCTTCTTTCCTAGGGACAAGAGAGGGTCAGTCAAATTAATACATGAAAATGGTCATTTACAAGGACACTTGCTTCTGGCTGGAAACACATCTGGTTTGATCAAACTATACCTACCCGTTCGATCTTTCATACAAGGTTAAATCTAATACGAGTTTAACGGTGGAGTGGCGAGGGAGCTATACCGATTTGATTTTATATATGCATATGGTTGAATGAACATGACTGATGATATGGTGAGGTTTCAGAAGGACCACTTGTTTCTTGCTAGAATTAGGGTTCAAGTAAAGAGGGCATAGTGGGGGAGCTTTGGAGGGTGAAAAAAGGGTAGGAGAGAGAAGGTGGAAAATGGAGATAAATGGCCATTTGACAGAGATGTTGCTTGTGCAAATCTAGCTAATCAGGGCCTTCTGCAGTTCTGCTACAACAAGTGAAAGAAAAGAGTTTTACTAAGCTCAAAAAATCAATAGTAAATTTGTTTATAGGGTAAAAATAGTAAACTTATGTGTCACAACTCACAATCCCATTTAGCTAATCAAATGTACCTTCTTCTTCTTCTCTCTAGCTATTTGCTTTTGTTTCCTTTCACCACTCTTGCCTTTCCTTATTTATTGCTTTGCTTCACCAATCCTCTCTTTCCCTCATTTGGTTGCTTCACCCCTTACTCTCAATTTACCCCCCACACCTTCCATTTTGGCTATGTGACAAGAGAGAAGGAAACCTATCACAAAAATCAAAAAGTAGGGTGAGAAAATCATGTACATACTCACCCACAACCACAATCATTCACCACTACCCCTCCCTCTCTTGATCTCACATGTATCTCTTTGAATCACCAAAGACGCTTGATGATAAGTGAGGTTTGAGTCTTCGTGACTATCTGCATATGCGTCTCCATCTCTTTTCCTCTTCTTATTGATCTCAAATGTGTCTATTATCTACAACTATCAGAAGAAGCTTTCGAGAATTAAGTTTGGTTTCGAGCCTTTCTTACTATCTCTCTGCATTTTTGTAGCTTCCTCTCAATTGTGGTGATTCCTCTCGGCTGAATGGGAGATACGATGATGGTGATGAAGGGGAGGTTGTCCAAGAACCTGGCTATGGAGGATTTCGAGTTGAGAAGAACTTTCTCCTCCTTCTCTTTGTTGTGGATGCTTGAGCCTTTGGTAATCATGGATTTTCGAGGGAAGGAGGAGGTGAGAATTTGAAGGGTGGGTGGGTGGTGGGGGTGATATTGGCTGGACGGCTCAATCTCTTTGTCAAATTTTACTTATTTACCGTTGTTCGATGTTCACTTTATTATTGTTATCAGATAGTAAAAAGGAAGAAAGTTCCCTCTTTTTTAACCTTTGGATTAATAGTGCTTTACAAGTTTTAAGTTGTCGATTCCCCATAGATATCTCTCTATCTCTTTCCTAGCTTTCTTTATGTTATTTTGCGGGTTAATTGCAAGGTTGGTCACTGAGATTACAAAAAACGTTCATGTTTAGTCACTAAAAATATTTAAATCCATTCGTGATCACTAAAATTAGTAAAACATTTCAAGTTCGGTCACTCTCCGTCCAACTCCGTTAACTTTGACTAATGTGGCAGTCAACTCTCAAAGTTGACCGTTAAATGTGTGACGTGACACTTAAAAATAATAATAATAAATAAAAATTTTATATTTTAAATATTCCACCTAATTATTATCATCACTAAAAAAATCTCACAAAAAAAAAGCCTCTAGGACCATCTCTTCCCTCCACGTGTCCCTGTCCTTCATCCACCGCCATACGATCCAAACAGCCGTAGCCCTTACAAACACACCCAAAAGAAGCAAAACCTCCATCCATCCTCCGTCAATTCAAATCGGAAATTTTCCAATCTCTACCGGCGAAAAACGATGTTGAGGCTAGCGGCGAACAAGTGTTTGGGCCGTGCAGCGGCGTCGCCGTCGTCGTCTCGCTCTGTGGCTACCCGATTCTATCACGAGTACGTGATAGACCACTTCAACAACCCTCGCAACGTCGGTTCCTTCGACAAGAACGACCCCGCCGTCGGCACCGGGCTGGTCGGGGCGCCGGCCTACGGCGACGTGATGAAGCTGCAGATTAGGGTCGATGAGAAGACGGGGGAGATCGTGGATGCTCGATTCAAGACCTTCGGCTGTGGCTCCGCAATCGCGTCGTCTTCTGTAGCCTCTTTAGTCGTCCTCTTGTCGCCTTTCCGACACCGTTTTCCTCTTCGAAAAAAAGCAGTCGTCTGCCTCCTGAGGCTGCTTAAATGATTGAAATCGCACTGCCTTCTGGAAAGCTATTCAATTGAATTTCTGCAATCGAATTACTCCCTGTGTCTCTGCAACTCCTTTTGGTCCATGGATCAGATCCTCTTCAACCAATACGGCGCCGCCGGCACGGTATCCGAGGTGGAGAAAATACTTGGCTACGTCTTCAACGACAAAGAGCTGCTGGTGGATGCGCTGACGCACTCGTCGTCGATCCTGAGCCCGAGGAACTATCAACGGCTGGAGTTCGTGGGCGACGCCGTGATTCAGCTCGCCGTCAGCAATTACCTCTTCCTCCAGAGCCCTCCGCTCGATCCGCGTAACCTCTCCCTCCTCCGGGCCGCCAACGTCAGCACGGAGAAGCTTGCCCGCGTGGCGGTTCGCCGTGGGTTTTACAAGTTCGTCCGGCGAAACTCTGCCGCTCTTGATGACCGGGTGAGTCGTTAACTTACTCCCCAAGTTTTCGACTATGTTTCTACACTCTGTTTCTTCAAGTTATATTGAAAGAGTATAGCATTTTCGTAGTTTAATTGTGGAATAATTCCTAAATACACATAGCGGTTTGGGCCGGAGCTGGAGACGGTTCAGAAGGAGGTTAGGGTGGAGGAGTTTAATAAAGCCGTGGATGTGATGTATGCAGGATCGACTTTTTTCACCTCGCCGCCTCCGAGTACGTTTCCTGTGCCGGCGTTTAATTGTGTGATCAATGAAAAGGTCAAAGGATCAGAGCTGATGATTTGGTAGATGGTGGCGATGATGGTTCGCTTCCTGGTGACCAGCCGGACCTTCAACCGTGATGGCGGCGGGTGGAGTCTGGGAGGAGAAAGCGGGTTCGGCGGAGGTAGTAGAAGAATTAGGTTTTAATTTTTTTTAGTGATAATAATAATTAGGTGGAATATTTAAAATATAAAATTTTAATTTTTTATTATTTTTAAGTGCCACGTCACACATTTAACGGTCAATTTTGAGAGTTGACTGCCACATCAGCCAAAGTTAACAGAGTTGGACGGAGAGTGACCGAACTTGAAATGTTTTACTAATTTTAGTGACCACGAATGGAATTAAACATTTTTAGTGACTAAACATGAACGTTTTTAGTAATCTCAGTGACCAACCTTGCAATTAACCCGTTATTTTGCTATGGTGTTGGATTTGGAGAATAAACAAAAGCGTGTCGAAATCGAGCATAGGAATTAGAGATTTATGGTATTATAACTGCTTAGATATAGAAAAATATTTTTTTAAAAAAAGTATAAATAGACAAATATTATCAAGTCTGATTCATCTTCATTACTTCCCGGATCGATTTTGTCAGGTTTCTATAAAATTCATCTATAAAATACGTTTGTAAGGTGGACTTGCCATTAATTGGTTATTAGGAGGATGAAGAAAATGTAGGTGATGAGCTAGAATATTGACGATGTGTTGAGATAGTGCATATATAATCAATAACTCTAGACAATATGTTTTACTCGTCAAAATCTAACAATGAAAAATGGTGATTTAAATTAACAAAATTTAGTCATGTGTTGTTAATATCCTACTATTGCTTGAACTTAATTCTAAAAAAACAATTATGATCCAAATTCTTACATAACACAATTCTTGTTGAATTTTCAAGTTAATTGACAGATATAACTAGCCACCACCACCATCGATATATGGCCCCGACTCTTGTATCGACATCACCACCACCACCATCACCTAACAAGTAGCAATTCAATGCAGAGCAAGATTGGTCAGTAATGGTCAGTGTCTTGGTTCAGTCTCATTTACTAGCTTTTTTTTACTACTACTACTACTATCACATTTCTATCTGTTACATCTTGGGCAATGAAGTGACATCAAACCTCATTCAAACCCACCAGACCATGTATAACAGTCCATTGCTAACACCAATCAACAAAAAACAAATTCTACTACCGGTCAGACCAGAATTATCAGGTATTGGATTTCAAACAGTTAGGAATTTCAACTATTGAACTATGATTAAGTTACCATTTCAGTACAAAATGTTCTATAAGGCTGGTTTGTTATGGCCTTATAGGGCCTTTGGATGAGAGGACTGACTGCTGGAATTGAAGGACCACCCTCCCCATAGTTTGAGGGGCAGCAGCATCATGGCCAAGGGCACTCACTGTCCAAGGTCCTACAATGTTTATACATTACATATGCTTTCTCTGCCTTTGCACATTGGATAGATTTGAAACATACTGTCTGTTTTTTGTCCGGGACTCAAATTCCAGACATATATCGAGCTTGTGATGGGACATCAGCTTTTTTCTGGTGATAAAAAAGAACTTCCTATCAAATTAGTCAATCCAATAGAAGATGGGTAAAAATTAATGAACATAGATTATCATGATTAATCCACATGACATGAGAGATTGGTAGACATTAATTAGAATGTCTGATTGTCCTCGTACTAAGACAGGATTTTTTTTTTTTTTTTTTTTTACATGAAAACTTCATTCATTACCCAAGGAAGCGGTTACAAAGTCCTAAGGGTGAACAAGGAGAGGCGAAATGATATTGAGAATTAACATCCAATCCTGTGGGAGTTCAGGATTTGAAGTGGTTGTTTTGATTGGTCAAATTTCATATGGAAGAGATGATGCAGATTCCAATCTAAACAAATACGATTCTCAAAATTCGCATTCAAAATTTACATTTTCTTCTTAACACAGGCAAAAGAATAATATGATTCCCCCTCGAATCATGTTGCACATTCACAACTCTGTCTATGCCATATAACCTCAGCTGTTAGTCTCATCAACTTGATACGAATTAGTTCATCCCCATATAATCCAAACCTTGATAACCGCGGTCCAATTATAAAGAGAAACTTAAAATGGAGGATCGAACCATCAGTACTCTCAGAGCCAGTTTGGTCAGATTCAGATATTCATTTTGTCCATTATTTCTTTGATATAATAAAACATCAATGAAACCAATAACCAAGTAGAGCATTATTTATTTGATTTGATTTGATCCAATTTGATAAGTATGGACCTAATAGTTGTACTTGTACACCCAATGAAATGTGGGACAAAATTTTATGTTCCTGGGCATTTACATGGTCCATGGTTTTTTGAGGGCAGGCCCAATGAGACATGATCCTACTCCCAGCCCCCTCTTGATCATCATCCTAAAGGCCCAGCCACCAAATCATCACGTCCAGTTCATGTAATTAGTCCAATAATCTCAGACCACTAATCATAAACAAGCATTGCACACCAATCTTCATTAATAAATCGGAGTTGATATAAAACCCCACTTGCAGTATATCGACAATGGAAAAAAGAAACCACTAGGCAGCCATGGCCACTTGACAATTTATTCCATATAGCCCACAACTAAGGCCGACTCCGCCAAGCTTAAACAACAGACACCCATGGCCGCCCAAACGAACACTCACAGTTCAATAACAATAACAGTAGTAATAATAATACGACGACTCAAAGAAGCAAAACACGACGACACAGAACAAGAACAAGCTCCCGGATCACCAAATCAACCCGCCGCCGTCCACCAACCCGAAGAACTGATGCCCCCATTTTTCCAGCATGTCATCACCGCCGCAGCCAGCACCACAGTCGACGTCCTGCCGATCAGCCTTCTTCACCACCACAACCTTCACTTCCTTCTTCGTCACGGCCTTCTTCATCTCGACGACCGCCGGAGCAGCGACAACGGCCTTCTTCGTGGCGTCGGCTGTGTAGGTCTTGTAAACGACGATCCCGCCGCCGGCGAGCTCCTCCACCGCGACCTTGCCGCGGGAGTACCCTCCCACGTCGACGAGCTCCATCGCCCAGAGCTGCGCCCTCGCGCTCCGGCACGTGACCGCCACGGAGAAGTTACGCGGCTCGAAGCACTTCAGCACGCGCCCCACCAGCGCGTCGAGCGGAATCGCGCCGGCGTCGAACCCCATCGCCTCGTAGCTGGCGTAGCTGAACCCGTCCTCCGGGGTGACGTGCACGGTGGAGTGAGCCGTCCCCTCGATCCCGTTCATCGAGTAGCCGCAGGGGTCGAAATCGAAGTCGCAGATCGTGTGGCCGGGGATGATGTCACAGATCCCCGACTGTTTCGTCATTTCCAGGGCGGTCGCCGCCGGGGAGCCTTTGAAGAACACCGCCGCCTTCTTCTTGTCCAAACCAGTCATACACATCTCCAGAGTAATCACGTCGTTTTCTAGCGACGGAGAGGGATTGTTCTTCTTACCGGCGACGGTGGCGGAGTAAACGTGCCAGCTGTGCTCTGGATCTCCGAGCACGTACGCGTTGTGGTCCAGATCGCCGAAGAATTCGTTAAGCGCGGCGACTTCCTCGGAGAAGCTGCGGTGCGGCGCCGGCTGGACGCTGGGGAAGATGAAGCTGCCGCGGGAGTAGAGCACGTCGGCGACGGCGAGGGAGAGCGAGCCGGCCAGATCTAGAATCGGCTCGACGGCGGCGAGAAGCTTCGTGGTCCCGCAGGTCTTGATGACGAGTCTGAGCGGGTAGATGAAGAGGCTCGACTCGGAGAGGACGTACGAGTCGAACTCGTCGTTGGAGAGGCTCGAGACGATCGTGCACTTGGCCGCGTCGAGGAACGAGTCAATCTGTGGGCGAGTCAGGGCGCGGAGGCCGAGTCCGTTGGGGTCCTTGAAAATCGGCGCCTCCGAGAAGGAGATCTCGAGACGCTTCTCGAATCCTTCGAATCCGATTGGCGAGGTGTTGACCGCCATTGCTTGATTTTGAAATTCCGAGATCTAGAAGAGAGGGAGAGGGAGATGCAGAGTTCGCTTTCCTTTCTTGTTCTTCGGGAGCTTGTTCTTGAGGGATTGAGGGAGGAGAAGTAATTGAAAGACTGAGACGAAACTGAAATTGGAAATCCTACTCTACGGCGAACGACATTAACGATTGGAGAATATCAGGATGGCTTCCTCACGCACTGCAGAGATACAAGAACAGAATCATCCAAACAGAAATCAGAACCAGAACAGAATTGGAATTTTCGAAACCAGAGGTCGAAATCGGAGGAGATAGAAAACGTACGTTGGAGTAAGCAGCAGATCGGAACTTCTCGATGCCACCGTTTGGGCGAACGTCTTCAATGATGTAGCCGAGGGGAGCTTCGTACTGGATGGAGGAATTACTACTACTACTGCTGGACTTCTTTTTCCCTCCTTTCGTCTCCATTACAACATTCACGCTTCTCTGCTCCGGCGAAAAAAGAAATTCACAAAACCTCCGATCAAAATCTCATACGACGAAAACACCGGCGAGCGGAAATCAAATCGGAAAACGATAAAAAGAAAACAGAGGAAATCGAATATACTTACATATTCAACGGAAGATTCGGTTGAGAAGCCGGAGAGGATTTCTTCGATCGGATTGCAGGGAGGAAAACACGAGCGGTGGAACGGGAAGAACGAGATAACGCTTCGGAATCAAGAGGCAACAATGGAACAGAGAGATAGAGAGGCGAAGGGTTTTGGGGTGGGAGAGGGAAGATGGGGAAGAGACCTATTTATAGAGAGGGAAAATAGGAAATTTAGGTTTTCTTTCTTGTTGGCTGCGTAATCTGGGAGGTTATTGGGCCACGTGGCGGATTGGTATTCTCGTGGGGAAGGCACGTTGGGCCTTTTTGCATGGCCCAAAATCCAGGTCATTCAACGGGCTCATCGTGGCCGTTGGATTGTGGAGATAAAGAGAGGAACGGTCTTGGCCAGGAGTTTCTCCAGCTCTGTTACGGGGGGAAAATGAACCGTGGAGCGGTGGCTGCCGTTTGGCAGCTATGGAAGTTGTCGTTTTGTGCCTCTCCTGTTCAATGTTCGCTGTTCGGTGCCCGCTTGGGGTGTGTGGTGGTTCTGGTAGTAAAATTATGTTCCAAATTTCGGTTAATTTATGGTCTAATTAACAAAATTCAATAGGCGTGTAGTAAAATTAGTGTATGTCAAACGCACATATGATTTACTTGCGGAATCGAGATTAGCATGAACAAAATCCCATTGCCATGTCTTTTGAAAGAAACAAGGTTGATTGGAAGAAAAAGTGCATGGAAATATTATGCAATTGAGAGATCGAATATAATGATTAAGCTCCTTCCGCCTTTTTTTCTGCAAATTGATCACCAAATTCACCATTGTGGGTGGGCAATGTTCCCCCTTTACATGAACAAACGTTCTTTTGCTTAGTGGGAAAGTATTCGGATAATTGCTGTGATTTGGACCTATCTCTCGAGGAATATGTCGATCAGCAGCCCATAATAGAACCGTGTGGCAAATAATGAGAAAGAATGGATGCATGTGCATGCACTAATGGTTAATAAATTACCTTGTTGTTGTTTAGGACATGGTGGGGCATGAGTATTGTCTAGCTTGATAACGATCGAATCCGAAAGACTATTATTGTCGAAGATGAGATGATTGTCTGTAAAATTGTGCTTCGGATGACAGTGGTGAATTACTAAATTCCGTTGTTAAAGAATAAGAAAGCTATCATGATCTACCATATAATCTATAATATGTTGAGATATATAACTAGACAAGCACGAGAATCTAACAATATCAACAAATTGCAATGATACTGTACTCCAGTATGGTCGGGTTGATCCAATCGATTTTACTTCACAATACAACAAAAGTCTTTAAAAGAACTTCTAATAACAAAAGACTTCTTTGATTTTGCTTTCCCTTTTTATTGAAACCTTTTGATTTGCTTGTTGAATCTATCAATGCTCTAAATCAAAACAATCTTATAGTTAAGTCCAACAAGCAAGTGGCTAGTATCAAATGTCACTATTGATAAGTGATAAGTGTAATATAGCTCGATATCAAATCAACGAGATTATCAAATAAAAACCGACTATATCACCAATTTACCGTATATCAAAATCATAAAATATGATAGATATGCCAATCAAATTATTTTATATACATCGTCTTGGAGGTCAAACTCATGAGACCAACAATATAAGGTATACACCATATAAAACTACTATAACACCATAATATAACTGCATATGTTTGGTCACGCGATACATGATTTAACCTAAACTTGTATAAAAAGAGTTCAACAGTGGAGCTACGTGTAGTCCAGTAGGAGCTCCTCGATTATTTTATCTAACGTTATAATATGTGTATTTATATATTGAGAAAAAAACATTAGAAAGTGATAAGATGGAGATTGATTGCATGCCTTTCTCCAAATTTTAGGTTCAATCGTGAGAAACTATTAGTAATGTCATATCCACTTTTTACGAGTCTCTTCTCCACACTCACTAACATAGATTAGGAAATTATTGGAATTCAAATTGGGTTTTGCTTTTGCACATGAATTATTCGCATCTAGACGCCCAAAAGGACCGTTGTTGTTTATCTTTTCTGTCCATGGTAGTGGAAGACTAAGTACCAAAAGGAAACCTTTACGAAAGTGGATTAGCTTATAATTATATATCTAATTATAATTTATAAGAAGTCACACAGCCTCACGGGCAAGCAAATGATACGAACCATATCAACAACTGTTGTTTAATATTCATAAATTGATTAATTAATTAATGGTACGTATTATGAACACAATTATTGGGTTAATTAAATTAAGGGGTTTCTTGGAAGCCAGATCGAGAATCAGTTTTGGTCGATGAAGCTAAGCCACACAATTCATGTATCCAGGCAGAGGAAATCCCAATGAAAACATAGTTTATTGATGAATGAAATGTTTCAACTGCTCCCTCCGGAGATCGGCAATATTTTCCGGTGGACGTTCGGCGGTGGTGCAGTCCATTCCGCAAAGAATAATCCGCCGGAAATGCTAATAAATAATCCATATTCGTGACTTGTCAGTTTGAACTAACGTACATGTGAGCTAGACATGTAACTACTCGACCTCGTTTCTGAATTGTGGAATTGGGCGTTGAATTGTCCGGATTGAAGATTAGGTCGAAAGAATGGAAGAAAAAAAAATAGTGACACAAACCATCAAATACTCCATTGATACGATATTATCAAGCTCGCGAGTTCTCGATGGAATGAGTCAATGACGAACCCTAACCATCAAGGCCAAATAACAAATTAGCTCAACCCACCATTACCTAGAAAATAAAAGGAATATTTTATATGTAGATATGGTACGCCTACAATTTTTTTTTTATATATCCAAAGTCCAAACATTGAATTAGGATTCACGTGAAAAAGCATATGATCTTGTGGACTGGGAAGGTCTCGAGTCTATTTTACATGCTTACGGGTTTTCTGAGAAGTGGCGGGGCTGGATTCGAGAATGTACCAGGACAGTCAGATTCTCTATCTTATTGAATGGTAGCCCTACTGAGCCTTTCTCTCCTTCCCGAGGCATTCGACAAGGTGATCCCATCTCTCCATTCTTGTTCATCCTTATGTCTAACGCCTTGTCTTTCTTGATTGAGAGAGGGATCTCTAATGGTGATATTAGAGGCATCAAGCTCAACCAGAATTGCCCCAGGATTTCTCATTGCCTTTTTGCGGATGACACTGTCATTTTCGGCAAAGCTAGTGTCTCGGAAGCTGACAGGATTAAGGCCATCATTGAGACTTATGGAGCCACAACAGGACAGGAGATCAATGCCTCCAAATCTTCTATTTTTTTCAGCAAGAACACTCCCCAGGCCATTCAGAACCTTGTGAGCACCAAGTTCGGATTTCCGTCTGCAGTGTGCCATAATAAATATTTGGGAGTTCCTACTGAATGGGGTCGATCTAAAAAAGAAACGTTTAGATTTCTTTTGGAGCGCATGGAAAAGAAAGGTGAATCCTGGAAGAGCCTCATGTTATCACCAGGAGGGAAAGAAGTTCTGTTAAAAGCAGTGATCCAAGCCTTGCCGACCTACATCATGAGCGTTTTCTTGCTGCCTTTGAACTTAACGAACAAAATGGATTCGATCCTGAAGCGGTTCTTCTGGTCTGGTTCTATGAAGAAGAGGGCTATTCATTGGTGTAAAGCAAGGGATTTGGAGTTACCAAAAGACGAAGGAGGACTGGGGTTCAAGAACTTTCACCTCTTCAACCTTGCTCTTATTGGGAAGCAGGTTTGGCGACTCTTTGAGAACCCTGATGCCTTGTGGGCAAAGCTTTTGAAGGGACTTTACTTTCCCAATGGAGATTTGTTTTCAGCAGCCAAGGGGAGTAAGAGTTCATGGATCTGGAATGGCTTTTGCGAGGCTAAGGAGAAGATGAAGAGTGGCTTGATTCGAGGGATTATGTCAGGGAAGGAATCCTCTTTCCATTGTGACCCTTGGCTTCCGTCCATTCCAGGTTTTAGTCTCTCTCCTTTGGGTTTGGAGCCATCTAAAGTCAGTGATTGGATTGATCAGGATTCCCGGAGCTGGAAAATGGATGATATCAGGAATCTTGTGCCCGAAGAGATTGCCCTTGCTATTGCTCGTGTCCCAATTGGCCCGTGCACTGCTAATGATAGATGGATTTGGAGTTGTACGGAGACTGGTGGTTACAGCGTTAAGTCTGCGTACCGTATGCTACGGGAGAGTCGGGATGCTCCCTCGCTTGCTGCCGGGGTGTCTCCTTCTCGACCAAATAGGGACGATTGGAAATGGTTGTGGGATCTCAAGTTGCCCCCTAAACTTCGATTTTTCATTTGGAAGAGTGGTAAACATGCAATTGCAACACGAGCGAGGCTTTTCGAACGAAAGTGTGCTCCTAATCCTTTGTGCCCGATTTGTGAGGAGCATAACGAGACCATCGTGCATTGCTTGTTCCACTGCTCCAAAGCTTCAGCGACTTGGTCTCAACTGGGATTGACGAATGTTCTTCCTGCGGATGACGCAAGCTTTGCAGTGTGGTTGTTTGACCTCAAAGATCGATTGACGGATGACCAGATTACAAAGGTTGTTTGCACTCTTTGGAATATTTGGCTGGCTCGAAATGGTTTGGTCTTTGATGGTCGGGCGTTCTCTCCGCCCTCTGTGGCAATTTTAGCTGATAGAGATTTCCGGAACGTGCAAGAAGCTAGGATCTCGTCCTCAGTTTCTTCCTCTTCTAGGTCAGCTAGTTTGCCGTCTCAGCCTGAGAGTTCTCGGTCGACGACCTCATCACCGCCTGGTCCTTACAGTAAGGTTGTGCATTGCGATGGTTCCTTTGTTTCTAATGCACAGGTGGCGGCTTATGGGATTGCTATTGCAAACTCCCACGGTCAGGTGATCGACGGAAGGGCTGAGAGATTCTTTTGTTCCTCTCCGATTCAGGCAGAAGCTTTTGCAATTCTCAATGCAGTTATCTTGGCGGCCCTGGATCCAGTCCCAACATGTATTCGGTCTGACTGTCAGAGGCTTACGATTGCGTTGCGACAGGATCCGAGCCTTTGGCCCTGGCAGTGCAGGGCAACCCTTGCCCGTGTGGTTTCCATTCTGTGTGTTTCTCCTTGGATCTCGATCGAGTTTGTTCCCCGTCGACTCAATTTGTTGGCAGATTGGATCGCAAGGAACTATCGTCTTGATCTTCTCCCCCCGGAATGGACTGTCATTGCCGACCTTGTAGCTCCATTATTGTAATTGTAATTCTTCCCTCTTGTTTGGGTTTGGAATGAAATGAATGATGTTTATTGTCAAAAAAAAGATTCACGTGAAAAAAAGAACATTTTTTTAATACCAGGGAGAACATAATCTAATCACGATCTTAATAATTGTAATCACTTGCTTAAACCAGGCCTCCATGAACCTTGGCCCTGGACCTGGAGTCAAAATGCCTGGGAATAAATAAATAAATAATTGCCAGCCATGATTTTGTCTGGTGCCAAGTTTTGGATGCACTATCCATGCATCCTCTTGGGAACATAGTCAGCACCCACTAGTTAAATCAATCTCAAGATTATTGTAAAGCAACACTAACTAATTAAGCAATATTATCCAATAATCATGTTGCTTGAGTTGTGAGATTAGTCTCATGAATATGGGTACATCTAATCTGTACATGAACAAGTTTGTTGTCTTGTTGGATGGACTCACATTGAGGAGACAATAAATTCGATTTTCACTTCACACGTTATATCATATGACTATTGGGCACGTATATATGAACATTTACATCAAACGTGGAGTTCTTCGTCACTCATAATCAAGAGATTCGACGTTTTGCGCCTCTTTTCGATTAGTCCTGTGAAGCTCCAGTTGGGATGTGTATGAAAAGTAATGTGTTTCTGGAAACTTTGCTTGTTCAATTCATCTCTAAATCTGACCATCTTCTTTGTGATGTTTATGGTTAGGAATTAGATTATGAGGGTAACTTGTCCAACTGCTTGTTTGCACTGTGCCCATCGTGTTGAATCACACTACCCAAATGGACCGTTCCCTATTTCAATTTCTTAAAACCATTACAGGCACACCAATTGTTGTAAGCGGAGAAGAATTAGTGGCGCTATCGTTTGAGTCAAATTTTTGCACCATGATATCCATAAATTTCTCATAAATCCGCCACGATTTCCTTTTAGCGCAAGTAACATCATCATCAGTTCAAGATAAACTCCTAGAATGAATTAGGATTTGATCAATGGTCGCAAACGGTCCATGTATAGTATGCATGTGCAACCAACTTTTCCTCTCCGATAATTGTTGATATCAAGTTTCGAATTCAGAATCTAGTGAATGCTATCTCCCACATTATCACCATGCATACATAGGTTGCTACTTTTCTCTGTTCTTTCATCCTTACTTTTCTTCCTTTTGATGTGGGCATGAGTCACAAGAGCTTCAATGATTTGAGCATCCATTCACAAGAGTTGTACAAACTGTGGCCTGCTCTGCTTGCTATCATTTGGTACATATTCCATGTACTTTTTTTATTTTTACCAATAATTCAGCTTTCATGATTCCGAAAAGTACTTCAACCCAAAGTGATTATAATGCTTCCATCACTGAGAAATGTTTGGCTGAATTTAAGGCATAACGTTCTTGCCACATTATAAACTCATCATGGGTGATGGGACCGGTTTGATTCTCGTCATGTTTTCTTCTTCCTGTTAATCGTTAGACAATTCAGTTGAATGATTACTGATTTGATATGTTTAGCTATTGCTTTTGTGATGTAATAGAGAGGCCTTTGTTTGGATGGTGGGGTTTTGGAAAAGGGTGGACTTAAGCTCGCATATAAACTCAACATGTCTCGTGCTAGTTAAGGTGACATTGAAATGGAAGTGTTGCGGGACAAAGAGATGTTTTAATCAAAAACTGACTTCATTAGTAAGTTTTTAATCGTCAGGGTGACCACAATGTCTTATTTATTTTTTTTTTTTTACTTCGAACTCATTCTAAATTCTATTTGCGCCACATATTCAAATTAAATCGTTTGACATGACTTGACTTTCCTCGGCTCCCATGTACCATCTACACAAACTAGCTTATTACCAGGCCCGTTGGCCGGATTACTGTATGTTACCTACTTGTGGAATGGGAGAGAAAGCAAGTGAGAGTGAAGGGATTGAGATTCCACTTGATTAGGACCGACCCACTAATCCAATTCTTCCCGACCCGCCCCAACCTACAGGGTCAGAAAGAGTCAATAAGAAAATACGAACGGGGAGGATTAGTCATATATCTTGACTCTTCAGAAGTGGGTCAAACAGGATCAAGGTTGGGTGAGGGCAATTTTTAGCGCTAAGCAGAGTTCTGGGTTGAATACCTTTACTTAGGCCTAGAAATTGGTGCTGATGCAGACTGCAGTTTTTATTATACCATCA
The DNA here is from genome assembly GCA_946122785.1 of Linum tenue. Classification (NCBI taxonomy): domain Eukaryota; kingdom Viridiplantae; phylum Streptophyta; class Magnoliopsida; order Malpighiales; family Linaceae; genus Linum; species Linum tenue. The sequence goes on along the minus strand of CAMGYJ010000006.1, from coordinate 960,047 downwards.
TCAATCATCATTGAATTAGTCCTGGGCATCCCTCCCCGTTGTCGGTCTGAATTCTAATGATGGCTTCATTCCTTGCACCAGCCATATCAGCGAGTTGCCATCTCGAGCATGATTTGCCTATGTACAAATAATACAATTAGAGTATGAAAATGAATTCAATGAAAAGGAAAAGAGAATTCTATCACATGCCAATAAATACACACATAATAGTTGAAGCTAAGTGAAAGTCATTACTCGCACATCAATTCTCAAAAATTACAGACTAAACATTGGCTAGAATGGCACTGAAACTACCATGAATCATGGACGAAACAACTTGTCAAATTAAATAATCCTTATACTGAAACTACCTTCTAACTTGAAATAAGACATGATCACAGTTCATAGCTCTCTTCTCCCTATGAATTGGTTGCAGCTCGTCCTTATCACTGCCTCTCAAGCTCAATTCAAACAGAATAGAGACCGTTATGTAAGATAACCATATTCTTACTGATCATAATTCCTTTCTTCACTCCATTTTTGTCGGAGAAAAGAGTTATCCCCCTCTCCTGCATTTCCCTTCCCCCCTCTCTTCTCCCTCTTCTTCACAAACCGATCCCTAAACCAGCAACAACAACACAAAAATAGCCTTCGCCTCTCCCGTCTCCATCTATTGAACGCGTTGGTGGCAAGACAGGACTGCAGAAGCAAAATTTTCTAAAATCAAACTAAATTTTTTGAAGCAGACTCAACCACGAAAAAAGAGTAAAGCAACAATGCAGTAGAACCCTAAACTTAACTACAATCAAGCACATATCAGCAAGATTTTCGATTTGTCTGAGAGTTAACTACACGGAGAGAACAATTGATGCATAATTGAAATGCTCCAAGCAAGTTGAAGGCAAACCATAACTTTAGAATTTGGTCATTATAATAACCTTCAAGTATTGATGCTTCTAAGAACTATCATGTCCAACCCCCACTTATACAACTACGTAGCCATAGTAATTAGTTGTATAATGAGAAATATTACAAAGAAAACTACATAAACAACCAATGTAAGTAAATATTAAAACTAACAACTGATAAAACTTAAAATCTCTCTATTGATATAAATGTATCTATTAGTAACTACTATGCAATCGAGTATATATGATTTTTAGGCACTGAATAAGAAAAGTATAGATGGCTCACAAATGAAGACGTAGCAACTGAAGGTAGCACACAAAAACCAAAAATAGAAAAAGAGATAAGAAAAAAGGCGAGAAAAAGTCAAACAAAGAAAAAGCCCACATAGGAATACCTCGCTAGCTTTAGGGACTCTCTGCCACAACAAACAACCTTCTTAAAAATCTAACACCCTGAGACATCAAACAAACCTCCCACGACACTAATGTATGGCATTCCTATTGTCCAATAGGTTTGCCCAATTTAGACTTCTAAATAAATGGACTTTTCACCATTAAACCAAAACTCACGATCATTAACAGTTAATGCAAAGACATACATTTCTGAGGCCAATCACAGCATTTAAGCATAATTTTTAGTTGAAAAGAACAACTAAGTATTTAGCTAAATGATTTAGTAGAATGGACACAATCTGCTACCTACTAATGATATAAACGTGTACCGGTACCATCGTTGTATCCTGACTTGCCATTTGCAATGGGCACTTTGAAAGACAACTGCATTTTAGAGAATAAACACCCATAAGGGCGTTACGAAACCAAGCTTAATCCAAAATCTTCATATTCCACTTCGAAGACTCCATTTCAAAAAAAAAAAAAGAGTTTAACATGTCAAATCACTCATTTGAAAAATCTCAAACAACTATTAATCAATGCAATATAAAGGCACGTTCCAAATTATGTACTCGTAGGAATAATCCCAAATAATTATCAATTAATGCCCCAACTACCTAATGTGCATAATAGCCCTGGAGCTGTGCTGTTGTTTGCGTTGGTCTACCTTCAAACATAACATAGTTGCATCACGAACCAAAGCAATTAAGCAAAAATCTTCATATTCCAAGTAGAATGACTCAATTCAATTTGGCCAACGCTTTATACATATTGTTTACCCCTGGACCTGTTGCACTTGCGCCTTCAGATCTTCGTGAACACAATACAATTGCGGAGAGGAGGCTGTCAACGGAATTAAAATTGTTAATTAAGTGAATCACCATACAACTAAACAAACGCGCTCTTCTTGATTAGCTATCAAAATAGTGGGGGTCGCTACAATCCATCGGTTGCTCCCTCTGCGCCTTAGTTATAGATATTAGGTTTCAGTGAGAACTTTGAGTACATGAGGAGATATTTTGTAGTGGATGAGATGACCCGGCGAGTAGAATAGGAAGATTTGGAGAGGCTGCGATGGGCAAAGCAGTTAAAATCGAGATTTTACCTAAAATCGAAAACTGGGGTAAAATCAAAATCGTATAATCGAATCGTAAAATCGTAGGATTTTAAGTACCATATAGAACATAGCATATAAGAATATTAATAAGGTAAATTATTAATATCACAAAGACACATAGCATTTAAAATGATAATTCGGAAGATTTTTTTTCCATAAGATAATTCTCAAGATTAATGTTCCAAAATCACTATTTTAATTGTTATTTAATGTGTAACTCAAAATAATTCATGATGAAGAGATATAGTTCATGGGTTTGGCTCTTATTTTCATGTTATGTCTAGGTTGTTTAACTCAAAGTAATATTTCGACATCGTCTACTAAGTATGATTTAAAACTAAAAATAATTGAACTCCAATAAAATAAGTAATGTTAGTGGGTTGGTACAAATATATTCATTAATAAATTAATTAGTTAATAATGATGTTAGTTCTTACATACTTCCAATATTAGGACATGTGTTTTACCAATAAGTTAAATGGGGTGAAGGGAAAGAGATTAACCGAACCCTAATTTGGTTATTTTTATTATTTTTGAATATTTTTCTAATAGAAAAATATCTGAGAAGATTCCATTTCTCTTTCCGCTGAAACAGTTATACTTATTTTAAATTGGCTCAAACCACCTATTTTGTTCTCTTACGATCAAAATCCTGATTTCGATACTATTTTACGATTTTAATGATTTTAGTCCCGATTTTAAACAATTTTAAGGTCCACCGATTTTATAGTAAAATCAAGATCGGAATCCCTAAGTAAAATCCTAAAATCCTACGATTTTATGATCAAAATCCCGAATTTGACTGCATTGGCGATGGGTGCACGATTAGTGGGCCAAATAACAGTTTGCGCCCGTTTAAATGAAAACATATTTTTACTTTCGTGCTCAACAGACCGACCGCACTGGCATCTTCTAAATTTACCCCTAAAAAATTGCTCTATACGCATCAAATTTGAAATGGAATCCCTCTTTTCTCATTTCACATTTATATGATGTGTAGATTGTGATGAGTGTAGATGTAGACCTGTCATTGTCCTACAAATTCATTAACACGCCAAAAAGTGGTGAAATGAGCCACCCTATTAAACACAATCTTGTATAATGATCATTGGATCCAATCATGCCAGATTATGAAGAAGTTTAAAATGTAGCGGTTATCCCGACTAAAACATTAAAAGAACCAGTCTCATATAGTTTGCACAAAGATATAATTTCTCCATAGTAATTCTGAAAAATAATATTAATTTAAGAAGTCGATATTGCTTCTACATGTTTAATATTGCAATTCGATATGCAATATTCGAACCAGTGATATTTGGGCTGCAATTTTAGGGTTATTGTATATTTATAAAATAGATAGAAATTTAAATTAAGTATTAAACTACAACTAAAATAATCAAAGTATTAAAACACCAAATAAGTACTTACGGGAGATTCAGTGGCCAACTAATCGTTAAAAAAGTCATATGATTTTCATAATTTAGGTTCGTGTATGTTTGAATTTAAATAGATACAACAAATATACTTAGTGTGATTGGTTATGATCCTTGCTTGCCTTTAAAGAGACCAAGGTTCAAATCCCAGTGCATGCATTTTTTATGAATAAATAAATAAGAAAATAAGCAATTGTGAAGACCAAAATGTCCTTCCTATAATCACTCTCGTTGCAGGAAATTTGAAATGGAGCAACAGTTTTCATCATTCGGCTTTTATTTATTATCTAGACTAGAGATGCTTAGTGGACAAAAGGTTCTTTAAACTTCATGGCACGTTGCATGAAAACGACGTGGAGCACTAAAATTGGTCCAATATTAGGACGAGATAATGATTACACTATTAAGCTACTAATCACTATCACAAATTGCATTATTATTAAAAACTAATCGACGGATATGGAAGAAAGGACGAAGGTATAAAGATATTTGCAAGATCTTAAACTGGGTTTGTTTTCTGTCTAATGTCATTTTCATCCAGCTGCAACCCACAAAGTTTCATGAATAATTTACATTAATTAGTGATGAAAACAAAGCAAAGAAAGATCCAAAAGTTTGGAAATCATTTCACTTTCTATAACAGGATAAAAGAATTATATTCTTCTCACTAACAATTGTGGCGGAAGGCAAAACTATCTTAATCGCCCCGGACTTATGCTCCCTTAACCTAAGGGATTGCCCTCTTCTTGTTAAAATACTTCATTATCATCCATTAAAATACTTCATTATCACACTCGAACTTCATGGAGGTCTTCTACGTACCTCGACACTTCAACGTCCAAGCATATTGGATTGCTAGAACTCAGATTTTGGATGCTACTCACACGAATTGGATTCATATTTTTTTTTATCTTATATCACGGTTTATTTTCTTGTACAACATATGGGTATTCACGATCGGCGATAACAATTAGCCACTCCTCACAGATGTTCACACAAAAATTGTCGTGAATGAAGTTCAAATTACTAATCTCATAATTAAAACGCACGTCGATCAACTACCATGATAATAAATCCTTGTGTTTTTGTTTCTAAGAGGTCGCTTGGAAGTTGTGATTGTTAAACAGATTCGTTGTTGTGAATGTATGTACAATATTCTACATGTATAGTAGAATTTGATGCATTGTAAAATACAACGTCCGGTATGTGTGATTGTGTGTCACTTCAGCTAAAAGGTGAGACAAAACAATTCCAACTCAACAATTACTGCTAAGAGTTGAGATATAACAATCACTCGATTTGAGTGATAGTTTTTGTCACATAACAAAAACAATCCATGTTATTGTTTCTGCTAAAAAAATCAAAAGAATGATTCATTCTAAATAATACATGTATAGTAACTATCTCACCAAAACAACCATTCCTAAAAAAATCAATAACTTCCAAACGAGCACTAAGTTATGATGAGTTGCCATTGTGGTTCAATTGGGCTCCAATGCGGATCCCACGACCAAATGGAACCATAAATTATTTTGGACTTTCGGCCCAACAACTTCAAAAGAAAAAAAATATATAATAGTTCATTGTTCGAAGCGGGAATTAATCGGGTCATCTCTTATCTTTTCCGGGTCCCATTCTTTTCTTTCTTTTCGAATTCATTTTCCAGTTCGCAAACCCTTCCTACCAAATCTCCGACCGACTCTTCCCTCAACTCGCCGCCGTCCTTCTCCATAGACCCTACTCCGGCGCCGTTGTTTCCTGCGATTCTCAGTCGTAGAATACCAGCCGTCATTTAAGGTTTGCTGTTTCGATCTCTTTCCTAACCAAGCTTGTTCCATTTATTAGTTCCGATGTCAGGACTTCGAATTTAGAATCTCGATGTTGAATTCCATTCGTAGATGCTATTGCGATATCAAGCGATCTATTTTCTTGGGCCAAGAGATGGTTTTCCCAATTTGTATTTGTGATGGTTTGTTCAGCTAGGTGCTGAGTGGAGAGATGGATCCAGATTCAGTGAAATCGACTTTGTCCAATTTAGCTTTCGGGAATGTAATGGCGGCAGCGGCTCGCGACTACCAGAAGGTTTGGACTTTCAGAATTTTCACCATTTCTCTTTGATTATGAATCTGCAATGCCGATTTTCCCAAGTTTGTCGTGAATGATTTACTGACTGCATCCCTTTCAAAGTAGTTTATTGTTTGCCTTCTCCGGCCCCTGGTTGATCTTCGGTGCGCCTTTCCGTACAGTTAATTCAAAAGTTTCGAACTTTATGCTTGTTTTGTGTCCAGATGCAATGGAAGCTAGGATGAGTGGAACTTACCGTTCTGTTCTAATTGTTGGGGAATTTTTGTCTATCTGCAAAGTCTATGTTCCTACATTATCAGTGAATCATTTGTTTTGTTGCATCCCTTTGGAGTGGCTTGTTTGTTTTTCCTTCGCCGGGTTGATCTTTGGTGTGTTCAGACTTAGTTACTTCAAAAGTTTTGAACTTTATGCTCGTCTTTTGTGCTAAGGCGGCTTTTTCTCTTTCAAAAGGATTGATGAACAATTGAGTTGACTACTTTGAGTCCATCATTCCTGATAAGCCGGTGCCCATTGCCTACTATAGTCCTTGATGGATCCCTCGTTGTTGATTTTACAGGAAATACTTGCTCAAGAGAAGGCTCAGCCTTCTGCAAACCAAGAGATTGACCTTGATGAGTTGATGGACGTAAGTTTGTTGCTGCATCTGTCTATATAACTTCTGTGGTACCTTTCCCACTGTCTCGAGCTAATTTCGATTACTTCCCATTTATAGGATCCAGAGCTAGAAAAACTACACGCTGACAGAATCGCTGCACTGAAGGTGAGCAAGTAGCTCCTGGCAATCTCTTAAAAGATCATTTATTGTTTTCTTGATATTATCCTGAGCTCTCTGAAGTTTATAAAGTAATCACCATAGGGTTGTGCTTGAAATAGAGAGAAGCTGAGAAGCGAGAGTCCCTAAAGAGGCAAGGACACGGAGAATACAGGGAGATAACTGAAGGGGATTTCTTGGGTGAAGTCACGAAGGGTGATAAAGTCATTTGCCACTTCTATCACAAGGAGTTTTATCGCTGCAAGTATGTTATTGTTTACTTCACACTCTTCACATTTTTTTGGCTCAAGGGAATTCGAAACTTGTGTTATTGGCTGTTGTTTGTTCATTTTTGCAGGATAGTGGATAAGCATTTGAAGGCTCTGGCTCCGAAGCATGTGGATACCAAGTTCGTGAAGCTGGATGCTGAGGTCTGTCTGCTGATACCCTTTGTTTTGCTCATTGATGCAAGTTAGCATCCTGATTGATTTTGTACTGTGTTAATTGCAGAATGCTCCCTTCTTTGTTGCTAAACTTGGAATAAAAACTCTGCCTTGCGTCATACTATTCAGGTCAATACAGAATAGTTCCTTTTATCTGAAAATGTATACTCGGTCCTTCCTGTACTGAAAGCAGCAAAAAAGAATCATGTTTTAGGAAAGGGATTGCATCGGATAGACTGGTGGGATTCGAAGATCTCGGTGGTAAAGATGACTTCCCAACTACAAGGATCGAGAACTACTTCATAAAGAAAGGTAGGAACTTTATCTACTAGATGTATGCATTCACGAGAATCCAGTCTCGTGGCATTCAAGTCTATGAAGCTCAACTGCTCTTTCTTGTGCAGGTATCATTAGCGAGAAGAAGAAAGGCAACGAGGATGACGAGGAAGAGTATGACGAAAGCCGTCGCAGGACAGTGAGATCGTCTTTGGATGCTGATTCTGACTCGGATTAAGTGAGGAAGAGAAGTATGCAGCAGCGGGTCACTTCTCTGATTCGTAAAATGTACTTTTGTTATAATGTCGATAAGAGAAGCAGGCTCTTGCCTTCTGAAAGTTCAGCCTCATAGCAGTAAAGAGAAGTTGAGCCTCGTAGCAGTGAAGAGTAAACCCTTCTTCTCCTGATCGGTTGAGTGGGATTCCTAACTAGCTCAGCTGCTGTATTTGGTGTTAACTAGAGATTCTAGTTTGTATGGTTGGGAGTAGGGTTGCAAATGAGCCGAGTCGAGTTTTACCCCACTTTGAGTCGAATCGAGTCGAGCTCGAGCTAACTTATTTAATAATATCTTGACTTTTATTTGGTACTTCATTTTGTATATCATGACACATATGATTTATTTTGTTAGCTAATTTCATATGATACTTTCCGCGGCCCGCAAAAAAGTGCTCATCCTCGCGTTAGTCAGTTAGTACTATAAAATCAGGCACCATCCATCTATCGAAACCTATTCCAGATCACAGCCATGGCAGGCGAGGATGAGCACTATACGGTTCTGGGGCTGCCTTCAGGAGAAGATGGGTTTAAGCTGTCGTCAGAGGAGATTCGTCGAGCGTACAAGAGGCCCGACGACGAGAAGGCAAAACAAAAGTTCCAGAAGCTGCAATCCTCCTACCAAGTGCTCAAGGACCACACATCGCGCAACCAATACCATCGTCGCCTTCGCCTCAAGATACTGCAGGTTCGTCGTCGTCGTTCCTCCTCCGAGCCAAAGAAGAAGAAGAAGCAGCAGCAGGCCCACCGCCCCAATGTAAGTCTTGTGGAGCAGATCATGCGGCGGCGCAGGACTGATGAGGAGCAGCTGAGGCGAGATCTGGAACGACGGCGACTTCTATTTGAAGCGCTCAAGCAACGTGCTAGAAAGTAGAAACCAACCCTGGTTTCTATGATACTTTATTATTAGTGTTTTCCCCGCTCGATCTTTTCCCATGTAATATTGCTACTCGGCCCTTGAAGTTTGCTCAGCCCCATCATACCTTGTGCTTTACTCAACTATTAATATTGAGGGTCGTAGGGATTCGAGCACATGGCCACTTGGGCAAACCACTCTCTGGTGCCATGTCATAAACCAGTTGGTCCCCATAACTCGAGTTATTGGGAGAAGGTTAATTATAGATCTTATACCACTCTCTAACAGGTTTTGGCGTGAACGATATATGTATCGGCGTGAATGATGATGAATGTGCATGAATCATATGGATATCAGAGTGAATGGTTATGAATTTGTGTGAATCGTATAGTTTTGGCGTGACTGGAGATTAAAGTGCGTGAATCAGATGGTATTGATGTGAATGGTTATGAATTGGCGTGAATCGTATAGTTTTGGCGTGTCTGGAGATGAATGTGCATGAACCAGATGGTATTGGCGTGAACCATATAATGTTTGCGTGAATCAGATAGTGTTGACGTGCTTGCTCTCATCTTATGACACTCTCCTTCAACCTCTCACATCATAACATTCGAGTTGATTGAGATGTTGCGACTCTGAGCTCGAGACATCCAAACTAGAATAAGATTCTCAACGTCGTATCTTGTATCTTTCTCTTCGTACGTACACATCTTTTGTGATCATTATATTATTTCCCATTTTAAATCAAGAAAAGGGATTTACATAATTTTTTTTTGGGAAATGTATAGATAATACTAAAGAAAAGAAGCCTTAATGATGAGATAAGACTGGTGGTGGTAATAGGCAGAGAGGGAGAAGGGCAGGGCATCAAAAGGAACAACATGCATACCTCAACTCATATCCTTTGATTGAAAATTCATAAAAAACAGTTCCACATAGAAAAATTATTTATTACACCAATCAAATTAAATTCTCTTTCAACTTTTATTCAAGTAACTCTTTTCCTATTTTTTTTCTTTCCTCCAGTTGATGAATGATATGAAGGAAGGAGGCTCTAGGCTGTGACAGGACCAAAAGGATGCAATTCAAAGCAGCCTCTCAACTCAAATCAAACCATCCATAAATAGAGTTTGATTCCCCTCTCTGCTCTTGCTGGAATCCTCCACCATGTTCTGCCTTTAACAAGTAAAAAACCACACAGCACTTTGCTGTAAAACCCATCTTCTGATTTTTCACTTCTGCCAATTTTGCAGCAGGTGGTAGAGCTATGAGGCTACGCTACTACTAGCCCTAACTAGCCATCCATGGATGTCAGTCTTCTCTGATCTCTTCTCCCATCAATTTCTGCAACTTCCCTCAGATCTTCATATTTTTCCACCTTTCCTTAATTGCTCTGTACTTGTGCTCTTCTGGAAAGCTTGTTGATGCTAATATGAAAGGCTTCTGGAAAGCTTGTTGATGCAACCAAGTGACACTTGAAAAGTATCTTTTACTCCCTCAATTATTAGTTTATTACACAGTACTCAACAAAGCCATCACTCCAGTCCAGGCTCCAATGCATTACCATAAGATGTTTTACCAGTCAAATCCAATATTTAAGTCACGAAACTGTATCACTGATTACTGATTAGAATAAAATCCAGAGTATTTAGGTACTCACTGGTAAATATATTTGTCTGCAGGTCTTTCATCATGTTTTCTTTCCTTCCTTGTCCATCTATATCTCTGATCTGATCTCTCTCTCAAGTCTCCAGTCACTCTGCCCAATTCTCCAATCCCACCTGACACCCTCTCTCTCTCTCTCTCTCTCTCTTGTCTCCCCATTTCCATTTGTTCCTCTTGCAATCTACAAAAGAAAAAGAGAAGATCACTACACAGAAAGAAAAGAGATCAGAGAGCTGGCACAAAAGCTAGCTCCCTGAAAAGAGAAAGAGAGCAAGCAAAAGTAAATCATTTTAAAACTGTATAAAAATAATACATACACACACAACGGCTTTTCTCCCGTTTCCCTTTTGCTCTGCTTCTCCCCCTGCTTTTACTGGTTCTCCTCTCTCACTCTTTCCCTTCCCTTTTCGATTTATCTCCCTACCCCCTTCACCTTCAGTTTACGTCTCTTCCATGGCTGTAGAACATAATCACCGCCATCATTGATCAAGGCTTTTTAACCTTTTCGTCCCAACCCCAAATTATGGCTTCTTCTTCTTCCACAAAGATCCTCCTTCCTCTGTTTTTCTTCTTCATCATTTCCCCTGTTTTCCTCTCACTCTGTTCTTCCTACGAGCCTCGCAACCACGAAGGTAAAAGTAAAAAAAACTAAAAAAGTTAGAATCTTTTCACCATTTCCATGTTCCAAACTCGATTTGTCATCCGGTTTTTTCCTGGGTTTTCGTTGTAGTCGAAGCTCTGATGAGCATAAGGCAAGGGCTGAACGATCCCCATGGAGTTTTCAAGAACTGGGATGAAGACTCTGTCGACCCTTGCAGCTGGGCTCTGGTCACATGCTCCCCTGAGAATCTCGTCATTGGCTTGTAAGTGTTTTTTCCCCCCTCCATCCGCTGTCTCTTTCGGCTTGTTTGGTTCCCGAGAAAATGAAAACACCTCAGGAAGTAAAGCTCAAAATTTTCTTCTCTGTGGTGTTCTAACGGCAGGGGAGCTCCCAGTCAATCTCTGTCCGGAACTCTGTCTCCTGCGATAGGCAATCTCACCAATCTCCGCCAAGTGTGAGGAATTCAATTTCCAAAATGTTAATTTCCCATTTCCTCGTCCTGATAAGAATCCCATTTGCTAAGAATTCCAAATTCTGCCCTTTTCTGTGTGTGTGGTTTGAAGGTTGTTGCAGAACAACAATATCTCAGGCAAAATCCCACCAGAAATGGGGACTCTGCCGAGGCTGCAAACGCTGGACCTTTCCAGTAACCGGTTTTCTGGGTCGGTTCCTGACTCTTTCGGTCAATTAGTCGCCCTCGAATACCTGTGAGTGTGTGTATCTGAGAGAAAAAACCAAAAACCATCCATATGAATTCCTGCCCTATTTCCCGGGGTTTTCAATTTTCATTTGTTGTTTATAGTATTTTTTTTTTTTTGGGGATTCTAACGTTTACTGTTGTGTTCTGTTTTTGTTGGGTTGTGTCATCATGGAAATGAGGCTAGGAGGCTGAACAACAATAGCTTGTCTGGCTCTTTCCCACTGTCCTTGGCCAAAATCCCACGCCTTGCTTTCTTGTGAGTATATCAGTATCGAGTTTCTTTGAATGCCACTGTTGCACAGATTAATATGGAACAGTTTTGAGACAGACTCTTTCACGGTTTCATCGTTAAACTTTAAATCGTTAGGCATGTCAGTTGTTCGATTTAGAAAGGACCAATTTTTGATTCATACGTTACATCTAACGACTTTTCGGTTACTCGAACTAAATAGGTAAATTTCGTTAACAATCATTTCAAAGTTCTATCATTAAACCTTAAAACCGCTTGATAGATGAAATTATTTTGATGTGATTCTTTCACAACGAATTACTGATATTTCCATAAATCTCCAAAGTTGTCGACTTTCAAAATAACTATGAAATAATTTTGCTACGAACTTTGTACGATTTTATGGTTCGATCGTTAGACTTAGCGGATTCGGTGTTTGATGCAGTTTAACTAGCTTCAAAATTTCTTTTGTCATTAAGCCATTTGTCCTCACTGTAGTATTTTTGTTGGTATTCCATGGCGTTTCAGTGCCTAGAGAACCGAAACAGAACCAGCTGATGAACAGATAAATGAGCAGGAAAAAAAGTCTTCCCTGATACTCAGCAGCACTTTTTTTTCTTCTTTCTATCTCAGAATCTCTGATAATTATTGCTTCTGTGGGCATGTTTCAGGGACTTGTCTTATAATAATCTCACTGGACCAGTTCCCAAGTTCCCCACAAGAACATTCAAGTAAAGTGTAGCAAAACATTGTTTCCTGGGATTTCCAGTTTGGTTGTATCTGATTGGTAAAAAAAAAATCACTTTGGCTTAACATGTTTTTGGTCTTTTGTTCTTGTTGGTAAATATTAAAATGCAGTGTGGTTGGTAACCCATTGATATGTGGAATCAGCAGCAGCAGCAGCAGCTCTACTGGTAAGGAAGGATGTTTTGGTTCAACCAGTTATGGTCCTCTTCCTTTCTCTCTTGGTTCATCTCCTGGTAAATTTTCACTCCTTTCTATTTACTGTTTCGCGTGAACGATCTAACTAACGTAATAGACTAATAGTCATTTCGCGTACGAATGATGATGCGTGCTTCATTTCCAGGGAAGCACAAATCCAAGAACATTGCCATTGCTGTTGGAGTCAGTTTCAGCTTTGTCACTTTCTTGATTCTGGCGGTTGGAGTACTTTGGTATAGAAGGAGACATAGAAGCCATACTGTGCTCAACATTAATGGTGAGATAGTGAAATTGATCCTTCCCAAACCAATGTGTATGACCTGCAACCCCTAATAACCCAACCGATACAGTCCACTACCTAGCCTGACCGGTTTGCCACCTCAATTACATTTCAGACTTCAACTGTCTGTCCAAAACCTGAAATTCTTGGTTTTCCTGTGGGGTTTGATATGTTTTCAGATAAACAAGAAGAGGGGCTAATAAGCCTAGGCAACCTGAGAAGCTTCACATTCAGGGAGCTCCAGCTAGCTACAGATAACTTCAGCTCGACGAACATACTTGGCTGTGGAGGGTTTGGCAATGTCTACAAGGGTAAGTTGGGGAATGGGACATTGGTGGCAGTGAAGCGGCTCAAGGATGTGACTGGTAGGGCTGGCGAATCACAGTTCAGGACGGAGTTGGAGATGATCAGCCTTGCAGTTCACCGGAATTTGCTCAGGTTGGAAGGGTATTGTGCTACAAGTAATGAGAGGCTGTTGGTCTACCCTCACATGGTTAATGGCAGTGTGGCCTCGAGGCTTAGAGGTATGTTACTACTTGGTACTTAAAATACTCTGGTTCATTGCATACTATTTGGGTGTTTGTGTACTATGTCGTTTTAAACGGATCGATTTCAGAGGAACTTGATGATCAATGACTATGTGCAGCCAAGCCAGCGTTGGACTGGAATACAAGGAAGAGGATAGCAATAGGGGCAGCAAGGGGACTTCTCTACCTCCATGAGCAATGTGACCCTAAGATCATTCACAGAGATGTGAAGGCAGCCAATGTACTCCTTGACGACTACTACGAGGCTGTAGTTGGTGACTTCGGCCTCGCAAAGCTTCTCGATCATGCTGACTCACATGTCACGACTGCTGTACGTGGCACGGTGGGCCACATTGCTCCCGAGTACCTCTCCACTGGCCAGTCGTCGGACAAGACAGATGTGTTTGGGTTTGGAATCCTTCTGATAGAGCTCATCACAGGGATGAGAGCCCTTGAGTTTGGGAAGAGTGTCAATCAGAAAGGAGCTATGCTTGAATGGGTAACCCCTTAGCTACATAAACATACCCACATTCTGTATAGTAAAACTGTTAGAACTGACATTTCCTTGTGCTTAAAACTAGGTGAAGATCATCCAGCGAGAAAATAGAGTGGAAGAGTTGGTGGACAGAGAGCTAGGAATCAGCTACGACAGGATTGAAGTTGGTGAGATGCTACAAGTAGCCCTTCTATGCACTCAGTACCTCCCAGCCCATCGTCCCAAAATGTCCGAAGTGGTCCGCATGCTTGAAGGCGATGGCCTAGCCGAGAAATGGGCAGCTTCGCACAGCATTCTTCTAACCACTGATCATCATCATCCCACCATGAACTTCAACCACCACAAGAGGCCCACGAGAACATTATCATCGAAGAAGCACGACGAAAATGGATCGAGCAATGATCGTTCCAGCAGTTGCATGCTTGGTGGCATGACCATGGCTGATGATGACTATGAAGATGAGGATGATGATGAACATTCCTTGGATTCCTATGCCATGGAGCTCTCTGGTCCCAGGTAGATAGATCAGATTTACAAGAAAATGATGACTACTAGTCTACTACATTGTGTGTTCCATTTTCTTCTTCCAGCTCTTAAGTCTTTGGGATGATCAATTCTTATACTACAAAGATCAAATCTTTCTTGCTTAACTAGATGAAATTGTATGATATGTAGTGTGGGTTGGTTTTATATTTTCTGGGTTGCAATGTAAATATGGCATATTTTGGTGTGTGGGGAAATGCAAGAACATTATTGGGCAGTGGTTATTTGAGAAGAGGTTTCAATATTTTTAGGAAGTACACTTTTCCGTTGTGTTCTTTCTTTCATCAGCAAAAGCTACTACTGGCGGAGACCTCTTCTCAGAGATCAGAGATTCCCCTAGTCAAAAGGGGGTTTGATGACTGCAAGGCTAAGCTGTTACAGGTCGTTCTCTGTTGCTTCTGACTAACCATAACTCTGAATCATGTTGATCAAGCAACTCAATCGACCTCTATATTGTGATGATACTAAATTCGTATTAAAACACTACGACAGACTCAGAAGCTATGGCCAATTAAGGATGCTCGACACATGAATTCCATGCAGCTATCGATATAAAATAAACGACTCACCAATCTAATGTACAGCTGAAGAAACATGACTCAGTTGAGGTTAGAGCGAACAAGAAAAATTTGACATAGTGATTCATACAAAATGCCACTCATGATTAGCGATTTAATCACTTTTGTGCACCAGGATTGTTCCTCTGCCATTCACAAATCAAACCACCAGCAAGGTACAAAGGTAGTTTAATTTTGATACATCTTCCCCTTTCGCGGTTTTGCCTCAAAGCCCTGTGTTTGTAAACTGTAAAGATTGTACCTTTTGGCTGCAAATTCGAGATCCCATAGAGCTTCCTTCATTTCTGAAGCATTGCAAGGCCTGCATTTTACTCAAAACATGGGTCTTCAAAGCTCAAATCTTACAAACAAGACAACAGGTGAGCTGAATTGATTCCCTTCCACCATTAACGCTCTATCTGGATTGTGACATGGCTAATGTTGTATTCCCTCTTGATGTAGTTTATAACATTGTCCAGCACCACGTCAGCGTTCGCTTCGGGCCTGATTTTGACATGACAAGCCAAGAGGATCTTCCCAACCGTGATGGCCCATATATGCAGCTCATGGATGGCCACCACTTCTTCCATCTCCAGAATCCCCTTCTCAACCTTTGTTGCATCAACCTCTCTTGGTGTGCTCTCCATCAAGACGTCCAGAACACTTCTCAACATCTTGATCGTCGTGCCCATAACTATAACTGAGAAGGCTAGGGTGCATATTAGATCAACTATCTTCCATTCAGGCTTGTACCATATGACTGCTCCTCCAATCATTACTCCTATGCTCTGGATGGAATCCCCAAGGACGTGAAGATAAGCTCCCTCGACATTTATGTTCTTTTTCTTCTGTTTCTTCTCTCCCTTTTCCTTCTTGTCCAGCAGTGGCTTTGCACTCTCTTCATCAACATGTTGGTGCCCTTCTTCTAAATGATCATGATGATCTTCATGACTGTGATCATGGTCATGATGACCATGGCCGTGACTGTGGCCCTGATCATGACCATGGCCGTGCCCGTGATCATGGCCATGGCTGTGACCGTGATCATGGCCATGGCTGTGACCGTGATCATGACCCAGCAAAAACGCCATGATAATATTCACCACCAGACCAAATGCTGCAACCAAAAACATCAGGAAGCCATCCACCTCACCTGTGTTATAAACGAGCCTAACAATCGCTTCATACACGATTATCCCAGTGAGCAACCATATGATCTGCATCGACACCAGCGCGCCAAGAATCTCGATTCTGAAAAAACCATACGACTGACGTGGAGTGGCTTCCCAACTAGCAGCCCACAGCGAGAACAACGAGATGGCAAATGCCGCGACATCAGAAAGCAGATGTGCAGCATCCGTCAATATTGCTAAACTATTAGCTTTGATCCCTCCAACAACTTCAACAGCCATGAAAAGCACACAGAATGCCACTGCCATCAGGAGCTTCCGCATCGAAGCTGTTCGTTCTTTGGCCTCTTCGGAATTACTGCTTAGTGCATCAGAGAAGCCACAGGGTGCCTCTGCACATATCTTGTATCCCCCAACATTGTTATTGCTATCTGAAGCAAGGTGGGCATCTATTTCGATGATCTGTCTATGTCTTGGACTCTGGCCTTCCATCTGACAAAATTTCACAGCAGCAGGAACATCAATACTACAAGAACTCTATATTCATCATAACCATGTAATTTCCATCGGATACAATGAACATCAATAAGCAGGTTTTCACAAGACAATACACAGAAACTCGTTAAGAGTGACTGTATGGGTTAGGGTTATGGCAGTTTGCCAGTTTCCCAAAGTTACATTCAGCATAAAGGAAGCAACATAAAGAATGTTTCAATTTCTCCTCGGTCCTTATAATCTACTGCCAAAGATCACAGGTTGAGGTCCAACAAGAAAAGATCACAGCACAGAGGCCAAGAATTCATTAACAGAATGTAGTTCACACAATCCTCGGTGATAAGACGAAAAAGCTTTAAACTTTATCGGCGACAGAGCAATCGGCCGGCACCACTCTTCATCACAGTTCTATCAAATCACAACCAGGCCAAGAAATGACCGAAGCCAACAGCGAAGGAGTAGAAAACAGTTGTTGAAGCGAGAAAAGGGGGAAGGCCCTTACGATTGAACGGCAGAGCACGGCAGGGGCTCTCCGGTTTGGCCGAGGATGACGACGGCGGAGTCACCGGAGGGTTGCCGAAGAGTTTGCGGAATCTCTCCCTCTCTTTCTCTATCTCAACGATGATGAGTCTCCGTGGCGCAAATGACTCTCGCCAATTTCCTAACTTTGTAATTGTATTGGTCCAAAATCTCTTCTCAGCTTCGAATAAATTACTGATATGATCATCCCATAAAGAGAATCTTACCACATATCCTGTTGTCTTTCTCTAGTTGATGATTCTTTCTATCTTTTTTTTTTTTTGGTAGAAATGATTCTTTCTATCTAATTCCTAGAATAATTAAAAAGTGTAGATGCAAATCCAAACTCAACTAGTAGTATTTTGGAGGTCGAATAATTTACATCATTAGCAGAATCATTTTAAAGATGAAGTCCACTTGAAAATGAATTATTAAACTTTGTATGGATTAGAAGTTATATAACTTTTCATTTTGGATTGAAGATTGGATCTCGTGGATTTTAGATGAACTTTCTCGAAATATAACATTTTGGATAGATCCCCTGAAAAATTCACAAAAAAAGAAGAAGACAGAATTAGAGTTAGACCTTCTTCAGCAGTGAGGCTCACGCGTCAGAACAACTTGGTGGCTCAACGAACTCAACTTGCAGGCTGACTCGCTTTATGCTCACGGACATCCTATTTAGTAGATTGTGGACTTAGAAGCCATTTAGGACTGGTCGAAGATGGGTTCATTAAGTGTGGTGTGACTTTGACCACAAATGAAATTTGACTCGTGTTGCAGTTGGTAGTTTGCTTGTTGGTGAACTTTTCCCGACTCTATTTTGTTAGGCTGATTAGTGAATTGAGCTCAAATAAGATCGCAAGCTCATTAGTGAATTGAGCTCGAGGCGATACTTTAGTAAACAGATCGAACTCAAACTAGACATTTCAAAACTCAAGTGAGTTTGTCAGTCATCTTTTACTAGTTGAGCTCAAACCGAGTAAAAAATTCAACTCAACTCCACTCTTTTGCAGCCTTACATTAATGCTAAAATTTGTGTAGATACAAGACTACCACATAGTACCGTCTTTTTTTTTATGCATAATTAATCACTTTTAGTGCTTCACTTCACAAGTTTACATAAATTTCGATGGCTTCCAATGCAATTAGCCATCTTCCCTGTAAATAACTAAATATGGTTTTATTATCCGAAAGGAACTATTGA
Organism: Linum tenue; assembly: GCA_946122785.1. Classification (NCBI taxonomy): domain Eukaryota; kingdom Viridiplantae; phylum Streptophyta; class Magnoliopsida; order Malpighiales; family Linaceae; genus Linum; species Linum tenue. The sequence goes on along the minus strand of CAMGYJ010000006.1, from coordinate 941,642 downwards.
CTTCACTTGTAAGCATCTGGTAACGGAAGAATTTCAGTTACCATTTCCACCCATTCCGTTTTCTTCCCGGAATTCCAATCCCCCAAAATCAAAAATACAAAATCCAAAATCCGTCAAAGCTGCAACAATGGCGGCTCATCAGTCCTCCTCCTCTCCATCCTACTCGGTTCTGTGCGCTTCTTTCAATCAGGACAACAGGTGAGCTGAATGAAACATCTCAAGCTTCAAGAAGGGTTTTCTTTCTTTCTTTCTCTTCTTCTCTCAGAGGTCTTATTGAATTTCCACCATGAATTCACAATTTCGGCAGTGGGTTCGCGATCGCCACCAAAGACGGCTTCAAAATCTACGATTCCAGCACCGGCCGCCTCTGCTACGAACGAGGCAAGTTCTCCCTTTCCACATCAAGAAATTAGCTTTCCCTCAGTTCATCAATTTGTTGGGGGTGATTTCTGAAATTGTGTTGTTTGTGCGGGGGGAATTCCGATCTTTAGCTGTTGGAGCGTTCGTGATTGTGGAGATGCTGTATAGCTCTAGCCTTCTCGCCATTGTTGGAGCTGGTGAGCAGGTTCGTTTGGCTTTGGAAATTTTGGGGGTGTATCACCGTTTTCTCCTTTATCTGTATGCAAGTTTTGATCTTTTTACGCTTTCGTGAATTGGGTGTGAAAAAGCAGCCATCTTTATCACCAAGACGACTCTGTCTGTTCAATTCCACCACTGGAACTTCTCTCCGTGAGCTGAATTTCCTCACTTCTATCCTCGCAGTTCGCTTGAACAAGAAAAGGTGACTGAAAAATGTATTCCAGGTGTTTGAAACTTGGTTCTACAGGACCAAATAGTTAGCTTGCTCACTGTTTTTCTTCTTTTGGGATGTTAAACTCGTTGCAGGCTTGTGGTGGTTTTGCAAGAGAAGACCTTTATCTACGACTCGAACAGCCTAGCTATTTTGGACACCATTGATACGATTCCGAATCCAAAAGGTATTGGTTATTCTGTATTGAAGAACACACTTGCATTACCATGTCCAGAGACTACTTGAGGGGTAGCATTTTCGATATGTATTGAACTTGGGGTTGTTTGTTCATCATACCTTAAGTTGGTAAACTATGTAAACCATGTCTTTTAGTTAACTCAACTCTTTTCATGATTATGAACTTACAGGGCTTTGTGCATTCTCCCCTAGTTTGGATGGTTGCTTTCTGGCACTTCCTGCAAGTACGAGTAAAGGATCGGTTTTGCTGTACAATGTCATGGAAGTCCATTTACACTGCGAGGTTGTGGTTGATAATGGTATCTCTACCTATTTTTAAATGATTCAACATGCGAATTCCGCATCCTCTCTCAATGTTCTAGTTCTGCTTGCGAATTTGTGATTATATCATGGAATTCAATTGCAGATAGATGCCCACCGTGCACCCTTGGCTGCAATGTCTCTTTCTTCCAGTGGGACATACGTTGCAACAGCTTCCGAACAAGGAACCATAATCAGAGTTCATCATGTTCTTGACGCGACAAAGGTGGAATTCCAATCACCAGCTTCCTTTTGATCATTAATTATAGTTGCATTGGGCATAACTAGGCTCTCTCTGTTGTCTCTTTCACTCATGCAGTCATATAGCTTCCGTAGGGGAACATACCCATCCACAATATATTCCTTGTCATTTGGACCATCTTCGCAGCTTCCAGACATTCTTGTAGCAACTAGCTCTTCAGGTTCCGTTCATGCCTTTCCCCTGAGCATGGCTGTAAATCAGAGGTGAGGGAAACAATGTTATTAGTTCTGCTGATCATTGCCATTTTCGATTTTTTCATGTTGAATCTCTTTTGGGTAGCAGGGGCAAGAGATCGACGAGCTTTCTGGGATCCATATTGCCTGATTCAGTGAACGATGCATTGGATCCGGCTTATCACCACGTTCTTCACCGAGCGGTTCCGGCTGGAGTGAGAAGGTAAAAAAGATAGTCCATTTAACGGTTTCTTTTTCGCTGCTGTAGAACTAGTCCAATTCTTTGATTATCACTTATTTCTTCCATGTCCTTATGATCTCGCCATTCACTGCAGCTATGTAGTTGTGCGCAAGGTTGAGAAAGCTGCTGAAGCACCAGCAACTCATGTTGCTATAGGGTTAAGGTAGTAAAGACCCCTCTTTCTCACCTCTGATAAACTAGCTATGTTTACGATCGGCTGAAGTCACCTTAACTTCCTCCTGTATGTTATCTTTTCAGGGCCACCCTTGCAGTGATAAACTATAACGGGTACTTTCAAGAGTATATTTTAGATTTCAATGGCCCAAGCGATCCGAAATGGAGTTTGGAGCGCGAATTTAATCTTTTAGCTGCCAGATCAGGCAATGAACAACATTTTCAAATGGTGTGATGAGGATGCATACGCTCTCAGTAAGCTGTTGTTGTCAATTAATAACCTGTTGTGCATAGTTCTTCAAAACTTCCTTTGAAAAGAAGAGGAAGAAAAGCTTGGCCAAATTCTGGGGATGATTCTTCTGGTCTTTGTATATAACCATGGAACAGAAACCAAACTGTTTCAGGGATCCTGATGAAGTCTTCCCTGTTTTTGCTGTAGAATTTGTTTCCAGCATTGTAGGGATATATAGAAACTAGATTGTAGAACAGAAAGGGACATCATGGTGCAAAGACGGGCGAAATAGTAACGATTCACACATATTATAGTGGTTGTATGTATACATGTTTGTGAAACGGTACCTGTCTCCTCTGTTCCTGAGCAATTTAACTCGAGATCTCTACAGCCAGAACTCATCCTTGTCACTGATAATGAAATCATACCAGTTTGGCAACCGATACACGACATATGATGACTGTACAGCAAGGTTTCTGAAATCTGCCTTGCAAGTTCACTTTTAGTTGAACCTGGAGAACTGAATGCAGTAATGTTTTGGACGAGTGAGCTTAAGGGAACTTGTAGACGTCAGAAGCCCGCACTCGATCATATATACTGACTTGATAAAGAGCAGGGCGCCTAAGTTAGATAGTTTATAGAAGAAAGTAAAGTGTATAGAGGTTAGATAGTGTAACCAATCTTCAATGCGATCAACCATATTTTTGTGAGCATTAGTGAACATGTTATGCGATATGATCTGTGTGTTAGGTATGAACCTTTTCCTGCATACATGTAACATCTTCTTTTCTACACTTGCAGTGATGTGACACAATGCTTGTTTGAGGTGTGAAGCGTTCCCAGATCGACAACATAAGCACGAAAAAATCACCAGAACTAAAATACACGTCATGCTAGGATTGCACTCTTGCCATGGTACTATCGACCTACAAGTCCATCGTAGCATAACATTTCAAATCCAACTTACCTTTTCTTATTTGTCTCCGCACAGTTACAAGTTACAACCCAATTCCTGCCCGAATGATGTATTCTTCCAATCAACTAATTTACAAATTCTCCTAACTAAAAGTACACACATTTTCAAAACAAGCACATTATACAGATTCCCCCCTGCTTTGAATGCACACATTCTCAGACAACGCACATTCTTAAGAATCAGATATAACGGGTTCCAACTTCCAAACGACCCCTTAGTCTGCCATACATCCCAAGCCAAAAGTCGCATCACACATGTAAACGGAAAGAAAGTAGCTTTCACTTCTAACAACTATTCCCCCTCTTTAGCAAGCTTAGACTAAGCTTGTTCAGCATCTACTCTTCTTGTCTACAAACTGTAAGTAACCTTCAAGAGGACTCAGCTTCATCTAAGTACCTAATCTAATCTCACCTGGTTCTTGTCTTGACAAACTTGCCTCGTGAAGCTTTCCTCTCCATCTTTTCTCTCTTCTTACGAGTCTTCTCATCCTCCTCAGCTCCCTGACCAACCAAAACACAGACAAAATTTCTTACTCAAATCCATTTGTGCTGTTAATAATGGGATTTGCAGTTCACCAAAGCTGGAACAGAGATTACCTCGGAGCCTTGTGGCATGAATTGTGATAATAATCCTTTGATCAATCCGGAAGATTTGTACACTCCAAATGCCGGTATCTGAACAGTCATAAGGATTACTGGATAGATAAGTACTATGAACCCCTTGCTACCTTTTCTAATATTAACACAATATCAACTCTTTTCCCAATATGATAATCCTTGTCGATGTGGAATTTAACATAGATATTCATTCACTATTATTCTATGCTCAAAACCTGCAGTCTCATTTCAATCATCGAGACCCATAATCAACTCTAGCATTGCAATAATAACTAACAAGTTCATTACTACAACACCGCCATGCTGGCAGGACTCGTAATATCTTGATTCTCGGCCAAGTTCAAGTTAAAGAGCCTCTTACCACAAGATAAGTGTACCAAAACTTATCAGACAGTATGGACGCAATCTGCACAAAGCTGGTGATGTAGATAACATCGTGAAGATAGCTGCAACCAATCGAAGAAATGAGTACTCTTTAAGCTTGTTGAAACAACTAATCTAACATTTGCAACAGACGGAAACAAGAAAACTGAGAATGCATAACTGACAATTCAACTGAAAATCAGACATACCCACATATTCCACCAGTGCTCATATCAAACCCACCATCGAAAAGCTCCCCATCATCACCATAACTAGGCTTCGCCATTGAAGCAAGTTGTTGGTAAGGTAAGTAATACGCAAGAGATGTCAGGGTCAGGCCAATCCAGTGCTTCCATGAGAAGCTCGAATGGAAAATAAGCAGCCTCACCACAACATATATGGCCTAATAACACACAACCACCAGAAATTCCCCAATTCAGCTACTTCAATACAGTAAATGAAGCAAATCCCATTTCGAAAGATAGGTTCTTTTTCGTGTGTTCCTTACATTGCAGGCGATGATGATACGGAGTAGATTAGCCATGTGGCGGGAGTTCTCTTCCTTGCGCTTCTTAGCTCCCTGATTCGCCATTTCCTTCTTCTTCTTCTTCTACTCACCAAAACCCTAAAATTTCCTCCCTTTCTCCTCTGAATTCCCTGCTTTCAAGTTCTGCGCGCCTGGGTTTTGCTTCTTCGAGCTTGGTTGGTGGCGACCTGTGCATAAGCCGTCACAAAAGCGTGAGTGGAGTCTGGATGGCAGCTGGGGAATGAAATTTCGAGCTGAAGCTGTCGAAAGTTCAGAGCTTTTTTTACTCGAGATCTTGTTGTCTGAGCTGAAAATTTTGCTAGGCGGAGAAGACGAGAGAGAGAGAGAGTGAGCGCCGGCGTTGACTCGTGGGCCGGCCGGTAACGACATTTTGGGCCTGAAAACGGGGTGGTATGGCCTAATTCAGGCCCAATGTACTCGAAGCCATGTCCACACATTTCATCACCCATCTTCACTCTCAAGGTCTTAGTGAGGAATCTATGATAATCCCATTGAAAGATTCTCTCCCAAGGTAGCACAATACATACAATTGTCCTAGTCATTTTAACTAGTGATTGGTGGGAGGAAACCATGCATGTCATTGATTTCACAAAAAACAAATAAGAATTGGACAAACAAACAATGAGACGATTTGGTTTGATACATAAGCAAACTCGAAAGAATCCAAACATTAGTTTAGTGGATTTATGTGTGTGATTCCATGATTACGTGGACTAACCCCTCCAATAATTCCAAAATATTATATCCACGTCTAGGCTAAATGAATACAAACAAAAGGAGAGGTTGCGTGATGAGACCATTGAGCGTTTATCTTAAAAAAGTCAGATCAATTAATCAATGTCTTCTTTCATTATTTGATTGGTTATGGGTTTTTTTTTTATGGTTGTGACAAGTGATATCAAATTATTAACATCACACTCTCATCTCATCATCCCACTAAAATTATCTACATCATCTTTCCAATTGATATGGTAAGATATATTGATAAGCTCTACTACTGTAGTGAATCTATTCATTCTTTCAAGTTTAGACGCGTACATCTCTTAGTCAACACGCTTTTTAGAATACATGTATAGTTCATTCACCCAACATATAACTCTTTATACGTATACCTTCAAACAATACACTCTTTCCAAGCACATATGTATTTCCCACACTAATATATTTTTAGCAAACACATTCCTTCATTGAGTTGTGAATTATGATCAGGAAACTCAAAGAAGTAGAACCAAGAAGTGCATTAAGGTAACTTTCAAAGTGGAATAAAAAAAATAGACTACCAAGAGAAAGGTAGAGACAACTCATCAATAAGATCAAAATGAGTTCACTTTCAAGATAAACAAACAACAAAACTATTTTTTTTTTTTTAATGGAAGGTCATTATCGCATTTGTGCAGTGATATGTACGTTTTTTTTTTTAGGTTTGGTGATTGAATGAGTTCCCTTTTGATCATGGCCATGTAAACTAATAAAAGAAACTTCCCATTGGAATTCAGAAATTAGGGTTTAGTGAGCTTACAGCCACTAGTGGGATTAAATAAATGTGGGTGGTCCATTGGTGATACGGATTCCATGTACATGTCCTGCAAAGGCCACAACCTAACATGTGTCCCCCTTTGACAAAAGAAAAGGAAGTTTGCACGAAATCCTTATCAAAGAAGGATTAAAGACATCTCACCAACATTTCCTATTATCCTCCCTCTCATTTATTATAATGTATGATGACCCGGTTATCATTTTCAAGAAAGATAAACTTTTGGATATGTAATTTGTTGGGCATAGGACTCGGGCCTAACCACGCCAAGGAACCGGGCGCAACTGGATGAGACCCCAACACGGCAGCGCGAGGACCCCGAGTGTGCCGCCTCATCATGGCTAACCACGTCCAGGCGCGAAGAGATGACAGGCGCTAGGGGAGGACTAGCGTAGGCTGAACCAGAAGATGAGGGAAGCGCACCTCTTCCAAGCGGGTAGTCACATCAGGGCCATGAGTGGATCTCTGACTCATCCTAGGTAGAGGGATGGCCTAAAAGCCTTAGTGTGCTAGTGGTCACATCATTGTATCCCAGTAGTCACATCACTGTATCTCTCCCTATGTCAACCACTCACCCACCACCATGAAGCCTATAAATATGGCATTTACTACGGTGGGTAGGGGGGATCGCATTTTTCACCATTCTCTCTCTACAAGAACTACTTCTCTTTCTAATCTCTTTCTCACTCAACTCTCTGATTCTGGTTCCTCTGATCTAGCCCGGCTCTCGCGTTTCTTCTCGACCCAAACTCTCCTTCGAACCTCACTCCTACACTCAGTCAGGTTCAAACAATTGGCGCCCACCGTGGGGCCGAGAGGAAACGCTGAAAAAGATCCACCAATGGCAGAGCGCAATCTTGAACAACCTGACCAAGCAACGCCGATCAAGGCGATGACTGACCCAAGGGCGTTCGCAGAAGCCAGCAACCTCAACGCGGTACTCATCGAGGAAGAAGAGCCGGAGCTGACGCCCAAAGAAATGAGGGAGCTGTTGACGAAACAAAACAACGTCATAGCCGACGTGCAGAGACAAATGAGCCAGGTAATCGCGCTCATGATGAGCAAGGAAGGCGCGCCAACGACGGACGCGACAGCGATCGCGCCTCAACAAGCCTTGGGAGAAACTTCAGGGACAATCCTGTCGTCACAACTCGCGCCAGCGGAACTTCCCGCGCGCGGGATACAGGAAGTCGAACCACCGGGGCGGGCAGACCTCAGCTTCTTGGAACAACACCTGACTCCGCAATACCGACCCAACCCGCCCAAAAGGACCCTACACCAGCCATTGAGCGCGCAAATAATGGCAGAGAACCTAACCGGAGCGCCACCAACCCTCCCGACATACAACGGCACTACCGACCCGGAGGACCACGTGAGCACTTTCTGCCTGCGCATGCAACTCCAAACCAACTCCAACGCCGCGCTATGCAGAACCTTCCCCTCGACATTCACCGGGATATGCCTCGATTGGTACAACCACCTCCCCAATGGAATCATCAACTCGTTTGAGGAGTTCATACTTCTGTTCACCACAAAATTCGCGTCCCAGAAGCGACGCCCCCTCCACCTCAAGGCCCTGATTGATATCAGGCAAAAAGACGGAGAAAGCCTGAGGGCTTTCTACGCCAGATGGTCCAGGGTAGCAATGTCCGTTCGTGACCTTACTCCCGAAACAGCCGCCCATCACCTCATGGAGGCGACCAACAATATGGAGCTCAAACGGGCCTTAGCAAAAAGGCCCGTCACGCTCTCAACGGAGTTGGAGATGAAGATCGAGAAAGCAATCACGTTAGAAGAAACCTTGGGGGCGGGATCCGTCAGACGCTTCGAACCGGCGAGAATGTCGCGAGAGGAACAGACGCGTCGACAACCCCCGACCCCCATCCCACGGGACCAACTACTTCAGATGCACAGTGGTCCGAAGCGCAACCCCCCTCCCCCACCGGAGCAGGGACAGCGCGGGCGATCGCCAGACAGGCGCGTATCCAATGCCTACACGCCCCTCAATGACTCCGTGAAGAACGTGTTCCACGTCCTCCGCGAGAAAGGATACAAGATTAACTGGCCTGCCCCGCTGAAGTCTCAACCCTACATGCGCGACCGGAGCAGGCATTGTGAATTCCACTGAGCAACGGGGCATAAGACAGAAGAATGCCGAGAGTTACGGTACGAAATAGAGGGCCTCGTACGACGAGGGTTGCTAACTGAATTCACCCACGTGAAAAAGGAGCAAGTCGAAGCGCCACAACAGCCACCCCCACCCCCACAAACCGATTACGACGATGACACAGGCGCATATGTAGTGCGCAAAGAGATCGGGGTGGTAACGGTCGAAGGAGATCGTCCCAAGAAGAAAACCAAGCGTGAGCGCGCAAAGGAGTGCGCGGCCGTCGACGCACCGCCGAAGTTCAACCTGAGCTTCGGCGACGCGGAGTTCCCACAAGGAATCCCGTCGGAGGAGCCACTCATCGTCACCGCGCTGATCGCCGCCTGCAAGACCCACCGTCTCCTGATAGACGGGGGTAGCGCGGCCGACATCCTCTTCCAGAATACCATCAACAAAATGGATATCGATCCGCGCCTAATCAGGCGCGCACACGGCAACTTGGTTGGCTTCTCCGGAACCAGAGTCCCGGTAATTGGAGTGGTCACCCTCCCAGTAGTTATTGGGGACCAGGAGCCCCGCGTCTCCAAGCAGATAGAGTTCACAATCGTCGATTGCGAATCGGCGCACAATGGCATCTTGGGCCGACCTTTCCTCGCGAAGTTCATGGCCCTCCCGTCGACGTGTCACCAGAAGCTCAAGTTTCCAACACAGGGAGGAGTCGGGGAGGCGCGAGGAACGACTTGGGAAGACCGCGTTGTGGCACGCCAAACCAACATCGTCGACACAAGAGCAGAAGAGCCCCGCCCGGAATCCATGGATTCCGATTTCGAGGTCGCGCTAAACCCTGCTGAGCCGACCAGGAAGATACGCATCTCCACTCACGTCAGCAGCAACGCAATCGAACCACTCATAACGCTGCTGAAGGAGTACAAGGAGCTCTTCGCGTGGTGCACAGAGGACATGCCAGGAGTGCCCAGGGAGGTAGCGCAGCATAGCCTCGCGGTTCCAGCCGGCGCCGAACCAAGGCAACAAGGGCGGAGGACGTTCACCGGGGACAAGCTGAAGGCGATAGAAGAGGAGGTCGCGCGCCTGCTAGCAGCCGGATTGATCCGCCCCGTGAAGTACCCGAAGTGGCTGGCGAACGTGGTCTTAGTCAAAAAATCGTCAGGAGCCTGGCGGATGTGCGTCGACTACACCACAATCAACAAAGTATGCCCGGGAGACCCTTACCCCCTGCCACGCATCGACCAGCTGATCGACGCGACCGCCGACCACGAGACGTTGTCCTTCCTCGACATGTTCTCAGGATATCACCAAATCCAAATGTCCAAGGAAGATGAAGAAAAAACGGCCTTCATGACGCCTTTCGGGAACTTCTGCTTCGTGGGTATGCCGTTCGGGTTGAAAAACGCGGGCGCGACATACCAAAGAATGATCGACGCAGTTTTCTCGCAGCAAATCGGCCGGAACATCGAGGCGTATGTAGACGACCTTATCGTCAAAACCAAGGCGGGTAAGTCACACCTGGAGGACCTACGCGAGACCTTCGAAGCCCTCCGCAAGCACAGCCTTCGCCTCAATCCGCTCAAATGTGTCTTTGGAGCAGAGGCGGGGAAATTTCTAGGGTTCATGATAACCAAGCGCGGCATAGAGGTCGACCCGAAGCAAATCACCGCGGTCCAACAACTACGAGCGCCGCGGAACGCATTGGAAATCCAATCTCTGAACGGCAAGATAGCGGCACTGGGGAGGTTCATACCAAGGTCCGCTGACAAATGCGCGCCCTTCTTCCAGACACTCAAGAACGGGACGCGCTTCGCATGATCCACAGAATGCGAAGCGGCCTTCCAGGAACTAAAGGCGTATCTTGTATCCCCCCCTGTACTGACCGCTCCCAAGCTTAATGAAAAACTTTTCTTGTATCTCGCCGTGTCAACAAGAGCCGTGAGCGCGGTTCTGATATCTAGGAGGGATGGCAGGACTGAGCAACCAGTGTATTACACCTCGCGCACTCTCGTTAGCGCGGAAACAAGATATTCCTCAATCGAGAAAGCTGCCCTGGCGTTAGTGAGCGCTTCGCAGAAACTGCGCCCGTACTTTCAAGCGCACCAGGTCACCGTCCTGACCAACCTGCCACTAAAAAAGATTCTGACTTCAATGGAAGTGTCGGGACGCATGGTCAAATGGGCGGTGGAGCTCTCGGAGTACGATATTCAATACGCGCCAAGGCCAGCAATCAAGGCCCAAATCTTAGCGGACTTCATCGCGGAAGGGGTGACCCTCGAAACAACGCCGGAGGGCGTTTGGGAAGTCTATGTCGATGGAGCGGCGAGTAAGCATGGCGCCGGAGCAGGGGTTGTGGTGCGCACACCTGCCGGCGTAATGCACGAAATCGCAATCAGGTTCAGGGCGTTGAAGACAAACAACGCCGCGGAATACGAGGCCATCTTGGCAGGGATGACGGCCGCTCACGACCTCGGGGCAAGAACGGTGCGTATACTTTCCGACTCCTCCCTGGCGGTCAACCAACTGAATGGTGCGTTCGACGCAAAGGAAGACACACTGGCGCATTACATGGAGCGCGTTAAGCAGAGGGCCACAACATTCGAATCAGTAACGTATGCACAGATACCAAGGGAGGAAAATGCGCATGCCGACGCGCTATCCAAGCTAGCAACGGCTACAGACTTCGAATCGACGCGCCTCGTGTCCGTCCAAAAAGAAGAAGATGAAACCACCCCGGGGGTAGCAGTCAACACGACCCAGCTCGTGCCATACGAAGATTGGAGACATCCAATTATGAAGTACCTCCAAGAGGGGGTGGTGCCAGAAGACCCCAAGCAAGCTTGGGCTCTAAGGCAAAAGGCAGCTCGTTGCACGCTTATCGAGGGAGAATTATACCGAAGGTCGTACTCGGGTGTATACCTCAAATGCATTGGGCAGGAGGAGGCGCACGACCTAGTGCGTGAACTACACGAGGGGCTGTGCGCAATGCACGCGGGGCCGCGCAGCATGGAGCGTACCATCCTTTTGCATGGATACTACTGGCCGCGAGTCAAGAAAGATACGAAGAGCTATACAGACCAGTGCCACAAATGCCAAGTCAACGCGCGCCAACACCATTTGCCGGCCACCGAGCTCCAGGGCAACTTAAGCCCATGGCCTTTCGCGCAATGGGGAGTTGATCTCTTGGGCCCCTTCCCAACGGCAAAGGGGAAGCGCAAATACATAATCGTGGCGGTCGACTACTTCACTAAGTGGATCGAGGCCGAGGCGCTGGCGTCCATAACGGCGCAGCAGGTAACACGTTTCTTGCGCAACAACATTTTGTCGCGCTTCGGGGTTCCGAATGCACTCATCTTCGACCACGGGAAGCAATTCGATTGCGCAGAAGTAATGGACTTCTGCGACGAGGTGGGAATCATTGCAAGATTCGCGTCGGTCGCTTACCCTCAAGCCAACGGCCAAGCGGAGTCCTCCAATAAAGCGATCTTGCATGGCCTCCACACTCGCCTGAATGAAGCCAAGGGCAATTGGGCGGACGAACTCCACACAGTGCTATGGGCGCACCGCACCACGTACAAAGTGGCAACGGGCGAAACCCCCTTCGCTCTGACGTACGGCACTGACGCGGTGATCCCCATCGAGACTACGACGCCGACCTACCGAATCACCGGGTACAACGAAGAAGCAAACGACGAGGCGCGCCTACTAGAGCTCGAGTTGTCGCAGGAAAGGCGTGAGTTGGCAGCCATCAGGCTAGCCGCCATGAAAGAACAGGTAGCCAAGTACCATAACGCGAAGCTGGTCCCGCACAAGTTGATCCTTGGCGACCAAGTGCTGCGGCGGAACTTCCGCCCTGACCCCAGGCACGGGAAGCTTGCCTCGACATGGGAAGGCCCTTACTTGATCCGCGAAGTGGTAGGCGCCAACACATTCAAACTCAGCGAGCTAGGGGGCAACAAGGTTCCAAGAACATGGAATGCGCAGAATCTAAGGAAATACCACCGCGCCGGTTAACGTGTACCACGTTTGTAATAGCGCATTAGCGCAATAAATAAAAGGACATGGTTCCACGGAACAAAACTTAGCAATAGTCCAGCACTATTCGCGCCCAATCAGTTCGAAAGAACAAAAAATTAGTATGAGTCCAGCACTCTGCGCTCAGTTCCACGGAACAAAACTTAGCAATAGTCCAGCACTATTCGCGCCCAATCAGTTCGAAAGAACAAAAAATTAGTATGAGTCCAGCACTCTGCGCTCAGTTCCACGGAACAAAACTTAGCAATAGTCCAGCACTATTCGCGCAAAAGGACACGGTTCGAAAGAACAAAATATTAGCAATAGTCTAGCACTATTCGCGCCTAAGTTCGAAAGAACAAAGATGAGCACCCAGCTCGCACACCCTCCGCGCGAGGGAACAAGGCAAAAGCAGTGGTTGTCGCTCATTCGCGCACACAAAGTTATTGCTCATTCGCGCACACAAAGAACAAAAATGAGCACCCAGCTCGCATATCCTCCGCGCGAGGGGACAAGGCAAAAGCAGTGGTTGTCGCTCATTCGCGCACACAAATTTATTACTCATTCGCGCACACAAACATAGTCGAAAATCTTTTGTTCTAATCAAGGAGGGAGCCATGATGCCGTGCGCGGCTACACACAAGAAAACAAAAAAAAAAAGAGCACAAGAAAACAACAAAACAGCTAAGGCTCAATTGGGCCACATCTAAGCAGAACCAGTATCGGGCTGTTCGCCCTCCCTGCTCAACTTGCGGCGCAATAGAGGACGCTCCTCTTCCTCGTCCTCCTCATCTTCGTCGGCCACCTCTCCATCCTTCCTCTCCTCCCCTGTCGGACGCTCAACCTCCTCCCGGCGCTCCGCTTCTTCCTCCTCCTCTTCCTCGGACTCGGAGTCAGAATCCAAAGGACGCTTCTCGCTGATCCACACTTTGACGTGCTGAACCATCTCGCGAGTGTCCCAGCGCATCCCCGGATTCTCAGGGCGGACCTTCTTACCAACCGCTATCACGGCCTTGGTCATGGCATCCGCCATGATCTTCCCGAAAGGTTGGGAAGACTTGAACTGGCGGACGGCCGCGACTTCAGCTGCGCGAACGGCCTCCGCCTTAGCAACGGTGTGAAGGCGAACAAGGTCGTCCTTCTCCTTCTGGAACTCCTCGCGAGCTTTGCGCAATCTCTCAGAAAAGGAGACTTCCAGTTCTTCTCGGAGAGCAGTGCGCTCCTCGTTCCGCACCTGCTCTTTGGCCGCCTCCACGTCCGCGGCCAATCGGCTCTGCAAAAGGCCGAGTGACTCCAGTGCCTCGTTGGCCTTAGAGGTAGCGTCCTCCGCGCGATTGTTCGCCCCGAGGACCTTCCCCTCCAGCTGCACGATTTGCGCCTCGTCGGCCTTCATCTTGGCGCGCATCGAGGCGCGCTCTTGCTGAGCGCGAAAGGTCGCCGACAAACCCTGCAACGCCACGAGTCTTAGCCAAGCAAAAAAGAAGGGGGGAAGGCTAAGAAAATAAACCTTAACCTAAACCGAGTCTTACCGCGAAATGGATCTGCGCCAGGTCGTGAAGAGGGTCCGTCTTCTCCACCCGCGGGGGAACGGAGAGAATGGGCCCGATCGCCCGAAGCGCATGATTGGCTGACACCAAGTTGCACGCCGCGGCGGTGTGAATCCGCACGTCGCGGACTTGGTGGACGGCGGCGGAAGGAGGTACAGCGCTGACGGGAGGAGTGGTAGCGGATGTCCCGGATGAGCTGCCAGCCCCATCCCCCCCTCGACGAGCGGGCCGGCTCACCGTCGCCTCGGGCTCCGAAAGCGCCAGTGAGAGCTGCTGCGCGGCGGACAATTGTGGCGTCGCGGGCAGTTGCTTCGCCGCTTGGACGGTTGGCTCCGCTATGCGAAGGGTCTTGCGGGGCCTCTCTACAACCTGCGGTTGCGGTTGCTCGACCTCCTTCCGCTTCGAGGGTTTTGGCGCCGCGCCGACCTTCTTCTTCCTTTTCTTGTCGGCACGCGGCGCGACGTCATCCACCGACATCATACTCGCGAGGGAAGAGAAGTCAACACCTGCGCCAATAAATCGTAAGAGAGCGGTTAATAAGATAGAATACAAAAAGGAAGGAAACATAACTAACCATCTCCAAAGAGCTCTTCCAAACAGGCTTCGCGGACTCCCCGCTTGTATAAATTCATGCGGTGAGGCATGCAAGCCTCATACTCATCGTTGAGCCCGTCGTATTTACCGACGTCGGACTCGAAACCGGCTATACTGCCCTTCATCCAGGTGGTGGGCTCCGGCAGCGACCCACTCGCCCATTCCCCGGGAGCGGGCTTAACATAGAAAAACTGACCAAACCAAGTCTTCTTCAACTTGGGCGAGCCGTACACGAAGCCATCGGGGCGGTGGTCGCGTCGCTGGATGGAGAGACAGTCGCTCACCTTTGTCGGCTCCTTGATTTTGTACATCTTGCGGAATAAGCCGTAAGTAGGCACGATGTTAAGCCTTTTGCACGCGAGACGAAGGCAACTCGCGTGCATGATCACTGACGGGGAGAGCCGACCGATGGAGCATTTGAGGCGGTCGTATATGGCGCATAACAGCGGGTCGATGGGGAACTTGAACCCCATAACCCAGTATTCGGCATACACACCGAACCACCCAGGGGGGCAGTTACCCACCATACTGCGCACCGAGGGAGCGGCGTACTCCCAACTGGGGGGCAAACCCAGTCCGCGAACCAACTCCTCCACGTCATCCACGTCATACGTCGAGGAGTGCTCGGGTCCGCGCTTGAGATTGTCAGACGGCGCCGGCTGGTCACCCCACATCTCCGCCCATTCGATCACGCGGTATGTAGAGCCAACACCCTGCGGCCCCAAGCGGGCCATGGCTTCGGTAACGCGCTCGACTGCTCGCGGCGCGAATTGCACATCAAAGTCTCCTTGCTCTGTCTCATCGCCGAAGTCTTCATCGTCGGCGACTTCATCGTCGCCGACCTCACCATCGGCGACTTCCTCGTCGGCGATTTCCTCGTCGGCCGCTTCGTCGCCGGCAACCGGCCCACCACCCTGGTTACGCCGAATAATCAGAGTCCCCCGAGCCGGCCGCGCCACCTCCCCACTACCGGAAACGATTATACCCTGATCAGAAGAGCTTCCGGCCCCATCGCCCGACCTAGCATCGAACGTCGGCGTCGCCGGAAGTCCACCACCACTACTGCCACCCCCACCGTCGGATCCACCGTTCCAATCCCCAGAACCTCCATTCCCACCACCGGAATGGTCAGAAGAAGTATGCGAGAGAGGAGAGACATTACCTTCTTCGCCTTGTACGACCTCGGCCTCCTGGTTGTTGATGTTGGACATGATATCGACTCGAAGTTGATCAACAGCAGAAGAGGATTGGGGTAGTAAAAGGAGGAGAGAAAATCTCGAGGAAAGAGAAGTGAAGGAGGAGGGAAATCTTAGGAAAACAAAAGCGAGGCTATGATCGGAGAAAACAAGTGAGCCCTCCTCCCTTCAACAATCTCATATTTATAATTGATCCGGGGGAAAGCGAAGGGCCAAGGCCGTTCGGCGGAATGCGAAAGGTTAAAGCCACATTGGGATCCGTAACAGTCAGATCCCACCAAATCTTTTCGAAATTCAAAAAACCCCCGCCCAAATAGCCTAACCACACAGTGACACGTTGACACCTACGATCATAGGCATTAGTCGGCGACGCCACCAGCGCCGCGCACCGACTGGGGGGCATGGCACACCCGCGAGGAAAAGAAAGACACGCATTGCGTCGCAACAAGAAGACAACCCCATGCGCGCATCGACGGGCATCGCGCGCGAGTATCACGCTCAACGAACAAAGATCAACCGCGAGCGCTTATCGCGAGGATAACGCCTGGAAGAGGAAAACATGCGTCGTGCTGCGAAAAGAAAACAACTCCACGAGCGCATCGCGCGCGAGTATCGCGCTCAGCGAACAAAGACCAACAACGAGCGCATTAGCGCGTACCGCGCACGAAGAAAACGACCCCGTACGCACAACAGCGCGCGCCAAGCATTGCGCGTGGCGACCGAATGAAGCCCAACAACGAGCGCGATGGCACATGGCGTCAGGGCAAGGCGACGCCAGTTCATAGTATCGCGCACGTCGGCGCCAACCAATAGCTACAAGCGGACCGGCCCGAGTCCGGAGGAAACCTAAACAGGGGGCGTTCACAAAACACCCCCTGCTGGGGGGCAATTGTTGGGCATAGGACTCGGGCCTAACCACGCCAAGGAACCGGGCGCAACTGGATGAGACCCCAACACGGCAGCGCGAGGACCCCGAGTGTGCCGCCTCATCATGGCTAACCACGTCCAGGCGCGAAGAGATGACAGGCGCTAGGGGAGGACTAGCGTAGGCTGAACCAGAAGATGAGGGAAGCGCACCTCTTCCAAGCGGGTAGTCACATCAGGGCCATGAGTGGATCTCTGACTCATCCTAGGTAGAGGGATGGCCTAAAAGCCTTAGTGTGCTAGTGGTCACATCATTGTATCCCAGTAGTCACATCACTGTATCTCTCCCTATGTCAACCACTCACCCACCACCATGAAGCCTATAAATATGGCATTTACTACGGTGGGTAGGGGGGATCGCATTTTTCACCATTCTCTCTCTACAAGAACTACTTCTCTTTCTAATCTCTTTCTCACTCAACTCTCTGATTCTGGTTCCTCTGATCTAGCCCGGCTCTCGCGTTTCTTCTCGACCCAAACTCTCCTTCGAACCTCACTCCTACACTCAGTCAGGTTCAAACATAATTAATTATAGGCCAATTTGGATCGTTATGAACAATACTGGAGGTTGTATAAGAAAAGTTAGTGATAGAGTATTTTGTGTTTAAATTATGGTTTTAATCGTGGTTCACTCGTTTTATACATGTTATGAGACAATGCAAGTACCACATCTAAATACAAGGGAAATTACCCTTGTATATTATTGTCCACCAAACTCATTAGCACGAAACCTTACGTGAAGGAACCCAAAAAGGTAAATTTGTACATACTTGACTCAAAGTGGACAAATGTTGTACGAATGGAGCTCCTAGTCCCAACAACCGGTATAAGAGCTTTGGTTCGGATTAAGGACAATGGACTTATGGGTGGACCCTCATTTCGAGACCTTGAGATTTTAGACGATCATATGGTGGATCAAAGACCCAAATTCGGTTAATCAAAGATCCGCATATAACATATCAACAAAGATATGTATTTGGCAAACCTTTGGTGTTAAGTTGTGATACAAGTTATCTGACTGATCCAAGGTAAGACAAAAAGTTTGTGGTCCTTGTCTTGAGGGGAGGATTATTATGAGAAACCCAAGTACCACATTGTATATATAAAGGAAGTTATTTTTTACCCAAATCAGACAATATCATACTAATGGATACCTGGTCCAACAATTGGTATCAAAGTCTATTGGGGCAAGTTCCGCACTGATTTGGGTGCCTCATCAAAATGCCTCATATCAGTGGAGTTTGGTGGACACTTATATATTCAATGGTCATAATTTTCCTTGTATGTACGATGCGATATTTGCATGTCCCATAACAATACTGATAAAACCACCTACCGATGTTAAATCTGATAACCTTTTTTTTCTTTATTGAACCATCGATACAGTACGATTACGGTTTTACAAAGATAGCTCACAACCATATATGGTGTGTGTAAGCTTTTAGTAGAGACCTAACCCCGGTGGCAATTCATTGTAGTCTGTCATTGGCCGCACAAACGAGTTCATCATGTACTTTGCTCACAGTTGTCGATCAAACCATAAGTCTACAATAACTTCCCTTCTCTATCATATGCATGTGCAGCAGAATCCCAATGCTCTGTTTTTTTTCCAGAGATTGTTATCTGATTTTGTGGCTGGAAATCGGAGGCGACTTAATTGCACAAACAACTTTCATTCCCACACCCATTCTTCAGCAATGGCCGCATTTACTGAATACTGACTGACTGCTGCCCCGTAGTAATGTTCACTGCCACCTACTTCCCCCAACTAATAATCTAATCTGATCTAATCCCCCACTTTTTTTTTTAATCATCTCTTCATTCTTCAACCTAGTCTATTTGGCAAGTTAGTCCGTCTAAATGGCTTACTACTTACTAGAGTAGTTTGTCACATGCTTAGTAATTGATAAGCATGTTATTGACGAGTCAATCATAATATGGTGAAAACCCCATATGGAATCAAGAATTCTTTGTAGGTTGTACATACAAGTGTAGACGACGATGCGTTGTCACGAAGAAATCACCTCAAAACCATCTCATTGGCTGGCTTTGATAATCTTTGATGTAGGTATCAAACTAAGCTCGTGTCACTGGTATAGCTGCCGGCCAAAAACTTTATTACCCGACGACTTAGTTTGCCTCGTGAATTAGATTCACGAATCCTTCCCATTTTATAGGTTAACAATACATAGTAGATATATATGACATTTACGGAGAAACCTCCCCCAAATAAATTTCTATGGCTCCTTGCTAGAAGTTTATTATCCTTTTTAAAAAAAGAAGTTTATTATCTGAATACTTGGTTTGTCCCCCTTTGAATTTGACTCGCGAATCCCTCCTCTCGTTTTCAATGACTCGTCCATCATAGATTTTTAGTGCTAATAAAGCTATAATGTCCCATGGGAAGGGGCGAGGAGATAAACTCATATCACATATGATTTGTGATGAATGATAATTCATACTCATTAAGCATCCAATACTCTCGCTTCGTAACATAATTTTGCTTGAGTTTCAAACCAAGATAGTACTACCGGATGATTGCCATAATCCACAAATACGAACTTTTATGAAGTTCATAAATCATAATTAATACGGTGAGTCAGTGACATATTTGTTCAAAAAACACAGTATAAGGACTAAAACTGCTATTCACCCATAATATTAATACTAACACCGTGATTAAATTCGTGTTTCTTTATCCTATTAAGCAGTGGCATGGGCCCACTTAGAACTCAATTTTCATTTGTGGCGACCAGCCAATGCGGACTTTGGATGTGGGCCCACATTTTGGGCCCCAGCACTTTGCTTTTCCCCATAACAGACCGGCGGCGACATACATTCATCCATTCGCTAATCATGTAATTAATTAGTCAGCTAATCAAGAAAATTACCATTTTCCGCCATAATAAACGGCGTCGACGAAGACGACCAACCGCTGCCACCTCATCCTGCGCAGGCATTATCATCACACCATCCCTTAATCGATTCTTAAACGAAGTTAATAAACAAAACAGGTATTCCAGCACAGGCCAGCCATACCTGAAAACCTCAACAAATAAGCTTGGAGAGAAGCTTCATCGATTCCCTAATATTCAAACCCTTCTGGCCTTCTCCCTCTCTGTCTCTCTCCCTCGTTACCGCGACGTTTCTCTTCCTTCCTTTCTTTCTCTCTCTCAACATTTTCTCTTCCTCCAAGCACGCCACAAAAGCCCCATACCTGATATCACTATCTTGCACAAATTCTCAGGGAATCTCTCTCTCTATCCCTTTTTTCTGAATCGTCACGACCACCACTACCCAATTGGGAAGAGATCAGGTTTCATTTGGTTTCTTTCCTTTTTGCCGCCTGTGCCCAGTTTCTGATTTCTCTCATCCTCATCTCTCAGGTGCGGTTTTGTTTACCAGTCCTTTCGTTTCGGTTTATTGGGTCGACGCAAAGTTGCAAGCTTTCTTTGAAACAGGGGGGGAGAAAGAAAGGTTTTCTTTTTGGTTGTTGTTTAATGTTGTCAATTTCGTGCATTTTTCGAAGCTCTTGGGAATTTGGGTATGGTTTTGATTCTATGGAATTTCGTATTGAATGTTTGAATTTGAGCTAGCCGATCGATGAAATGAAACCATAACTTTTGAAGCTTTCCTTTTTCCCTTTAGAGCGAGGGAATCGCCTTTTTGTATCATTGTGTGCTCGTGGTCGAGTTTTTGTGGAATTCTGATTCTGAGTTAGTGGTCTTCACCAAGCAATAATTCAACCCAATTGTCTGGCCTTGGATTGGTCTGTCATGAGCATCATTTTGCTGAAAAAGTTGGTATCTTTTTACCTATTTCTTACTTCTTTCAGGAGGGCCTTTTTAAATCGTACCTTCTTCTTGGCCTAAATTTGTGGGGTGAACAAAGAGAGGAGAAGGATGAGAAGAAGCGTTCGATCGGTCCGCCACTTTGTTTATGATTTTCAAGAATGCAGTAGTTCATCAGCTAGATTGGTTGGTGGAAGAAGGCAGAGGATTTTGATACAGGCCAACTCTGCCTCTCTCCATACTTCTTTCACTAACACTGAGAGGGATAGATTTCTTCTACCCCATAATAAATTCGCCAACTTTAGAGCTTTGTCTACTGATGCTGTTGCACGAGTTCCCGATTCAGGTAAAATTCATAGCTTTTCTTGGTGGGTTTACAGTAATTAATCAACTAATGCATTGTACTTGATTCATTGATGGAAGAAGCGTTTGGAATTCGGTTTTCTCATTTGCTTGTGGAATTGGGTTGGACTTGTTTCAGTTGCAGATGCCCACAAGGCAGGGCCGCTTGTGGAGTATGAAAGAAGGATTGCCGCTGGAGAACTTATGGATGGTGATAGCTGTCAGGTTTTATCTCCTGTTCAGTGTTTCTAGTTTGCAAAGAATGAAGTAGTTTTTGTACTAATCTAGGCCTAATCATATATTTTTTTCTGTAGGTAGGAACATTGAGAGAACTACAAAGGCTCTTTGACGAGATTGTTGAGTCGGCTGATGCCTGCAAGTTAGATCGATATTCTACTTCTGATAAATCAGGAAGGTGTGTTGAATGTTCCAACCTACTTTTCGATACCTGCATATGATGATGAGCATTGTTTGAGGTTGGTTGCCTTGTTTCGGTTAATCAGGAGTCGGTGGTTATGGTCACGTTTCATCCCACAGTCGACATATTCGCCTGTGAAAGGGCTGTATCTTTATGGAGGTGTAGGCACTGGGAAGACCATGCTGATGGACTTGTTCTATGATCAATTGTAAGCTTCCCATGGAGTTGTCCCTTTTTGCATACCCAGCCCTTGTCTGGTTACTCGATTTAAGTCTTCCTTTGCTCCATTAGGCCTTGCAGTTGGAGGAAAAAGAGGATCCATTTCCATGACTTTATGCTCAATGTCCATAGTCGCTTGCAAGTAAGAATCTGAGTTTCTGATGTAATTCGGTGGTAGAGCGAGAGACACAGAGGGATTATGGAGTTGTGGTTTGTAATTAATGATTCCCATTTTGCGTTTGACCAGAGACACAAAGGTGTGTCAGATCCACTTGAAGTAGTTGCAGGGGAGATCTCTGATGAGGCGATTTTGTTATGTTTAGATGAGTTCATGGTATGTTTGGCTTCGCATGATCACTTTTACTTGTGATGCTGAGCTATCTAAAAGCATACTTGATTAGTGACAAATGTAAGCATGACATTTTCATCTATAGGTGACTGATGTAGCTGATGCATTGATACTGAATCGCCTCTTTGGACATCTATTCAGCAATGGCGTTGTAAGTCACTCTATAGAAAGACTTGAAATTGCTTTGCTGGAAAAATGTTTTGAGCTTCAACTTAGAACTTGTCTGTTTATGCATGATGGAGGCAAGTACAGATTCTTGTTGCCACTTCAAATCGCAACCCTGATAAGCTCTATGAAGGTGGACTACAAAGGGATCTCTTTTTGCCCTTCATCCAAACTCTGAAGGAAAGATGTGTGGCTCGTGAAATTGGCTCATCAGTAGACTATCGAAAATTGGGCTCGGTGAGCTTTCAGTTATTTGGATGTTATAAGGCTTTCCCTTCTGTGCATGTTCATGAAGAACTCTAAATGGTCAACAGGCTGAGCGAGGATTCTACTTCGTCGGGAAAGATATATCCAGCCTCCTAAAGCAGAAGTTTCAGGAATTGGTTGGTGAACACAAAGTTGGACCCGAGGAGGTGGAAGTAGTGATGGGAAGAACATTGCAGGTTTGTATGGATTTTGTTTTCCAGTCTAATCATGTAAATAGGAAACCGGCTTTGTGATCAGCTTCTTATGTTTTTTCTCCATCATGGTTAGGTCCCACTCGCTGCTGATGGATGTGCATACTTTCAGTTCGAGGAACTTTGTGATAGACCTCTTGGAGCTGCAGACTACTTTGGATTGTTCAGTGAGTTGCTCTTAACTGGATTTTTTTATGTTCATGTTGATACAAACAATCTAAACACTTTGTTTTGAAACGGGGACTCAGAAACTGTTTGATGTACACAATTACACCTGATTAATCTGCATGGATCTTAAAACAATCACTAAATTTTGATTCTTGACCAATTTGTCCCACTGAAGTTTGGAGTAATTAATACAATATTTACTCTGTCCACGCTAGACCCTCCTTGGATCAATTCTTGCAGCCAACATTTCTTGTTCCTTCTTTCTTTCAGAGAATTTCCATACACTTGCACTAGAAGGTATCCCAATCTTAGGACTCCACAACAGGACCGCAGCATATCGATTCGTGACATTAGTCGATGTATGCCCTCTTAACCTTCCTCCCAATGTTATGCTTGCAGATACTATTTACGAACACAAAACTCATTCTGTCATTTCCAGGTTATGTATGAAAACCGGGCAAGACTGTTATGCACAGCAGAGGGAACTCCATTGGAGCTCTTCCAGAAGATAGTGACAATTTCTGATGCCCAGCAAATGGCCCCTAGAACTTCTACCCGATCAAGGAGGAGCGACGAGGCTGATCTCTGTGTAGATAATGAACTTGGGTTTGCCAAAGATCGAACCATAAGTAGGCAAGTGCTGCTCTTCCTATTGCACACAAATCCCACTAATCTATTTTATATTTTGGGTTCTGAACTCCACCGATGAGCAAATGCAGGTTGACTGAGATGAACAGCAAAGAGTATTTGGAACACCATGCTGCCATGATAGAGGAGAAGCAACAGCAGCACCTCTCACAAGAAGCTGCATCAGTGCAGGTATGAGATCAAGATGATGGCGAAAAGGGCAGTTGATTTGGATACAAAGATGAACATACACATAAAATGTTGACTGGCGTTGGGGGAGCTCTGATGTCTATTGCTGGATGAATAATGAGCACATTTTCCAACTTACATAAGCTGTAAACTAGCATTTGTAGCATATCAGTTGATTTCCTCGGGAACCCTTTCCTTGATTCCCTCCATGTTTAGCTTTTGGAATGTTGTCCATGAGGCCGTGGATATTTGTATGATCGATGTAAAAGAAATCATGAGTAGTATATATGATTATTGATACTTCGTTATCATGTTGTATATCCTCTTTATTCTTAAACTGAATGTTGAATCATAAGAATTGAAGTGAGTTGGCTAAACATACAAATATCCTTTCTCATTTCACTTATGAGATCTTATGATTTCGCGTTATAAGAATTTTTTTTCCTTTAATTATTTATTTGTGTGATATATATTGTCGAATAATTTCACATATATTGTTGAACAAGTGTCGTTTGAAAGTTGCAATTGTTAAATAGATGTATTGTTGTGAGTGCATGTATAATATTATACATGTATTTACGAATTTGGTGCATTGTAAAATACAACGCGTGATATATGTGATTGTGTATGTCACATCAGCTAAAAGCTACAATAAAACAATCTTAACTCAACAAACATCAGCTAAAAGCTACAATAAAACAATCTTAACTCAACAATATCAACAATCGCAATTAAAAACTGAGATATGACAATCACTTATTTTGAGTGATAATTTCAGTCACATCACATAAACCATATGCTAAAAAAGAACAATGCTATCTAAACAATACATTATAATAACAATCTCATCAAATTAGTCACAAATTCGAATCTTTTACATGTAAGAAAACTAATGGTTGTGCGACACAAAGACTCGTATTTTGATATAACCACAACTCGTTTACTCGGATACCGACTTCCTCGTAGGGGCTCTAGTCTCTTAAATCGCCTTCTCAGTAGGAGATTTTGGAATCTGGATATCAGCGTGACTGACTCTGACTGTTGGGGTCCCCAACCAGAGCGCGGCTAATTATGAACATATAAATATCTGGTCTCTATTAGCCACCTGATTTTCTTCAATTTCTGTTTTCCCTCGCTCGAGATAAAACCCTAACCACCTAATCTTCCCAAGTTGGAAAATCTTTCTGTTTGGGTGAAAGGCCAAGTGGGGAAGCCCTTTTTCGTGGAGAAGTTTCAACTTTCAATCGCTTAGAAAAGGCGGCTCTTCGAATCCTTCAATGCGAAGCTGAGAGACGACGTTCGCAGCCATGGCCGCCATTCGAAAGCTCGTCACTTTGCGCTCCTATTCACAGGTACCGCTCTTTCATTCTCTGCCAAATTCCTTCTCCTGATTACCATTTGTGTGCGCATTTGTGATAAAGATCGTATCTTTGTTGCAGAGAACGAGCTTTTCTATCTTGGGTATACCACAAGGTAAGTTCCAATTGCTTCTCTGGCATTTCTTGATTACCATTTTTTCATTAGTGCTTATTGGGGTTTGTTTTGTGAAAATTTCTTCTTGGGTTTAGGATTTGGAGGGTGTACTAGGAGGTACGGAGTTTTTAGTGCTTCGGCTGAAGCTGAGACTTTGGATTTTGATGATGAAGTTTCGAAGATTAGAAATCAGTTTGAGGCAGCGAAGAACAATTTTCTTAGTGTCCCAGAGTCGTTAGCTGGAATGCCGAAAATGAATCCCAAAGGTTCAGTTAATCGTTGAAATATGGCCATTCCTTTATGTGAATTTGTTGATGTTTTTCTGATCCTAGTTTTTGTGTTTCTTTCTTATAGGGATCTATGTGAATAAGAACCTGAGGTTGGATAACATTCAAGTGTATGGATTCGACTATGATTACACATTAGCACATTACACTTCCAACTTGCAGAGCTTGATCTATGATCTTGCCAAGGAGCATATGGTCAATGAGGTTGGTATCATGGTGATTGCTGATAATCAGTGTTTCTCCTATGGTTTTGATGCTTATCAATTCAATGTCTGCTTCATTTGCAGTTTAGGTACCCTGAAGTATGCATGACGTTCACATATGATCCTACTTTCCCGATTAGAGGTTTATACTATGACAAGAAAAATGGGTGTCTCTTGAAGCTCGATTTCTTTGGGTCAATTGAGCCAGATGGATGCTACTTTGGTCGACGCAAGGTATGTCAGTCTAAAGAATTTCAGGGTGACAACTAATGTTCAAGTTAGAAACTTTTGCTTGACTTCCAAGTGAAATCTGATTCAATTTTTTTGGCTTCTGTATATAGCTTAGCAGGAAGGAAATCGAAGAGATATATGGCACAAGACATATTGGTCGTGATCAAGCTCGTGGACTTGTTGGTCTCATGGATTTCTTCTGCTTTAGTGAGGTTAGTGTGCCCAAATTTGACTAGACTTAAGTGCAATACTCCGAATGAATGGTCAAGGTGCAATGATAATGCAGCTCTGACTGCTTTGGATCTGACATTGGATGTAATTTTGTTTTGTAGGCATGTCTCATTGCTGATATAGTGCAACACTTTGTCGATGCTAAGCTAGAATTTGATGCATCTTATATCTATCAAGATGTGAATCGTGCCATTCAGCATGTTCATCGTAGTGGATCAGCTCACAGGGGGATTCTTGCCAACCCGCAGAAATATCTTTTGAAAAATGTGAGTTACGCCTATGATCCTGTCCATACTTATGGGATATTCTGTTGATGCGTTTTGCATATGTTCACTGGTTTTCCGTGGACAATTTTTCAGCATGAAGTCCTTCGCTTCCTTGAGATGCTGAAGGAGAAAGGGAAGAAACTTTTCCTGCTGACCAACTCTCCTTATTACTTTGTGGATGGGGGAATGCGTTATATGTTGCAGGTAGCGACCTCTTTCTTGAAGCATGGAAATATTTTCTGGTTGCGATGTTCTTTTTTCATAGTTTACTTTCAGCCTTCTTTTTTACTGCATTTGTGTAGCTCCCTCAAAGTAGAATGCTGGGCTTTAGTAGTTTTCTCTAGCAAAATAAATACAATCTAGGCCATATATTTAGGCTGTAAATATACCAGGAGATGCTTCGTCAACAGATTGCGGAAGTGGTGACTAGCTTCTGGAAGTTATCCATGCGCTTTGTCTGCTCCAATTGAGGTTGTTATTCTGTTTCAAGCAGTGTTGTAACATTGACTGGAGATTCTCCTTTGCTTGTGTCGGTGTCTTTGCTAGGATTCTATTGGTTGCAGAGATTGCTGGAGGGATCTTTTTGATGTCGTTATTGCCAAAGCCAATAAGCCAGACTTCTACACTTCTGAGCACCCATTTCGGTTGGTGCCTCAATTTCCACCATTTATGTCTACTTCTCAGGCATTTGCTGTTTGATATCATGCTGGTTGCTCTCATTGATAAGAAGCTATTCTCTGATGATCTTCACTTCTCATCGCATCATTGTACTAAATCATCCTTTTTCTAATGTTGATGCAGAATCTATGACACAGAAAGGGACACTTTGACTTTCACAAAGGTGGAGTCTTTTGTCCCAGATAAAATCTATTACCATGGATGCCTCAAATCCTTCCTTGAAATTACCAAGTGGCGTGGTCCAGAGGTACATCATAAACCTTGCTTTGTCTGTTGCTATCCATGTTGGAAGCAATATTTCTATCTAGCTCTCAAATCCAATCATAGAAAATCATCTGGTTTCCATTTTAGAAATCGCTGCCGTGGTAGATTTTACTGACTGAATTCTGTCCTTTTTCTAACTCTTTGCAGGTGATTTATTTTGGTGATCACCTATTTAGTGATCTTAGGGGCCCTTCGAAGGCTGGTTGGCGAACTGCTGCTATAATACGTGAACTAGAAGTAAGTGTACAGAAATGTGCCTCGATACATTACAATTGACACAATTTGGCTGATTTCTGTTCTTTTTCTTTCAGAACGAAATACGTATACAGAATGGGGATAGATATCGGTTTGAGCAGGCGAAATTCAATATCATACAAGAAATGCTGGGGAGATTGCACGCCATTATACCAAACAGCAACAGGAGTGATGCGTACAGATGTCTCGTTGAGGAGCTGAACCAAAAGAGGCAAGAGGCGAGGAAGACGATGAGGAAGATGTTCAACCAGTCGTTTGGCGCCACGTTCCTAACAGACACGGGTCAGGAATCAGCTTTCGCCTATCACATTCATCAGTATGCAGATGTGTACACCAGTAAGCCCGAGAATTTCCTCCTCTATCCGCCCGAGGCATGGCTTCATGTACCTTTCGACGTCAAAATCATGCCCCATCATGTCAAGGTATCAAAAATTGATTCCGTAACTGAAAAAAGTGCAGAAGCTCATCTTACATTCAAAAGTTTCCTCAGACCCAATCTATCCCATTCTTTTCAGGTCCCTTCGAGCTTATGCGGCACTTGATCGATCTGATATCAGCCGTCAAGACAGCCACATTTTGATAGCTTTTTCGTGGCTGAAGGGTTTTGCATTTGAAATGGCGGCCATCCGAGTTTAGCCAAAACAGAATAATGTAAGATGCAAACTACTATATAGACACTGGTAGTATTCTTTGCTAGTGATTAGACATCTGAAATCCAAACCTTCCCCATTTGTGAAGTGAGGATGCCCTTTTGGTCTTTGTAATTGTATATATACCAGATGAGACATGACTTCCCCACAAAACTGGAATATGTGACTTTGTTCCTTCTATCAGTATGTTAAGTGTTAACTATGATATCTGGTGACAAAAGAGTCGCACTTGGCACGTTATGCAGCCTTGTTATGACATGTTGGTTGTTGCAGCAGCCAATCTAATACTAAAAGGTAATTATTGTCGAATAAACTGTCTATCTACTTCTCTTGTTCGATACCAAGGCCGTACGGTTAGCTTTGACCTTAAGAAAGGATACTAATCAAATCTGATCACCTCTTAATCTAACTTCCTGACTTGCTTTGTCTTCTTAGTATGGTTAGGCTTCCCATTTGGCGGCTCTTGGGAACCTGTAGGGGTGGGGTCAAGACTCTAATTATCCGCCATGGTTTGGTTGGTCTACTTACCAAACGGCAAATTATTCCCTACCCTTTATACTTTGGGGCCAAAAGCCCAGAATTCCTACCTTTTAAGGCTTTAACCTTCTTTTCCCATTGATCGTTTACGTTTGGCTGACGTATGAGTTCTCCTTTTAGTAACATGCACATCCACGAAGGAGGGAATTTGTGTTATGAAACTCACTTGAAGTAAATAAGTAGAATAATTAAGCCACAAGTGGTCAAAATTACCAAAAACCGAAATGCACTGTTCCTTATGAAAAAACGCGGCTACTGTTCACGAGAAGGACTTTGTGAAGCTCATGTGTCCTGAATCCTTATCGGTCACTCCTACTTATCGTTAATTAAATTATCATCTGTGGAGAATAAGACCAATAGGCTTCATTATCGGTGGAGAATAGCCTCGGCCTGAATCTTTGATCTGTAGCCTCCATAATCGAAAGAAAATGACATTTCGGGAAAATTGCTCAAAATCTGTGATAGTACCCTTTTGGAATCTGCGAAAAATTGACACAGAATAAATCCGCCCAAATCAGTGCTTAATGGACGTAATCATCGTTGAAGAATAGCCTCAGGCCAAATTCGTGATCTGTAGCCTTCAAAATCCAAAGAACATGACCTTTCGTCGCCCAAAAATTATGAAAATGTCATACGAAAATAAAGTGGCCAAATAGGTGCTTAATGGACTTATCAACCGTGGAGAATAGGATCAATAGACTTCATTGCCGGTGGAGAATAGCCTCGGCCTGAAACCATGATCTGTAGCCTCCAAAATCGAAAGAGAATGACATTTCGGAAAATCGCCCAAAATTTGTGATGGTACCCATTTGGAATCCGCCAAAAGTTCACCCGAAATAAATTCGCCCAAATCGGTTCTTAATGGACTTAATCAATGTTGAAGAATAGCCTCAGGTCGAATCTGTGATCTGTAGCCTTAAAAATAAAAAAAGGCCTTTCGTCGCCCAAAAAATTACGAAAATGCTATCAGAAAATAAATTGGGCCGAATCGGTGCTTATTGGACTTACAATCTGTGGAGAATAGGATCAATAGACTTCATTATCGGTGAATAATAGTCTCGGCCTGAATCCGTGATATGTAGCCTCCAGAATCAAAAGAAAATGGCATTTTGTGAAAATCGCCCAAAATCTGTGATGGTACCCCTTTGCAATCTGCCAAAAATTGACCCGGAACAAATCTGCCTAAATCGGTGCTTAATGGACGTAATCATCGTAGAATAATAGCCTCAAGCAAAATCCGTGATCATTAACCTTAAGAATCCAATGAAAATGGCCTTTTGTCACCCAATAATTACGAAAATGCCATCAAAAAATAAATTGGCCCAAATCGGTGCTTAATGGACGTAATCATCCGTGGAGAATTGAATCAATAGACTTCATTATCGGTGGATAATAGCCTCGGCCTGAATCCATGATCTGTAGCCTCCAGAATCGTAAGAAAATGGCATATCGGCAAAATCGCTCAAAATCTGTGATGGTACCCCTTTTGAATCTGTCAAAATTTGACCCGGAATAGATCTGCCAAAATCTGTGCTTAACGGACGTAATCATCGTTGAAGAATAGCCTCAGGCCGAATCCGTGATCTGTAGCCTTCAAAATCCAAAGAAAATGACCTTTCGTCGTCCAAAAATTACGAAAAAGTCATACGAAAATAAATTAGCCCAAATCGGTGCTTAATTGACTTATCATCCATGGAGAATAGGATTAGTAGACTTTCTTGTCTGTGGATAATAGCCACGGCACGAATCCATGATCTTATCATTCATAATCGAAAGAAAATGACATTTCAGTAAAATCGCCCAAAATCTGTGATGGTACCCCTTTGGAATCCGCCGAAAATTGACACGGAATAAATTCACCCAAATTGGTGCTTAATGGGCTTAATTAACGTTGAAGAATAGCCTCAGCCGAATCTGTGATCTGTAGCCTTAAAAATCCAAAGAAAATGGCCTTTCGTCGCCCAAAAAATTATGAAAATGCCATCAGAAAATAAATTGGGCCAAATCGGTGCTTAATGGGCCTATCATCTGTGGAGAATAGGATCAATGGACTTCATTATTGGTTGATAATAGCCTCGCCTGAATCCGTGATATGTAGCCTCCAGAATCGAAAGAAAATGGCATTCCGGGAAAATCGCCCAAAATCTGTGATGGTACCCCTTTGGAATCCGCCAAAAATTGACACGGAATAGATCCGCCCAAATCGGTGCTTAATGGACTTAATCAACGTTGAAGAATAGCCTCAGCCGAATCTGCGATCTGTAACCTTAAAAACCCAAAGAAAATGGCCTTTCGTCGCCCAAAAAATTACGAAAATGCCAGCAGAAAATAAATAGGGCCAAATCAGTGCTTAATTGATTTATCATCCATGGAGAATAGGATCAGTAGACCTCCTTGTCGGTGGAGAATAGCCTCGGCATGAATCCATGATCTGTAGCATCCATAATCGAAAGAAAATGACATTTCGGTAAAATCGCCCAAAATATGTGATGGTACCCCTTTGGAATCCGCCGAAAATTGACACGGAAGAAATTCACCCAAATTGGTGCTTAATGGACTTAATCAACGTTGAAGAAGAATCTCAGCAGAATCTGTGATCTGTAGCCTTAAAAATTCAAAGAAAATGGCCTTTCGTAGCCCAAAAAATTACGAAAATGCCATCAGAAAATAAATTGGGTCAAATCGGTGCTTAATGGGCCTATCATCTGTGGAGAATAGGATCAATAGACTTCATTATTGGTTGATAATAGCCTCGGCCTGAATCCGTTATATCTAGCCTCCAGAATCGAAAGAAAATGGCATTCCGGGAAAATCGCCCAAAATCTGTGATGGTACTCCTTTGGAATCCGGCAAAAATGGACACGGAATAAATCCGCCCAAATCAGTGCTTAATGGACTTAATCAACGTTGAAGGATAGCCTCTGCCAAATTTGTGATCTGTAGCCTTAAAAATCCAAAGAAAATGGTCTTTCGTCGCCCAAAAAATTACGAAAATGCCACCAGAAAATAAATAGGGCCAAATCGGTACTTAATGGACTTATCATCTGTGGAGAATAGGATCAATAGAATTTATTATCGGTGGATAATAGCCTCGGTCTGAATCCATGATCTGTAGCCTCCAGAATAGAAAGAAAATGGCATTTCGGGAAAATCGCCCAAAATCTGTGATGGTACCCCTTTGGAATCCGCCAAAAATTGACCCTGAATAAATTCACCCAAGTCGGTGCTTAACGGACGTAATCATCGTTGAAGAATAGCCTCAGGCCGAATCGTTGATCTGTAGCCTTCAAAATCCAAAGAAAATGACCTTTAATCGCCCAAAAAATTACGAAATCCCATCCGAAAATAAATTGGGCCAAATCGGTGCTTAATTGACTTATCATCCGTGGAGAATAGGATCAATAGACTTTCTTATTTGTGGATAATAGCCTCGGACTGAATATGTGATCTGTAGCCTCCAAAATTGAAAGAAAATGACATTTCGGGAAAATCGCCCAAAATTTGTGATGGTACCCCTTTGGAATCCGCCAAAAGTTGACCCGGAATAAATTCACCCAAAATCGGTGCTTAATGGAATTAATCATCGTTCAAGAATAGCCTCAGGCCGAATCCGTGATCTGTAGCCTTCAAAATACAAACAAAATGGCCTTTCATCGCACAAAAATTACGCAAACGCCATCCGAAATTAGATTGGGCCAAATCGGTGCTTAATGGACTTATCATCTGTGGAGAATAGCCTCAGGCTGAATCCGTGATCTGTAGATTTCAAAATAAAAAAAAAGACCTTTCTTCGCCCAAAAAATTACGAATATGCCATACGAAAATAAATTGGGCTAAATCGATACTTAATGGACTTATCATCTGTGGAGAATAGGATCAATAGACTTCATTATTGGTGGATAATAGCATCGTCCAGAATCTGTGATCTGTAGCCTCCAGAATCGAAAGAAAATGGCATTTCGAGAAAATCACCCAAAATCTGTGATAGTACCCCTTTGGAATTTGCCAAAAATTGACCCGGAATAAATTCGCCCAAATCGGTGCTTAGTGGAATTAATCATCGTTGAAGAATAGTCTCAGGCCGAATCCGTGATCTGTAGCCTTCAAAATCCAAATAAAATGGCCTTTCGTCACCCAAAAAATAACGAAATTGCCATCCAAAAAGAAATTGGGCCAAATCGGTGCTTAATGGACTTATCATCTGTGAAGAATAAGATCAATATTCTTCATTATCGGTAGATAATAGCCTTGGCCTGAATCCGTGATCTGTATCCTCCATAATCGAAAGAAAATGGGATTTCGGAAAAATCACCCAAAATCTGTGATGGTACCCCTTAGGAATCTCCCAAAAATTTACCTGGATTAAATCCGCCTAAATCGGTGCTTATTGGACGTAATCATCGTTGAAGAATAGAGTCACGCTGAATCCATGATCTTTAACATTCAAAATCCAAAGAAAATTGCCTTTTTTCACCCAAAAATTACGAAAATGCCATCCGAAAATAAATTGGGTCAAATCGGTGCTTTTGGACTTATCATTGTGGAGAATAGGATCAATAGACTTCATTATCGGTGGATAACAGCCTCGGTCTGAATCCATGATCAGTATCCTCTAGAATCGAAAGGAAATGGCATTTCGGGAAAATCGCCCAAAATATGTGATGGAACCCCTTTGGAATCCGCCAAAAATTGATCCGGAATAAATTCGCCCAAATCGGTGCTTAATGGAATTAGTCATCGTTGAAGAATATCCTCAGGCCGAATCCGTGATCAATAGCTTTCAAAATCCAAACAAAATAGCCTTTCGTCGCCCAAAAAATTACGAAAATGCCATCCGAAAATAAATTGGGTCAAATCGAGCTTAATGGACTTATCATCTGTGGAGAATAGGATCAATAGACTTCATTATCGATGGATAATAGTCTCGGCCTGAAACCCTGATATGTATCCTCCAGAATCGAAAGAAAATGGTATTTCGGGAAAATCGCTCAACATCTGTAATGGTACCACTTTGGAATCCGCAAAAATTTGACCTTGAATAAATTCACCCAAATCGGTGCTTAATGGAATTAATCATCGTTGAAGAATAGCCTCAGGCCGAATCCGTGATCTGTAGCCTTCAAAATCCAAACAAAATGGCTGTTCGTCACCCAAAAAATTACGAAAATGCTATCCGAAAATAAATTGGGCCAAATCGGCGCTTAATGGACTTATCATCTGTGGAGAATAGGATCACTAGACTTCATCATCGGTGGATAATTGCCTCGGTATGAATATGTGATCTGTATGCTTTAGTATTGAAATAAAAGCATTTCGGGAAATTCACCCAAAATCTATTATGGTAACCCTTTGGAATCCACCAAAAATTGATCGGGAATAAATTCGCCCAATCTGTGCTTAATGGATTAAATTATCGTTGAAAAATAGCCTCATGCCGAATCCGTGATCTGTAGTCTTCAAAATCCAAAGAAAATGGCCTTTCAGCGCCCAAAAAATTAAGAAAATGCCATACGAAAAATAAATTCGGCCAAATCGGTGCTTAATGGAATTATCATCTGTGGAGAATAGGATCAATAGTAGGGCTGGTAACCGGTTCGGTAACGGTTAACCGGTTACCGACTGAACCAGTTACGGTATACCGACAACGTCAAAATGGGGATCGACTACCGGTACCAAATTCTAACCGGTTAACCGGATAACCGGATAGCCGGTTACCGGTTACCATCGGTTAGTACCGAGAAACCGAGAGGCACTTGCGGAGAATCTTCACTTCGTCTTCTCTTCTCCCTCAAAGCCGACCACCACCAGATCAAGATGCTTCTTCACCTTCTTCTTCCCCTCTTCATCAACAGCCAACAATATCTCATCTCATCCTCCCTCCTATCCACTGCCAAAGCCCATCTCCCCACTTCTTCATCTTCTTCCTTCAACCCACCCCTTGCATCTGCATGCCTCAATTCGTTCCGCCGCCACTCAGATCTGACTCTCAGAGAGACGACCAGATAGAGTCGCTGCCGTCGGTGGATTGTCAAAACCCCACCGCCGATTCAGATTTCAGAGAATGATGTGGTTTCTGGCGGCTCGACGAGAACATGTCGGCGATGAATCGATCTTCCTCTTCCCTAGTCCCCGGCGTTGAATCGATCTTCCTCTTCTCCCTGATCGAGGCCAATCAGCTCCCAGCTGTCGTTGCTTGATCAGCTACTGTCTCGCCGTCTGCATCGCGGCGGAGCAATTGCAAACCACCAAATCTGGATTCTGGTGAGAAAGTCGGCTGAAGAGGAAGATGGCTCGACACTATCTGGATTCTGGTGAGAAAGTCGCGACGGCGGCGTTGGGAGGAACTGGTCGACGACGAGTGAGATAGCGGCGGCGATGGTAGGTCCGACTTCTGCTATGTGGATTTGGGTTGCTCTCTGGATTTTGAAGATTTGGAGAGGCAGAGTAATGGCTTTTGGAAAGATTTTATTTTATCAGCCAAGCGCAATTGGGTTTCTCAGCCTTTGCTCTCCGAAGATGACTGTGGACTTGCGGGAGAGAGGCGACGTCCAGAAACCTTTCTTCTCTAGATCGATGAAGGCGATAAGGTCGGAGAGAAGAGAATGGCTCGCATGCAGGGGTAGGGAATCGGTACATTCGGTATACCGATTTGCCGCCGGTTATTTACCGGATGGAAGTCGGTACACCGATAGGTGGATTTTGACTGCCGCATACCGATACCGCCGGTTAACGGTATAACCGGTAACCGCAGCTTACCGGTTCGGTTACCGGTTATACCGTTAACCGGCAAACCGATTACCACCCCTAATCAATAGACTTCATTATCGGTGGATAATAGCTTCGGCCTGAATTTGTGATTTGGAGCCTCCAGAATCGAAAGAAAATGGTATTTCGAGAAAATCGCCTAAAATATGTGATGGTACCCCTTTGGAATCCGCCAAAAATTGACCCGGAATAAATTTGCCTAAATCGGTGCTTAATGGAATTAATCATCATTGAAGAATAGCCTCAGGCCGAATCCTTGATCTGTAGCCTTCAAAATCCAAACAAAATGGCATTTTGTCGCCCGAAAAATTACGAAAATACCATCCAAAAATAAATTGGGCCAAATCTGTGCTTGATGGACTTATCATCTGTGGAGAATAGGATCAATAGACTTCATCATCGGTGGATAATAGCCTCAGCCTGAATCCGTGATCTGTTTCATCCAGAATCGAAAGAAAATGACATTTCGAGAAAATCGTCCAAAATCTGTGATGGGTACCCCTTTGGAATTCGCCAAAAATTGACAAAGAATAAATTCGCTCAAATTGATGTTTAATGGAATTAATCATTGTTGAAGAATACCCTCAGGGCGAATCCGTGATCTGTAGCCTTCAAAATTGAAAGAAAATGGCCTTTCGTCGCCCAAAAAATTACGAAAAGTCCAGACGAAAATAAATTGGGCCACATCTGTGCTTAATGGACTTATCATCTGTGGAGAATAGAAACAATAGACTTCATTATCAGTGGATATTAGCCTCAGCCTAAATATGTGATCTGTAGCCTCCAGAATCGAAAGAAAATAGCATTTCGGGAAAATCGCCCAAAATCTGTGATGGTACCCCTTTGGAATACGCCAAAAATTCACCCGAAATAAATTCGTACAAGTCGGTGTTTAATGGAATTAATCATCGTTGAAGGAATGCCTCAGGCTGAACCCGTGATCTGTTGCCTTCAAAACCCATAAAAAAATGGCTATCCGTCGCCAAAAAAATTACAAAAATGCCATCCGAAAATAAATTGTGCCGAATCGGTGCTTAATGGACTTATCATTAGTGGAGAATTGTATCAACAGACTTCATTATCGGTGGATAATAGCCTCGTCTTGAATCATTGAACTGTATCCTCGAGAATCGAAAGAAAATGGCATTTCGGGGAAATCGCCCAAATCTGTGATGTACCCCTTTGGAATCCGTAAAAAATTGACCCGGAATAAATCGGTGTTTAATGGAATTAATCATTGTTGAAGAATAGCCTCAGGGCGAATCCGTGAATTGTAGCCTTCAAAATCAAAAGAAAATGTCGTTTCGTTGCCCAAAAAATTACGAAAATGCCATCCGAAAATAGATTGGGCCAAATTGGTGCTTAATGGACTTATCATCTGTGGAGAATAGGATCAATAGACTTCATTATCGGTGGATAATAGTCTCGGCCTGAATCTGTGATCTGTAGCCTCCAGATACTAAAGAAAAAGACATTTTGGGAAAATCGCCCAAAATTTATGATGGTACCCCTTTGGAATCCGCCAAAAATTGACCCGGAAGAAATTCGCCCAAATCAGTGCTTAATGGAATTAATCATCGTTGAAGAATAGCTTCAGGCCGAATCCGTGATC